>JAPQWV010000239.1:0-600000 GCA_027422505.1 Craterostigma plantagineum | reverse complement strand
AAGCTTGCTGCTACTAACCTCCCTCGTCTTCTTCTCGAACGCCGTCGTCCCCATAGCCTTCGCCATCTCCTTGAGCACAAACTTCTGAACCTTCCCCGTCGAAGTCTTGGGAAGCTCCTCCCTGAAAACGACGGTCCTCGGCACCATGTAACGAGGAAGCCTCTCCCTGCAGAACCTCAGCAGATCCTCCGCGGTCAGCTTCTCCCCTCTCTTCACGCTCACGAACGCGCACGGCGTCTCTCCCCAGTACTCGTCGGGGCGAGCCACCGCCGCCGCCTCGTCCACTGACGGGTGGGCGTACAGAACGCTCTCCACCTCCACGCTGCTTATGTTCTCACCGCCGGAGATTATCACGTCCTTCGACCTGTCCTTCACCTCGAGGTACCCGTCCGGGTGCATCACCCCCACGTCCCCCGTGAAGAACCACCCGTCCCTCATGCACTTTGCGGTGCCCTCCGGGTCCTTGAGGTAGCCCAGCATCACGCACCCGCCGCGGAGGACGACCTCTCCGAGGGTTTTCCCGTCCCTCGGGACGCTCTTGGCGGTCTCTGGGTCTATCACGTCCAATCCCGCCATTCCTGAAAATAATGGTGCGTGTATTTTCTTCTTTATGGATTTGATTTTATTTCGGGACGAGGTTATTTTTAGTCAGCAATACGAGTGTTTTTCTAACTTTGATGATTCGAGATGTTACTTTTAGTCTACAACGTTGCCGATTTCGAACCGTTTTGATTCTCCGTTTTATTTAACTGTTAGTTGAGACGAAACTGTGAGAGCAGAGCACATTATCTACTCTTAATCAAATTCAACAATTGTAACGGTCCAAAATCAAATCTATAGTATAGAGAACTAAAAGTGACAATATTAGGGCAACCAAAGATGTTGTTCTGCGTCTCAGATTTTGTTTTGTTTTGTTTTTTTTGTTTTGTTTTTTTTTTTGGTTTTATTTTGTTCGAAATGAGGAAAGGAACTTAATCAGCATACCAGGCGTTCGAACACCTTGCCGAGCCTTGATGCGAGCCCTTTCCTCCGCCGGAAAACTATTCCACTTGTTATTCCACGAGCAAGTCACCACGAGCCCGCCCGTCTCCGTCAGCCCATACCCGTGCGACACCACGAACCCCAACTCCTCCGTTCGCCGGAGAACCGACGCCGGAGGCGGCGCACCGGCGGTCAAAATCTGCACGGGTCTCTTCAGAGGCGTCCTCGCGTTGGTCAGCATATTCAGCACCACCGGCGCCCCACACATGTGCGTCACTCCGTACCTCTCAATGGCGGCATAAATCGCCGGCGCGTCGAATTTCCTCAGGCAAACGTTGACACCGCCGACGGCGGCCATTCCCCAGGTGTAGCTCCAGCCGTTGGCGTGGAACATGGGCAGCGTCCATAGGTAGACGGGCTCTTTGGGCACCGCCCATTCAGTCAGAGAATCCATTGTGACAAGGAAGGTTCCACGGTGGCTGTGTACGACTCCTTTAGGAGACGACGTCGTCCCCGACGTGTAATTGAGAGTCAACGGGTCCATCTCGGTCAGCGGATAAACCCATCTGAAGTTCGGGTCGCCCCTTTCCACCATATCCTCGTAGAAATTGCAGCTGCTTTCTCTCGCCGGCTTGACGGCGATTGCTTCGCCTTCTTCGATGACGACGACGGAGGGTCTGATTCGAGTCTCCGGCGAGAACATTGACAGAGCTTCGGCGATTAGAGGCTCGGATTGGTAGTCGACGAAGACGATCTTTGACTCGGCGTGCTGGAGTACGACGGAGATGGTCCGAGCGTCGAGGCGGAGGTTGATCGTGTTGAGGACGGCGCCGGCCATGGGAATCGCGAAGTGGAGCTCGTACATGGCGGGGATGTTGGGGGAGACGACGGAGACGACGTCGTTTCTGTTTACGCCCATGGTTCTGATGGAGGAAGCGAGCTTGAGGCATCGCCGGTAGGTCTCCGACCACGAGCGCGTGACGGAGTTATGGACCAGCGACGGACAATCGGCGTAGACGGTGGCGGCGCGCTCGAGGAAGGAGATGGGCGTGAGTGGTGTGGAGTTTGGAGCACTTGGTCTGAGCTGATCCATTCAGAGAGTATGGAAGATTCTTTTTTTTTTTTTTTTCTTATTATAATTGGATATAAGGTTTTTAAATGTTGTGGTTTAAGCCTATATTGATTGCTGGTTACGAATTTGTGCAAGACATATCACAATTCGTAACTTTAGACCAAATATGAAAGTTCAGATAAACGCGTAACTCATGTAAGTTATTGTAAAACCATAAGCAAACTCAATATTTTATGTTCATTGTTTAATTTGTATACAAACCTTAACAATTAAATCATCTTAAGTATAAAGAAACATAATCAAAAAGTCCCAAAAGTTAAGTATAAATGAGAAGAATTCGGACTTCAACGTGGAGATGTTATCCCTATTAGGGTAGGGACAAGAGTTTTAGATAGAAATCACAAGCATTAAATTAGATTTTCCACATTTGTTGTCGTCGTCGTCACCAAACTATTTAATTTAAATCAATGGAAAGTCAGAAAACCTTATCTCTCTACCTTCGCCTTCCCATTTTATTCGCATAAACATATACAATGAAGTCGGGTATTATTTCAAATAGAGTTTATAAATTATTGTGGATACGCAGGGAGATTTACGTAATATACAAATATAGAAATTATAAAATTTACCTAAAAAACTTTTCTTTCCATGTGTATGTAGAATGTTTTTTAATATTAAAAAACATTTCCAACAAGTGTTCAATAGTGGCAGTAATAATAATAAAAAAATTAATATATACGTAAGGTAAACGTACAAAACCACGCGTACAGAACTACAGACGCAGTTAGTCCCAAAATCTTAGCGACAAATTAGACCCCAATCAACTCTTCCGTGGGCTTCTTGCCAACGTTCTCCGGCGGAATCTCAGCATATTCCGACAAAATCCTCCTAAATTCCTCGCCGGTGAGCGTCTCCCTCTCCAGAAGCTCGTCGACGAGCCTATCCACGGCCTCTCTGTTGTTCCTCAGGTGACTTATTGCAACCTCGTACGCTCTGTCGACGATTCTCCTCACGGACTCGTCGATGTCCCTGGCCAGCTTCTCCGACATCTGATTCCTCGCAAGCATCCTCATCACGACGTCGCTGCTCTGAGCTCCGCCTTGCTCCACCAAAGCCCACGGCCCGAGCTCGGACATGCCGTAGGTTGTGACCATCTGCCGAGCTATTTGGGTCACCTGCTGAAGGTCGCCGGCCGCGCCCGTGGTCATCTCGGGCTCGCCGAATATCACCACCTCGGCGGCTCGGCCGCCGAGCCCGCCGACTAGCCGGGCGAACAATTGCTGCTTGGAGATTAGGGTCGGGTCTTCGCCAGGCACGAACCATGTGAGTCCTCGGGCTTGCCCTCGGGGGATAAGAGTTACCTTTTGCACCGAGTCGTGTCCCGGGGTTAACGTCCTGTCGGAAAATTGAATCGAATTCCGAGATGAGATTTCGAAAGAGAACGGCGGAACATTAGAAATCGAGGAGTCCGTCCCAAAACCAACTAATGATAGGCAAATTTATTTTTTCAACGTAAGGACAACACCCAATTAATAATCTCATTCTCAACACGTCTCATCGCGTGTGGTATGACTGAAAACTAACACGTGAACGTAAGAATCAGATACCGTATAAGAAAGTGAGGGCTCCATCCTAATTCAGTCAAATCAATTGGCAGATACGCATCGCTTCTCGTGTTGTGTTAATTCAGTTATTCAATTTCAATTCGACGCAACACCCACATTGACTAACACGTGGACATATGAATCAGATACGTATTAGAAATTAAGAGACATCCTAGATCAGTAATCAATTGGCAAACCCTGTACTTGTTTCCCGTTATGTTAATTCAGTCAGAAGATCGACGTCGAAAGAGGACTTACGCGCAAACGGCGTGCCCGATCTCGTGGTAGGCGACCAGCATCTTGGTCTTCCCGTCGGTCATCTTCGTCCCTTCCAACCCCGCGACGATCCTATCGATCGACTCGTCGACCTCCTCGTTCGTAATCACTCCCTTCCCCCTCCGACCGGCGAGGATCGCCGACTCGTTCATAAGGTTCGCCAGGTCGGCCCCACTGAACCCCGGCGTCCTCATCGCCACGACCCTCAAATCCACGTCTTCCCCGAGCTTCTTGTTCTTGGTGTGGACCCCGAGGATCTCCTCACGTCCCCTCACGTCTGGCAGGCCCACCCCGACCTGCCTGTCGAACCGCCCCGGCCTTAGGAGCGCCTGGTCGAGTATGTCGGGGCGGTTCGTGGCGGCCAAAACGATGACACCCGTGTCTCCAGCGAACCCGTCCATCTCCGTGAGGAGCTGGTTGAGCGTCTGCTCGCGCTCGTCGTTCCCGCCTCCAATTCCCGTCCCCCTCTGACGGCCCACGGCGTCGATCTCGTCGATGAAGACGAGGCACGGGGAGTTCTCCTTCGCCCTCTCGAAGAGGTCCCGAACCCTCGACGCGCCCACGCCGACGAACATCTCGACGAACTCCGACCCGGAGAGGGAGAAGAAGGGGACGCCGGCCTCGCCGGCGATGGCCTTGGCTAGGAGGGTCTTGCCCGTCCCGGGCGGGCCCACGAGGAGGACGCCCTTCGGTATCTTTGCGCCGACCGAGAGGAACTTCTCGGGAGTCTTGAGGAAGTCGACGATCTCCTGGAAATCCTGCTTCGCCTCGTCCACGCCCGCAACGTCGTCGAACTTCACCCCGCTGTTCGGCTCCATCTGAAACTTGGCCTTGTTCCTGCGCGTGTATATTAATCGATCAACCCGAGCCGTCTTGTAGGGGTTTGTGAGTGATCGGAAACATTAAAAACCCATCGTATCTTCAAATGGGTCCAAGTTTAATTTGCCGGATTTTCTATAGTGCTATCGAACACACACTTTCCCAGCGGCAAGAGTGGTCTAATTGGGTCTAGAATCGAGCCAATTTGAAGATCTAATGGGTATTTAATGTGTCAAATTGTTTCCGATCACTTATAGCCCAGACTCATAAGCCTTGCAGGGTTCCACTCTAAAAGCGGTTGGCATTAGAGGGAGTAGTACACAAGCTTAAAAATCTAAAAATTGATCTACAAATCGAGAAGCCGTCGACGGCGCTTACTTTCCGATACCAAATGGTAGATTCGGGCCTCCTCCGGGATTATTCGACGAACGCCTGAAGAAGAAGTAACCCAATAGCAGCAACGGAAAGGCGAGGTTTCCCAGCAGTTCGAGGAAAGCGCCGCCGGCGTTGGGCTGGGCGGTGTGGGCCGCAAAGTCGACGTTCTTCGCCTTCAGCTTCCTCAGAAGTTCCTCGGGCAATCCCGGGAGCTGCACTTTGACCCTCTGAATCTTTTCGAGCGAAGGGTTGAAAATCTCGACTATTGCTACGGTGGCGTTTTCGTACAAGTCGACCTTAGTTACGGCCCCTTGGTCTAAGTACTCGAGGAATCTAGTGTAAGACATTCGGCTCGAAGATGATGCTTCCATGGGAGTCATGGGATCGGCGGCGGCGGCCCATGCTTTTTGAGGAGGGTAAATTGAGCTTACCGCCCCTACGAGGGTGATTCCCGACGTGTTTATTAGGTTTCTTCGGGTCGTTTTTTTCGGGGACGGTGGTGAGGTCCTCGGGCCGGGCTTTTTGACATGATGGTCGTCTTTTTGGGCTTTGCAGAGTGGGTGGTAAGATGTTGATAATGAAAGAGTTTGGGACATCGGTATTGTTTTTAGGTTTTAGTTCTTTCAAGAGCTTTTTCTTTCGGTAGATGTTTGTAATAAGGACTAACTTAGTTTGAGAGGGATATTATGGGGTTTAATAGGGCAGTGATATTTCATGAACGCTCTGGAAATTTTACTTCATGGCCGAACAGGTGTTAATAATAGCGTTGAGTGAGTTACGTGGTGAGAATGATCCAATCAACATTTTTATATATATATTACTAAATTATTAACCTTTTCTTTTAAATGGAAACACAAGTTTCCAAAGTGTGTTGTCGAACTTCTGTTAAAATGGTTTGAAGATTAGAAGTCAATTTGGAAAAGGAACTGCAGATGTGCACACACCTATCGACATTCATGTTAGTGAACGTTACATAAAATCAGATAACGTGGTAGATGTTCAGTTTCTTATTTATTTCTTGCTCTTCATTTTCTTCCTTCGTCGAAGTGTGTACTTTCTCAAAGATGGAACTTTCTGAAATAAAAAACAGCCACCACTAAAGATGCGCAATTTGTAGTAATTTCTTTGACATTCGTTATCGTAACGTGAAAACTTCGTATTCGATCGTTCTTCTTTAATCTCTCCACGATGTGTCTTCTCCAAGTTAGCCATTTATAAATATCGCTCGTCGAGTCTCTCGGACCTTTTCATTTATAGAATAGAAAACTCAACAAACATAAGAAACAAAATAAAACAATCGTCACGGCTGATCAATATTCGTTTTACAGACAACACATACATCGAAATCAAGTCTGTGCCATTCATATTATTGCCTACATACAAAGGTACTAAAAGAAAAACCCAGAAATATTACCAGGCATGAACAGAGCACTCGCATATTGATATGGCTGTGTTCTTCTTAGGCAATAAGCAAACTCACTGCTAGCGATATCGTACAGAACAGAAGCCCCAGCAATCCCGAGTAACTATATTTCCTGCACGAACAAGAATATCACGTCTTCTCAGCAAAAGCCACGATGATATCATATCAACATTCGACGTAAAACAACAAACCCTTACGACAACTGACAAGATTTAGACAGAGCATGAACTTAAGAAGCAGAGAAACGCCACACATTCTTGAAGAACATATTTGAATGGTTGCTTCGAAAAGTAACAACTCATCACCTTCTCCATAACGTTGGCAAGAAAAAGCTTGGCATCGCAAATAATCCACAGAACAAGCTACTCAACGCATCAAAAGAAGAAAAAACGGAAAGACGATACTGACCCGAGCGTGACTCGTGCTTTGGGGTCGCCGGTTGAATAGCCTTTGAAGTAGAAATAGCGACCAACGACGTAAATAATCCCACACAGGGCGCTAATCAAGGGATGTTTGATTCCTCCCAACACCATAAGTAGGAAGAATATGGGCATAGATTCGAGTGTATTTTGATGTCCTCTCTGCTCAGGACAAACTCAAATAAGAACCAAAGGAAAGGGTAGAATCGAAAAAATGCTGATGGAAATAGCACAAATATCAATTAGGTTTCCACTCGTAGCTCAATTAAATCGATCGAATAGGGCAAAATACGCATTCAGTAAAGGGGTAAAATAGTGGAAATGAATACCTGGACACAGTTGAAGAGCTTAGCATCCTTGTTCTCAGCTTCGACGGCGTACATCGTTGGATAAGGCACGTTGTACCTGCACCATCGAATCACAATCGCATTCACGAATTCAATAAAATCAATGCGAAAAACTGATTAGAGCAAATAGGAACTATTAAACGAGAAACGAAAAACACCATAAAATCAAAACCTCTTTCTGGCGCTTCCCACTTGAGCAGCCATCCAGAAATTGAAAAAGACATACAGGACAAGAACGAGAATCACGTAACCGAACTCCTTCGGCAGCAACAGTTCTACTGCGCCCATTTCTTTCTCCTTTTTTTTTTGTGGTGAAAATATTTCAGAAGGGTCGATTCGATTTTGGTTCTAGAGATTGAATGCCCTTCGCCTAACGTGTAACCCTCTGCTTTTATAGCGGTTGCGTGAAATCGCTGCTGACGCCGACGATGCAAGGCTTAAAGGAAGGAAATTACAAAAAAACAAATCTATCGGTTTCACCGCCTATGTGATTGGAGATATCGATCGATTCGTAGATGGTGATAGACAATAATGTTGGATTATAACGATCTTTTTTTAATGAGTTGGAACTTGATATTCATTCCACCTCGTTCAAATAAATTATTTAACAGGCTAAATTCATTGGATATAGTCAGAATCATAAATTCATTTTGAGCAATTTAACTAAAATAAATGAATAGAGTGAAATGCATTAATTGACTGGATTCTTGTTGACTGAACTAAATAAATTTATTCTATGCTTCGAATTAATGTATTAACTTGCTTCAAATGGCGTCATCTACCTACAAATTGGTCCTGTCACCTGACTAAAGAATCGGTCGTGAAAATAGAAATTAAAAAATTGAGTTAATTACTAGAAATTATAATTTAGTAAGAAGGAAAGAGGCAAAGTTAAAAAAAATAAAATAAAATAAGAACTCAACTCAACCGCGAACAATAAGATCATCGAAAGTGCTTGTGTGTGTATATATATGTATATATTTGACGAATGTTATTCGATGATGTAACATGCTCTTCTCTGTATTTATAGTATATTTGATTCTCTGTGTTTGATGAACTGCTTAGCTTAGTCGATTAATTACAATTTAAAAAAATTATCTTAAATTTAGTAATAAAATCATGAAAATTTTATTAAGACAATGAACGCGCCATCTCTAGGAAATCGCATTTCTGATATGTTGCGTTACATTTCATTCACACACTTTCACAACAATGACTTTGCATAAGCATGGCAAAGCAACCATCTTCTTAGGTTTGCTGACGTAAGCCCTCGTCGTGAAACTATCGTAGTCGTTCGCTTCTATCTCGTCCAATATTTGCCTGTACATAACCAACGAAGCCCGTACCTAAGAAAACAAAATGGAGCAAAAAAGCCGATGATGATGTAATAGAAGGCCTTGACTTACCTACCAATTGGGTATAACCCAACTTCCACTAAAAATATGACGAGTAATGTTCATTTAGGAGAACACATGTATATGTGTTTTAACATGGTTATGAAGGGAGGAAGGACAAAACGTAATAAAAAGGGAACTTCGATATATATAGCAGAAATATTCTTACGGGCCATCGACTAGCGGGGCTTAGCTCGCTCATCACGCCCCGCTCGGCGTTGTCGTAGAATTTTCGAGCCCTTTCGATCTGTTTCCTCATAAAATCCCTCCATTTTTCGTCACTTTGCCCGAAAATACGTCGCCTTCGGACAAGCCGTCGTGCGCTAGTTCGTCCAACGGCAGATAAATCCTTCCCCTTCTCGCGCTACGTATTGATAACGAAATGGAGCAAAAAAAATTAAGTTCGAAATCGTCGATTTTTTTATATATATTTCTCGATTCTTACTCCTCTCCGACGTCCCTGAGTATGTTGGTGAGCTGCAAGGCTAGCCCTAGAGCCAGGGCGGCGTTGTAGATGCTTTCGGTGCTTGCTTTGGACTCATGAGATATGCTAAGCACGGGCACGCTCATGAGCCCAATGGTTCCTCCGACGTAGTAGCAGTAGAGGTAGAGCTCGTCGAAGCTCTCGTATCGGGATTTTCTTAGGTCCATTCTCATCCCCTCGATCAAGTCCCTGAATGGCTGCATGCCCGAAAAATACGTCAACTCGGCTAATATAACTCACATTTTTGGTAAGAAGTTATGCTTTTTTATTTCTCCGCACACCTGAATGTCGATGGGGTAGTTGGAGACCGCGTCCGATAAAGCAGCATCGAGTAGGTCGAAGGGACGGCCCTCGAAAATGTCTTCGAGCCGAGCCTCCCATCTGTTCAAGACCGCAGCGTTTACATTGGACGAGTTTGGACCGTCGACTAGCTCGTCCGACCCCACACTGTATTTGTCCGTTTCGTATGATTAGGACGTTAGAAAAAAATGATCGATAAACGAATGCTTCAAAAGACTCACCCGCTACAGCCCACAGAGCTCTCCGCCTCTCGGGAGTCAGGAGAAGGGTGCCTGAAAAGGGCAAGAAGAAAAGGAAAAGCGTAATAGTACGACACACGAGGCGTAACGTACGATGACCCAATGCCTGCCATTGCAAAGTATTTTCCTCTTATTTTCCGCATCTTATAATCCTCATACCAAACGCGCCCTACCGATCGGTTCTTTTTCTGAAAAGGCTAACTGAGGAGTGACGAACCGAGGTAGTACGTCTTGGCGTACTCGGCGCACACTTGACGACAGCGTTCGTAAGCTTCGTTCAGTAGCCCGAGCGTTGCCGGGAGAGCTACCTCGGGTTTGACGTCTTTGCCCAACTGTCTGTTAACCGCCAAAGCCGTCTGCTTTAGGACGACATCGTACACCTTCTTCTCCGATATTGTAAGACCTGATGCTGATGGGCCCACCGTGATGCTCGATTTTAGCGAGAATCTGCCTCGATGGTTTCTGTTGAAAATAGGGTTTATGCAGCTGTTCCGTGGTAAGGGCTTGAAGAAGGTGACCGCCGACAACATAGTGAATGGGCTTAAACAATAATGTTGAAAGGTTTTGATCGCAATAAACTATCACTTCTATAGAAGCTTCTAATGGGATCTCAAGCTTACTGATCAAGCTACCATTAATGGGGTTTATGTAAAAATAATGGAGATAAAAGGCACATGCTATTAGAGGACGACCAATGTTCATAAATGTTAAAAGAAAGTGATGATCGATGGGATCTGATGAAACAGGTGACAACCAACTTGGATTTGATGGTGTGAAGGTACTGTCTGATCTACGACAGCAACTTGGAAGAAAACAATGTACGCTCTGTACACTTCCCAGAAATCGGCTCTTAAGAGCAAGTCTTGTCTACTGACTCATCTTTTAAGCAAATAAGGGGCCAAATAAAAATTATACGGTAAAGAAGCAATACAACGGTCTTCTTTAAAGCTGATACAATGGTTTTCTCGACGGCAATTTATAAACTCTATTTTCTATAATAAAAGAAAATTTTCGATGCATATTTCTAAGACAGAAAAATATTAATTTGTATAAAAACTTGTATGACCATGTCAGTGTTTTTTATATGTAGGTACCTGTTAGAATAATTTTTTTGCACATTGGTGCTGCAAGGTACATCATATAACACATTTAGGTACCATATAAAAACGTATTGTGATACATAATACAGTGGGAAAATGATACATCATATAACACAGTGAGGTAACATATAGAAACTGATGAGGACAGTCAAGCTTCCACATTAAAGCGAAGGCACAAACACTCAAGCAATGGCCTTCAAGCTTCTCAACGTTTTCAGCTATCATTTAATATTATTAAATATATGTCTATCTATATATTTCGTTCCATTAACAAGCTGTAAGAGGACGAAGTTTGAATAAAAATATCTATTTCTATCGATTCTCTTTCAAGCTCACGTGGTGATCTTGGTGCAATCCGTATCAGAAACGTATATGGATACCATATAAATGTGTGATGTGGTACGTAATACATATGAAAAGGTACGTCAAGATTGGGAAAATAGGACGCACAGTCAAACGGGTACTTATATAAAAAAATTTCTGACAGATGTACTGATTTGCAAATTTTTTATACAAATTGGTATTTTTGTAGATACCTATTTCTACTCACTTTTTTATTACTAGTATATAAAATAAAAAATTATAAAAATTATTGTTAAAAAATTATTTAAATTTTAGAGGAAAAAATATTGTTATATTTTTAACATGTTATGTTTAATTTTATTTATGAAGTAAACATTAATTTAAATTTTAGAGGGAAAAAATTGTTCTTATATTATTAACATGTTATGTTTAATTTTATTTGTTAATTAAACATTATTAAGATTAATTAATTAGCATACTGGTATAATTTTGATGTTATTGCATCAAGATTCAAGAATAAGATATGACAGACAGTAAATAACAATAAGGCGTAACGTTATATTTTTGCTATATAAGTAAAAAAAAAAAATTAACTTACGAATTACGACAAGGAGAGGATTAAAATTTAAAACCAATAATGTCAGTAGGTGGCTTTTCCTGAAGAGTGACCCATTTGGTTGGTTCCATTATTGGGGGATTACATAATGTTATCTTTTTCTTTTTTCTTTTCTTGTTAGAATTTATGTGTCGGTTTGGACATGAGATAGTATTTCAACATTCTCGTTCTCGTGCTGAAATATTTAATGCAACTTTATTTGTAATGTGAATTTTTTACAATTAAATTCCCACAAATCCCCCAATTGAAAAGAACAATAAACATTACAAATTTTACCTCCTTAAAAAAATCAATAGAAATGCAATCCAATTTGTACCCACCAAATGGCACATAGAGCCAAACCCAAAGTGAAATAACGCCTAAATACTTCGATCACCTCATCACCTTCTTGCTCTTCCTCAACACCTTCTTCTAACCCTTTCTTCATATTCTTGTTCGAATTCCTCGAAAATTCCACCGAATTGCTCATCGAGCTTATCACATAGGTTGTCGTTCGAGGGTTTACATGGACTCGAACCGTCTTCGATGGCACGACTTTGTGGTAATAAGTCATCGGAGCTTGTCGGGTGGAGACGAGCCGCCCGTGGTTCACTTCGACTCCCTCGAAAACGTCGTCGAAGTTTTCCTTGGTTATCGCAATATCTTCGCCGTGATCGTTCAAGAATCCGTCGCACGCAATATCGTCGGCGGCGATCGGCGCATTAGAATTAGGGTTTTCCGAGGCTTCGTTTACTGGGACGGGCACGAACGCGTCCGTAAATGCCTGGAGAAAAGAGTTAGAACGGAAGTCAAAATTACAGCTCTATCAGAAATTGAGGACTTCGACCTAAAACAATAATTGGTGATGTGCGTAGCTTTTTTCTCTTAAGTATATATTAGTTGATTCTTGTTGGTTAAAACAAGCAGATCGGACCTGCGCTGATACAAACTTTAACCTAAAGTCTGTTTTAAGGTTGAAAACCTTAAGAGTTAAATAGCGTAATACCTTGTCGAGCTCCTCATCCGACATGCCTATCCACCTCAAGTTCTCGACCGTTCTTTCGTCGGGATTATGGTAATTAAACACGAGATCGTCGCCGTACGAAATGCCGGTCGGCCTTTGCTCTTGTCTTAGACTATTTTGACGATCGTCGCCGCCGAGGTCGAACGAGAAATCATTCGTCAGAGGATCGTAGTAACTAACTGGGGCCCACCCCTCGTCTTGATTTTGAAGGTCTTGCGAAGCCTGGGCTAGAACTAAAATTTCTTCCAATACATCGGTTTGATGAGTCGTGCTATTATTACATTGCGAGGAACCTCCTAACATCATCCGGGGATCGTCGACGACGAATGTGTCCCGAGAAGAGAAATGTTGCAACCTCGCACACTCTAGAGCCATGTCAACCTAGTAAAAAAACGAGACAAAATGAAAAAAATTAGAAAAAAAAAAACGTCGCGCGCGCGAAAATTTACGCATAAATTTCAACGTGGAGATGGCGCTTCTAACCCTAGATGGTGGTGGCCGATATGGTATGGGGGCATTATCGTCATATCGAATCGATGCATCCTCCGACGAGAAGTATTGCGTGTTATAATTACTCCACCCAGTGTCGTTCGAAGAGCTAGCCACATTATTCATCGCCTTATTCGACCCAAATATCGAACTTTGATAATTGTCGTAAGCGTTTTGATCGTATCTTCCACGGCGATCGGAATAGAGTTCGACGCTCGAAGAAGAAGCTACGTATTGATCCTCGATTTTCGGAGCGTTTAGGGTCTTCTTGAAAACGCGGCAAAGGGCGTACGCATCCTGAGAAATTCGATGCGTAAGAGCAAATTGAAGTCTTAATTACGGCGCGTAGAAATATATATGCAAGAACAAACAATCTCACTATCAAGCTTGATGAGCTGGCCTCGCATTCCCTTTCATCCAGGCGATACTCGTGCATGACCCAGTCGCTCCGAGAGCCATGTGGGGCCCGCCCGCGGTAGTAAACTAGGGTTTTCTTCATGCCCACGGGCCGGGCTTGGGAGACGACCCGTCGGTCCTTGCCTGTGGCTTTCCAGTACCCGGCCTGTGTGGCCCGGTTGGTCCTCGAGCCGTTTGGGTACTTACGGTCTCTAGGGCTGAAGAAGTACCATTCGAGGTCTTTGCTTGGTAGTAATGATTTTCCTGTAATATATTGAGAAAGGGAAAGATAAAAAAATAAAATAAATATTTTTTTTTGTGATTATGTTTGCTTTTTTGACTTGCAGGGTTTTAGATATTTGCATCGCTAAATAAAATCTTCCTCGTTGTTAGAGCTTTACAAGATGTAGGGACCATGCGAAATTTGTTGCTTTTACCTCAACGACGAGCTCGTGGATAAAGATATTATTTTATCGGAAAAATATAAAGCTCGATCCTTCGTTTGACTGGTACTTCGTAGATATGCATATTATGGTAATTTTTGTTGTCTTGTTTTCACATCTACAATATGATAATCTATTGCTATATTTAAATATTGGGATAATATTAATTTTTGCACTACACAAAGAAGCCTTAAAAAAACAAGAGAGATGGCGTGAGAGATGTTGATACAGTAATATGTATGAACGCCTTATTTTTCTTTTCCGTTAGTATTCTATTTCAAGAAACAAATGTATTCTGTTAATATACCTTTCTTTACAATCTCTCCGTTTTTTGCTTCCCCAATATGCCAAACCTTATTCTTATATGTTCCTTCCATGAAGATCTTATACTATAAATTATCCTTTTCATACTTTTTTTTAAGTCCAACAACTGAGTTATTAACAGTTAATTAGAAGGCAATTCGACAAACTAAAAACTACTATGCTGCAAGTAAATAAATAGTTAGAGATGAAGGAAAGACCTGGCAAATCCCATGGCTCGCACTTGTAGAGATCAACTTCGGGTATGACTTCAAGGTCGATTTTTCGACCGTTGATTTTCCTCTTTAGGTAATAAGCAACGAGCTCTTCGTCCGTTGGATGAAATCGAAAACCAGGTGGTAATGAAACTGGCGCCATTATTATTACCAATGATATAATCTCAATGGAAAACCCTATATATTTTATCCTTCTTGGTGTTTGCCTCAAACTATAAATGAATTCAGACTACAAATCTTCAAGAAAAGCTGCTAGCCTCAAACTCTAAACCGTTCGAGGCCAGCCCTTAGATAACAACTGCTCAAGAAAAAGACAACTAGAGAGAGAGAGAGAGAGAGAGAGAGAGAGAGACTCAATGAGAATGAATGAAAGCAAATCGAAGAAGAGAGGGAGGTTTGATGAGAGTTGGGGGATGGTGATTTATAGGGTGGGGCTTTGGTAAGAGAAACAAATATAGAATTTGAGGGCTTTAATAATAGAAATTAATTAAATAAACGAAAATAAAGGGAGACGGAAGAAAAAAGCAGGATGCTGCCACCCCAACCCTAAATTGTAACTTTACCTATATTTTTTTTTTTTATTTTTATTTCCGACAACCATCGAAATAGAATACTATTTCTTTATCTATCTTACAACAAACGCCACTCCCATAACCCTTACTGCAAATACGAATAAACTTATATATGGTGTATATATCGATCCCATGCTTGATTGGGTCGTCCTATTAATTCTTTGAATCTTAGGTTGCCTTGCTTGTTCATCCACGTGGTGACATCTCATTCGATGACTGATGGCCATCAACTTTGGGATTAGGGTTAAGGAATAGTATGGAATTTTGATTTTTTAGAGGCAAGGTAACGAATTATTTGGCGGCTGTCTTAACTGTCACAACTGAAAAACTAAGAATGTTCCCTTCACATGATCAGAGAGCTGAGCTTCGTTGGTTGTCAGTTTTAAGACACAGTTTGATAATTAGTTAATGATTAAGACAGAATAAGTACAGCTTTGATCAGATCTAAGCTTCATCATGGATGTCAGTGTTATGGGTAATCGAGACAAAGATCATGTATAAAGAAAAGCGCGTCAGCCTTAATATTAATCAGATAAATATATATGGTCTTTAGCTAGGGTGAGAGTTTTTTATTTTAATCAGATTAATTTATAAAGTAGGATGTGAAATTGTTAGCTCTAATCATAGTCGTGTAAATACTCCGCAATAATAATGTGGACAGCAATATGAAGGAAAGGAGAGTATTCTGAACATAGCATGATTAAGTTAAATTAATACGATTATAATCTTTCCCAACTGTGAAAATAATGTGAAGGCAAAATATGTAACCGCTCAATTGCAATGGAGAAGGTAGGACAAAAAGCCAAAAGTGGGGCCTACTTTTGCCACGTGAAAAAGAGAGAAATCCACGTGGCAGACACAAATGAGAATCACTTGTCTCTGTCTTTAACCTTTTTCCCAAACCATCTTTTTGTACTTTTCCTCCTTTTATGGGTTTTGTTATTTCTTCTTTTCAATGTCGATTTCTGTATATACAATGAATCAATAATACGTCGTTAACCAACGTTCTTTCTATTTGAGATTATAAACAAGTGGGTGTTGTCCCATGTCGGATAATTCAAGTTCTTCAATTCAGTATATATAAAAGGCTTTCTCCCCCTATCACCAATTGATTTTAGAAAGGACCCTCGATTTCTAATACTTCTCGCCTAATAGCGTTGCATGAAATGGAGATCCCAATGCTAATTATCAAGGCAATGGTGCAGAGTTTCATCCGTAGATGAACGATATTTATATATGTTGTACATACAAAAATTACGCATGATGTCTTAGGCATAGTTAATTCACATTATTATGTACCGAAAGGTTTCGATAAAATATTACATTTATGCAATATGGGTCACCTAGCTACTTCTTATATGATATTGCAAGTTGGATTTTAATTAAAAACATGCCGAAAGGGAAACAAGAATGCCTTCTTTTTGTTACCCGAAAGTTGTAAAACGTCGTGTTATACAAAATAATTAATTCTTATTCTCTACCATAAAATTTGCAATGATTATATGTACGGAAGAACAAATAAAATAGTTAAGCATGGATTCCTGTAATTTTTAATTAGGCTAATACACATAATATAATCGAAAAGGAAATAAATAATGGTAACTAATATATAATATTGACTTTCTTATATTCGGAACACATTACATTACAAAACGACAAAATATTGTTAAAAACATGAGAAACATTAAAATTCAAACTCAACTCATCTTCGGGCCTGAGAATCTTTGGCCCGCTAGAGTTCGGCCCGTTGTTTCTCGTCAGCACTCAGCACACTCAATCCGGCCCGACCCGCCCAAACTTTTAGTCTGGGGTATTTATGTCCATTTATTTAGTAATGGGGAGGCAGTTAAGATAAGCGTAAAGTATTGGACCAAAATGAAAATGATTCATCACCGACCCATCTCAAATTACACGCACACTCACCCCACTTTCCGATCAATTAGGGTTTTATCGAGCTGAGAAATTCGGACACGAAGAAGATCATCAATCTCACAGGTTACAGCTCCTTTCTTCTCAGGTTTTGTATTTTTTGTAAAATTCACGATGCAATTGTAATTGTTTTTGGGAAGTATCCGAACAAAGCCTTCTTGCTCAATCGTTGCGCTGTCACTGTCCCCCCAACAAATCAAAGACGAAGAAAATCCATAAAAAAGTTAAGCAGGTGAAGAGTAAACCTCCCAGTCGTATACCAAATGCGAAACCATATTTCAATCAAACACATATCGCGGAGGAAATGTTAGGGGCCGTCCAGTTAGGTCTATTGGCGGCCTCAGTTGTTCTGTTCGTTCCAATGGGCATGGCGGGTTGGCATTTGAGTCGCAACAAAATGTTGTTCTTTAGCTGTGCCCTCTTCATAACACTCGCCGTTGGCGTCCATCTCATGCCTTACCTCGTCTCCTATTCGAGTTTTCTGCCACCATCAGATGTTTCCATTACATCGTCATTTCATCGTGATTCGTGTCTGTCATCTCTTCACGACATAGCATTTAGAGATGTTAGTGGTTGTGATACTGTTGATAGTAGTTGTGGTAAAAAGAAATCTTGGGATTGGGTTGACACTGAATGTGAGTTTCATCGACTCAGTAAATCGGATGTTTCAGTTTTGCTTAACGGTTCATGGATTGTGATAGCCGGCGACTCACAAGCCAGGTTAATGTCCGTTTCTTTATTGGAGCTTGTGATGGGATCTGATGGTGTAGAGAAGATAAGGGGCGATTTGTTTAAGAGGCACAGCGATTACTCAGTTGTGGTAGATGGGATTGGGATGAAGCTCGACTTTGTGTGGGCCCCTTTTATTGCCAACTTGACTGAGTTTATGGGTCGTGTTAGAAGTAGCAATGCTATACCTGACGTAGTGGTAATCGGGTCAGGGCTATGGGACATGTTACACATTCACAACGTCTCTGATTATGGTGCTTCGTTGAGAGAATTCAGAAACTCCGCCCTGACCCTATTGCCCGTTTCTTCGAATACGGATACCAGCGAAGATGGGTCGACCCGCCCCAAACCTAACTTGTTATTGCATTTGTTTTGGGTTGGGATGCCAAAGCTAGTGACAGAAATGCTGAACACTGCTGAGAAGAGGCAGATTATGACCCAGCTTATGTGCCAGCTGTACGAAGATGAGGTAGTAAAGAGCAAGATACTAAGGAAATACGGTGGGTCCTTTTGGAAGTTGGATGTTCGTTCGTTGAGCGAGTCTTGTGGGGCCCAGTGTACGGCTGATGGGATGCACTACGACGCGGTTGTTTACGATGCTGCAGTCCAGATATTGCTGAACGTTTTGCTCATTGAATCTAATCAGCAGACTCTATGATGCCAACTGAAATTGGTGGCTGTGGATAAGTCAATGGACGCATAGAGTCAAGGTGATTTGTCTGTGGTTCTGCAGGTAGATTCGATCTTTCTTCTTACAGCATAATCAGTAGTAGTTACGCCTACGCGGTCTCTGCTCTCAAGTCAAAGAAAAATATTTTGTGCCTCACGTCGAAATAGAAAGTGAGGACGGAGATAAATGAGTTATGTTCTTGTATGTTGAAAGGATTTTGTAAGGTGATTATATGATGTTCTTTGGTTTCATTTGTTTCTTCTGACACACGATAATGTGAATAATGTAGTAAAACGAATTTCTGTCAGTTTGCCCGAGCACTCGCTTTGAGGAGATATATTTGGGCTTATCAAGCTTATGTTGGACATATCGGTTCTTCGGCCCTCGTTGAGCTATTGAATCTTGCGTCTCGGATTCCCAGCTATGTGCTGTCTGAAGTCGAAGCTTCAAGACACGTAGTCTTTGTCCATTGCTTGACCATCTGAAGAACATCCCCTCCATTGTCGCCCTTGCAAGGCCAACGGAAGAACTTGTAGATAAACCCGTGGCTACTTTACATTCGTTCCAAAATATACCATCCTATTTCTTGCGTTGAGAACGCTCAAGCAAATTGAAGGATGCGAAAAGCTATCTCGAGTCTAAAGGGAAGGTGAAGAATCTGATAGCAAGCGATAGAGTATCAGTAGACTCGTCATTGATGATGGGGCACTGATGGATGTTAGAGGATATAGAGAAGGATAGGTAGGATAGGATGTTTGTGGCGATTCCCTTGCTTTGCATTTATTTATGATTCAAAGAGTTTCCACTCCATGATATGTAGCTTTATTCTCTTTCTTTTGTGGAAGACAAATTATAATACGACAACATGACAATGTCTCTCCAAGGATAAGTCTGAGTGGTTATGGCTCGAAATAGAGGTCATGAGTTCGAATTCACGTGAACTCTTTGACAATCACAGTCTATATGAAACTTAGACTGGAATGCATACATGTATGGTGAATTAGTCCCGCTGGAAACCGCGGTCGTCACGTGGTTCGAATTGCTTCAGATTGAACTTATAGTTGGGATACGCCAAGTGACTGGATTATGAAGTCTCCTAGTTAAGGTAAGGAGTGCAGATTCATTTACAATCGTAGTCTGTGTGACTTCGGGACGTAAAACTTATGTTAAGGTTAATCTTTCTACATGTCAGGGGTAGTTCTATAGCCGACAATGGAATTTAGCATAGCGTGATACAACCAACGTTCTGAAACCGGGTTTTCGAACCGAATCGAAATTCTAGTGGTTTAAACTTTTATTGGTTTAATCGGTATAAAGCCATGGTGCAGTATCGATATGGGCCACACTTATTACAGGGTCAAGCAATATTCCTTCAGCCCACTTATTACCGAATTAGAATATTCCTTGGGCCCACATTTATTCCAGGCCCATTTTATTCCTCCGCCGCTCCACTCAACGATCCTCGGCTGTTTCCACGTGGCATTGATGTATTATTATTTTAATTGCGTTATCGCCCTACGGATTACTGAAATCTCATTGTGCTCCACTCGTTTATAAACAACGCACCCTCCCTTTGTATCCTTCTCACCTTTCGTGTACTTTGCTTACAGATCCTGAAAAATCGACTGAAAGCTGATCGTAGTTTCGTAAGAGGCTTGTAAGAAAGATGTCGTCTGCTGCAACGCTGAGCCATGCTGATGCCGAGAAGCTGAACAAGCTTAAGTCTGACGTCGCCAACCTCGGTCAGATCAGGTGTTTTTTTGTTACTTTATTTTCAGATCTCTCGAGTTTATCTTGGATTGGTGGAGTGGAAGCATCTCATTGAAGCCGATATACGTTTGTTTTTGTTTTTTTTTATTAATTTTGTTGCAGTGAAAATGAGAGATCCGGATTCATCAACCTTGTCACTCGCTACCTCAGGTAATAATTGCGTTCCTCTAACGCTTTGCTTCTCCTTGGATCGTTTGGATTAATAAGATGTCGTGCGTCGTGCGGGATGCAGACTGTTTGTACTTCAAGCACCTTTTGGCTCCTGAAATTTGAGATAGGAATTGGATTTTTCATATAATTGATCGTTTGAAAGGAGTTGATGATTGAAGTACTCAATTCTATTCTTGAATAATCGTTTTTCACATGATGGAGGGTTTACAGTCTATGCATGCTGCTCTGTTTGTACTGTGTTCCTCGAGTGTATCTGTTTACTTCTAAACCTGAGTGGCTCTGAGGCATCACATTTGTTCTTGTAGTGAGTGCGGTTGGCTTTTCAGCTGTGGTATTTATGGATAGTATGTATGTTTATCAACCACCTTTGATTTTTCTGGTGCCGTAGATTAGTTATTTATCTGATTCTGTGTCGGTATCGTGGATTTTTCTTTGGCCACCATTTTATTTTGGACGAATATGATGTAATCCCTTCATTTTTTGGTTGCACATCAAAGTGGTGAAGCTCAGTACGTTGACTGGAGTAAGATACAGACACCAACGGATGAGGTGGTCGTGCCCTACGACGGCTTAGCCCCAGTACCGGAAGGTTTTTTTCACTTGGTTTCACTTGGTTATTCGAAATATATTATTGGTTGGTTTATGACTTGGTGGCGGATTGATTTATCTTCAAGGGTGTAATGTTTTGAAATTGCAGATCTTGCAGCAACCAAGAATCTGTTAGATAAACTTGTGGTTTTAAAGCTCAATGGAGGCTTGGGAACAACAATGGGATGTACTGGTCCAAAGTACGATTTGTGTCTGGAAACCAGTGCTACGTTTCTTTACTGTTTACAGCTTGTTCTCTTGGTTTTGGGTGGTGTTATTTTCTAGAAGATTTTTTATCGTTAATTTTTCTTCATTGTGATATACTTGTTTTTGTACAGATCTGTGATTGAAGTCCGAAATGGCTTGACATTTCTCGATTTGATTGTAATCCAAATCGAGGTATTATTTCTGCTAATGTTCTATACCATGAACTCTGGTTCTAAAGGGCATGCAATGATATGTTTAATTTCTTGTAGACACTCAATGCCAAATATGGGTGCAACGTGCCTCTGCTTTTAATGAATTCTTTCAACACCCACGATGACACTTTGAAGGTGAAATAGATCTACGAAGAGTTTGGATTTTGTATGATTTATATTTAACGAACTAATAATCTCATTTTTTTCTTCTGTGGAGTTGCAGATTGTCCAGAAGTATACTAATGCAAACGTTGAAATTCACACATTCAACCAGGTGACACAGCTAACTTTGCTGATCTGTTATTAACAAAATGGGACATCATTTACAATATTACTCTCTTGCAATTCTACAGAGCCAATACCCTCGTCTGGTAGTTGAGGATTTCGCACCACTTCCATCCAAACATTCTGGAAAGGATGCATGGTAACTTGGCGAATAAATTAAACTTTCATTCTTGATGTAATCATCAGCTTTTGATCAAATTATCTCACTTCACCTATTTTCTCACAACAATCAAAAAGGTATACATTGCTGAGTACGCTTGCCCTTTCGTTACTATGTCTTGCTGAACTTAACATAGGTACCCTCCTGGACATGGAGACGTCTTTGCATCGTTGATGAATAGTGGGAAGCTTGATGCTTTGTTGTCACAGGTATAACGGGTCTGTGACGTCATTTGACGAAGAATGCAATGCTTAAGTAAACTTGAGAGATGGATGATTTTATCTTTTTCTCCACAGGGTAAAGAATACGTGTTTGTCGCCAATTCAGACAATCTGGGTGCTGTCGTTGATTTAAGTATCCTCAGCTGGTGGAACGTCCTATGTTTTTTTTTGTTCTCTAGTTTGTCCTTAATTTAATTTCCACAGAAATCTTAAATCATTTGATCAACAAAAAGAATGAGTACTGTATGGAGGTACTTGCAAGAATGCATTATGAGATTTTTGTGCTGTGATACAAAATCTGTTCTCACGCTGCACTAAATTATTGCAGGTCACTCCCAAAACACTAGCTGATGTGAAAGGTGGCACTCTCATTTCGTACGAAGGGAAAGTTCAGGTATTTGCTTTATATCTTCTTGCGTGGCCCAATAATGTGTCACGTGATATTGAAGATTGTTTAACCTGGAATGTTATCCAACATTCTCTTCATATATGAAGATACTCATATGGTAGCACAAACATTGCGTAACGGTAGTTATAATTCGTTTTCGGTGATGCAGCTTCTGGAAATTGCACAAGTACCTGATGAACATGTGAGTTCAAGCTACATATCTCTCTTTTCTTCTTCGCATTTTGAAACTGGAAATTTAAACGACTTATTTGAATCAGATGTTATGCTGGATTATGTCCCAAAACTGTCTCAATCTACTTTTAAGCGAAGAATTTTTATGCTTTCTTTATGGTTTTTCTACTTCTATTTCAGGTCAACGAGTTCAAGTCGATAGAGAAGTTCAAAATTTTCAACACCAACAACCTGTTACGTCCTTTATCCAACTCCTCTCCATGTCAACCGATTAATTGTGCCGTAAAATCTTAATTGTGTGGATTTGCAAAAATCATGCAGGTGGGTGAATTTACAGGCTATAAAAAGACTCGTACAAGGAGGTTCACTAAAAATGGAAATCATACCAAACCCAAAGGTGTAACAATAATCTTATCACCTTGTTGATTCTGTTTATTTCTTGTTTACTATTGCAACTTTTGTCTCCAATAAAGGAAGTGGATGGCGTCAAAATTCTTCAACTCGAGACCGCTGCCGGTGCTGCTATTAAGGTACACGCAGACAACCTAAGATGTTGATTTTGCTTCTTTATATTTGCATTGACCGTTCATCTACCTTCATATCTCTTTCAAGAACAAAGCTAACCTCTCCTCTCTCTCTCTCCCTCTCAGTTTTTTGATAATGCTATAGGTGTCAACGTTCCTCGTTCTCGATTCCTGCCCGTGAAAGCAACTTCTGACCTTCTTCTAGTCCAAGTAAGTTGACTCGATACTCAAATTCTAACGTCCACGTTCTTGAAGAAGCAATGCCTACAAACTGAACTAATCATATATGTTCACAGTCCGACCTCTACACCTTATCTGATGGTGGCTATGTGATTCGAAACCCTTCAAGGATCAATCCTTCTAATCCTACTATCGAATTGGGCCCCGAGTTCAAGAAGGCAAAACAACCATCTCTCTCTCCACCATTCTCCATTTTTTTTCTGTAAATGAAGTATTTTCAAGAAAAGCATAATATTGTATTGCTAACTCGACAGGTGGCCAATTTCTTGAGCCGTTTCGAATCCATCCCGAGCATCATCGAGCTGGACAGCTTGAAGGTGTCGGGCGACGTTTCGTTTGGAGCTAACGTTACTCTTAAGGTTCTGCTTTGCTCTCTACCTTTTTTCGCTACACATTCCTAGTGCAGCTCAATCAAAAGAATCCATATGATCATATTGTGGCTTTTCGTTTTTATGCAATTTTCAGGGCACAGTGACTATTGCTGCAAAGCCTGGCGTGAAGCTTCAAATCCCGGCGGATCAGTGATTGCTGATAAGGTTTGATTCCATGGCAGGCCTAGCTTTTATTTACGTAACACCCGTAGTTATTTTTTATTTTATTTCCTCTTACTTTTTGATTTGTTTAATGACCAGGTAATCAATGGTCCTGAAGATATATAGAAAATGAATACAGGTGAGGGTTGGTATCTTGAGACTCATATTTTCTAATGTGGTGTGTCTTGTCTGCAACAAAGAAGAATAATCGGTAAACTACTGTCGAAACTTGGTAAAAGTCCTTGTCATGTAATAACTAGAACCTCATAATAACTAAGTGGGGATCTCAAAATTTCATCCTCTACCCAATTTTCTTTTCTTTTTTCAGTTCATTTATTGTGGGGATGTGAGAAGGTCGTATGAATGAATACTTCTATTTTGCCTTGTCTTTCTGACAAGCGAAAAGTCAAATTTTACGACCCAACCTACATATCCAAAAGACTAATGTCCGAAAGTCGATCTTATCCGCCTTTTTTCTATTGATTACATGTTACGATCTCTCAATTATATACTTGGTGGTCCATCAAAGGTGTTCACGTGGAAATATAAAAGGCCACCACCCGACGTATGCATCCATCTATATGTACGTATAATGTGGGTCGCACTCACACGGTATATTAGATCTATTTTCACACACACACACACACACATATATATATATATATATATATATTACATTAATAATACAATATCTAAGAAATCACCCGAAATTTTTGCATTAATGTGGGTCATCATAGCATATTTCTATATATGTCTATATACATTATATAATACGCTGATACAAAAAAAAAAAATGCTCCACTAGGTTGGCCAAATGGTCAACTAGTTTTTTTTTTTTCGAGATATCCCTACTCGACCTGGCTATGGGCTAATCCCTAAATACCGGCTAGGCTTTTTTGCGGCACACAGACCTGACGGAGGCTTAATTGCGCCACTCACTCCATAGATGTGACTAATCTCCATGGGCCAGATGGATACGTCACAAACCCGTCGGACAAGGATTGTCATGGGCCTTAGGCCCATGGGGACTCCTCAAGGAATGGGAGGAAAATCCGATCCCACGACCTAACACACAAAGACCTTTAAGTCCTCCACCTTAACTACTAGACCAAGGCGGTCAACGTGGTTTAATGGGCGTAAAGTTGATAAAATGGATTTAAAGGATTCGTCCTGATGGAAGTCGTGGCGAAGTTCATATTCGTTTCAGGCTAAACACAACATACGAATTACAATGATATTGTGCCAATTCGTTTTTCAACTAAACTTGGTCGAACTCGAAGTGCGAAGATTACGATGGCGATGAATGAAATACTAACTAATAAAAAAATACTAAAATATCTTAAAAGGTTGTTGAATATGGGGCCCATTCCGAAAATGTAAAATCTCAGCATTTGAGAAACAGCTCGGAATTGACAATAGACAAGCGGGCGGCACGACAGAAGAAATAAAGGAAGCCCAAAATAATATTTAAGAAAATTGTACATATCATAAATTAGATAAGATATTAAATAATATTATTAAAAAAAAAAAAGAACTCGAAAAACCATTAACTTCTTCGAGCTCACCTAACCCTCGCGTCCTCGTTTTATATATTAAGTAGTACTAACAATAATAATCCCTTCCCAACTCCTTGTGAAGACTCTCACTTGCTCCTCGGTTTCGAAGAACGAACCAAGTGAAAAGACAAGAGAAATCGAATCGGAGGAGATGGCTTTCCAAAAGATCAAGGTGGAAAACCCCATCGTCGAAATGGACGGTTAGTTTCGGATCGCCATCTTTTCATTTCTCTTGTTCCTTCTAATTTTTTTTCCTGTGTATGTGTTCTGCGATCGGTGTTTTCTTTGTTCTATTTTCTGATTGTTTTTTGTGACCTAGCATAGCTTAATAGGTTTTGGCGGTGTTTCGTGTAGCTTGTGGGTTTTGATCTTAGATCGTTGTTATGAAGAGCGAGCGAAATGAACAGAGATCTCGACTTTCCGCAGATCTGTTTGTTTTGCTTTTGTTCTTACCAGTTAAAGTTTCTTTTGTTAAAAGAGTTCGGTCCCATGCTACTTTATTTCTGGGCTGAGATATCTATCTTGAAGCTCAGCTGTGTTGTCGATCTGTGTGCTTGGTAGGTTAGAGTCAGACTTATGTTTGACTTGTTACGGGTTTATGATTTGATATGAACTTTACAGAAGATGGTGGTAGAAGTTTAATTTTACTGATTGAATTTTCTGTTTTCATTGAACTATCAGGAGATGAGATGACAAGAGTTATCTGGAAGTTCATCAAAGACAAGGTATGAGAAAGAAGCTTCGAGCAAGTTCTTCCTTGTCTGCTTTTGATCCACTTTAAATCCACCGATGGATTGTGACTTTGTTATATTCTCATGTGTCTGAATCTCAGTTGATTTTGCCTTTCCTGGACTTGGACATCAAGTACTTTGACCTGGGACTTCCTCATCGTGATGCTACCGATGATAAAGTTACTGTTGAGAGTGCAGAAGCTACTCTTAAGTAAGTTTTTTCGTATGAATAAAGGTTCATTTTCCACATATAGAATACATGGGCAGCTTCTATGGTGTGGTTAGCGTGATTTCTTGGTTTGATTGAGCACTACACTAAGAAGTAAGAACTGTGAAACTACACTTTCTTTAAACTTACAAACCTTTGTTTCTTGAATTGCAGGTACAATGTGGCTATCAAGTGTGCAACCATCACTCCAGGTAATGCCCTTATTTGTCAAGCACCATCTATATGAGAAGACAGAACAGAGAAGCAAACAACATGTTTTGTTAAATTTTGCAGATGAAGCTCGTGTGAAGGAGTTTACCTTGAAGCACATGTGGAAGAGTCCAAATGGTACCATTAGAAATATCTTGAATGGTAGGTGATATCGGTTCTTTTAACATTTTCAATTCATTTTAAAGGAAGTGATTCATAGGTAAGTAAATGATAATTAGTTTTTAATTTCTGATTTTCCCATGCAGGCACTGTGTTCAGAGAGCCAATTATGTGCAAAAATATCCCTCGTCTTGTGCCAGGTAAAGATCACCATTTATTGCATCATCTTGTTGCTACAGAATTTGTCTTAGTTCAACTATCCATGGCTTTATAGGATGGACCAAACCTATTTGCATTGGGAGGCATGCCTTTGGTGATCAGTACAGAGCAACCGATGCAGTTATTAAAGGACCAGGAAAGCTCAAGCTAGTGTTTGGTATGGCCTTCTGTTTTGCATTATATCATCTTATTGGCACGGCTCCTCTTAAGCTATGTCGCCGTAATTTAGCAACATAGAATACTTTTCAATGGTGTTGATTAATGTTATTCATGGTTTAGCTTAACTATGTTTGAATAACTGCAGTGCCTGAAGGGAAAGATGAGCAAACAGAGATGGAAGTTTACAACTTCACCGGGGAAGGTGGTGTCGCTCTGGCCATGTACAACACTGATGAGGTTTGTTTTGATACGTTGATTCATCATCAAGTCATAGTATGCAGTTTCCATTTATTTATTGACTTTCGTTTATTGTGCAATCTACCGTGTGATAGTCAATCCGTGCCTTTGCCGAGGCTTCAATGACAACGGCGTTGGAGAAGAAGTGGCCATTGTATCTTAGCACAAAGAACACCATTCTCAAGAAATATGATGGCAGGTAAGAAGTTATGTGATTTATAAGTTGGAATTTTACCTTTTCTCCACCTGTTAAATGATGAAGTAACCATTGTTCATCATATATGAAGATTCAAGGACATTTTTCAAGAAGTTTATGAGGCTTCATGGAAGTCCAAGTTTGAGGAAGCTGGAATATGGTAAGTTTTCATCACCTTTTTTTCTTCGTTTCATTTATGATATGTAAACGTATTTATTCCTTTTCCAAGCATTTTTTACGTGATTTGTATAAATTTTCACAGGTATGAACACCGTCTCATCGACGACATGGTTGCATATGCTCTGAAGAGCGAAGGAGGTTACGTATGGGCATGCAAGAACTATGACGGCGATGTTCAAAGCGATTTCTTGGCACAAGGTATTGTAAAACCCTGCGAATGGCAAAATTGGCTCTCTATATGGAGTGTAGAATACGAGCCAAAGTAACCCATGTTTCACTTCATTTGCAGGTTTTGGATCTCTTGGTTTGATGACTTCAGTCTTGGTATGTTTGTGCACTTCCCTGATCTTTCTCGACCTTCACATTTCCTATTTCCTACCCAAAGATTCCTTGCACATGCATTTTTCTTAGCAGCTAAACCATATCTTCATTTCATTACAGGTTTGTCCCGATGGTAAGACAATCGAGGCTGAAGCAGCCCATGGAACTGTGACCCGTCACTTTAGAGTTCATCAAAAGGGAGGTGAAACAAGTACTAACAGCATTGCCTCTATCTTCGCCTGGACTCGTGGGCTTGCCCACAGGTCAGAAACACACTCTAACACGTGTGATTATATATTTTTCATTAATTATTTCTCGTGAGCCTTAAAAACACGAACAACCTTTACAGGGCTAAGCTGGACAACAATGCTAAGCTTTTGGACTTCACCGAAAAGTTGGAAGCTGCCTGCGTAGGCGTGGTAGAATCAGGCAAAATGACAAAGGACCTCGCACTTATCATCCATGGATCGAAGTGAGTGTGTTTTATTTAGTCGTCAAAATTCAAACATGCCAACGTACATATCCAAAATGAGGCTCTGCTCACTTCTTTCCCCATGTAATAAATCTCTCTCTTCGTAGGCTGTCGAGGGATCATTATCTCAACACTGAGGAGTTTCTTGATGCTGTGGCCGACGACCTTAAAGCAAGACTTTCTTCCTAAGCAAGAATGTACGTTCACTCAAATGATAGCAAGTAACAACTGTTTGTCTTAATCGTTCGTTCTTATCGTGTTTTTGCTACGTTTAGGTCATCGATTTGCTGAAGGAGACAAGGCTTTGCTTTTGGTAATATGGGAGCATTAAAGCAATTTTCCATTTTCCATTTGTTTCTATGTGCTGCTATGAAATAACTGCTTCGTTTTGCTGCTTTACTTACCTTCTTGTCCCAATTGAACTTTTTGTCTGTACTCCGACGCTCAAAACAAAACTATATATCTATGAACTCTGCTTTGAAATAATGAAATATAGCTGAGGATGTTCTTCGGCCAAAATGGGCATAAAGTTATTGGGCTTTTCTGTAATTTCTGCCCCAAATTTGAAAGATGTTGAAGTGTACTATGCGAATTTGAGAAGCCTCACAGCTCAAAGGTTTCCTTTGAAGCGAGCACGAGTGAAAATCACACAAGAACAAAATCATACTCGTCTATGGTAAAATTTAGAATTGGCCTAGTCTATTGAGAAGCTTCAAAGATCATGTGGTTAGAGCATAACAGTCATACTGATATATGAGAAGATCATCTCACGCAATGCTACAGCAAATGGACTGTTCGCTATGTGCAATCTGAAATTAAATCTGCCCCAAATATACGTGATTGATTGATGGAATGAATGATATGCTGGTATAGAGCAATGATATTGAAAAGGTATCTTGAAATCCTAAGTATTAGGTTGTTGAGAGAGTCCTAAACTAGAGGAATAACTGTCAACGATATAGAGTGGATGGTGGCTCTTAGGGTCTATGGTGGTGTAAATCCTTTTAGCCAATGACCCCTTGGCTAGTCTAGTGGTTGAGGGGAGCTTCAAAGGTCATGTGGTTAGGAGGTCAAGGTATCAAATCCCACTCACATTCCTTTAAGAAGTTCCAATGGGCCTAAGGTCCATGACTATAGTTGTTTGGAGGGTTTGAGACGTATCCATCTGACCCGGAGATTAGTCCCACCTCTGGAGTGTGTGGCGGTTAGCCCATAGCCGGGTTGTGTGGGGATACCTCGGGACCGTAAAAAAAATATGGTGGTGTAATATAATAAATGTTCTGTAGATACACCTATATATATATATATATACATGTGAATATTTTCTAAGGCTTAGGCCCTTTCAGGACAGTGACTGGACAAGTAGCATTTTGAACCAGGTGGTTACTCACGCTCCCAAACAAAACCCTGTAATAATTGAATCGCAAAAATAAGAAAGAGGAAAAGAAAGTGAGCTCGGTAATTAAGAATTAAGATCTTTTGTAATAATAATTAGCACTTAATAGTTACCTCTTAATGGCTCCTAAACCCCTACTCCACACAACGAGGGAGTCGAGCTTGAGGTTTTCTACTGCATCGCATAGAGCTTTTCCCTTGCATCACCCCAATACACTTTCGCCATTACCTTCACCTATTATGTAATAAAAATAGTAATCTTTCATATCCAAATGCATAGCTAACAACACATTATATATATATATATATATATATATATATATATATATATATATATATATATGAATATCGTACCTGCTTTTTCCTGGCAACTTTCTCTAGTAAATCAAGAACTTGAGCATGTCTGGGATGAGCCCATAATTCTTGGACACGTCGATTTCTTTGACCTCTTCTAATAGGATCAAAGCTGATGAATGAATATCATAGCATGTAACATTATAAGCATCGATATATATTCAAGAATATTTCTAGAAAGAAAAAGAAAATTGAACTGTGTGCATACTTACGAGAGCCCATATCTGCAAAAAGCTGCTTATGGGTGGGATCAGCTTTGGGAGAGACAACATGGATCATTACAAGGCGATCGCCCTCTTCGATCAGATTTTCGATAGCCCAACGCAAAGCTGATTTGCTCGTCTCTGAATAATCCATTCCTATCCCAATAGAACGTTGCTTTATTAGCCATCTTTCTTTTATTTTCTTTTTTTTTTTACTACAAATGATACATGAAGAATTAGTCTATGATGTTATGCATCATGTGTACGTAGTTTGTGGCTATTTATATACTTGCCTTGAATTCTATGAGGAGCAACATTCTTGAAGGTACCAGTAAAGTCTTTTGCTTGGACTGACTGGGCTTTTATTTTAGTCTTATCATATGAAACTTAATAATTAATGATCTTTGAAGATATCGAACTCCTCTTCAACATAGATTATGATGTCTCGTTGTTATGGGGGTGCCTTCTAATATTATTAGTAGGGTTACTTTTCAATTCTATAATGTACTTTTGGCGGTGGTTGACCTCATCCAATGATAAAACACTTTCATAAGATGCATAAATAGCTTCAATATTTCTCATGTTTTGTCCGAAATTCACTCTAATTTGGCAAAAAACCCTTCAAAAACAAAGAAAATTAATTCATCAATGGATACGATTACAGCAAGCACTTCGTCTTCTTCATAGATAATACACAACAAACAAAAACTAATCCAACAAGAAACATTAAAGAATTCGCCAAGAATTGAATTACCCTAACACAAAAGATACAAATAACTCCTTCAACCATGGCCTTACTAGTTTGTCTTTCTCCCATATCTCTTCCCTCCTCTGCAGAAAAACACATTTTTAATGAGATTCCAAGAGCCTAATCCCAGCTTCAAGATCCTCCAACGTAATGGTAAGCAAAGAATCTTCATCCATGCACTCGAAACCAATCCTCAAATCAAGATTCTCCCTCGCATTCACAAGCATAGGCTCTATCAAGCCACCGTTCATTTCCTTCCTCTGTTTTTCGCTGGTTTCTCCTTCAATAAGCTCAGCAACAGCTTCCACTGTACAAGACGAATGCAGCTTGAATCCATACAGAAGGCTATCTCCGCCTTGGTTCGACATCTTAAGACGAAGGATATTCGACAGATCGATGGGACTGAAGTCGTCGAAGTGGAAAAACTTGGTCACCCTTCTGCAGAAGCCTTCGTTCGAAGCTATTACACGCTTCATAGGTTCGCTGTAGCCCGCGAATATTACGACTATTTTCCCGCTGTCCATGACTGACATTATCTCCTCCAAGGCTTCGATTCCATAGTCCTTGTCGTCAGATTTCTGCATAGGGATTAGGCGATAGGCTTCGTCTACGAAGAGAATGCCTCCTTCTGCGTCTTTGATCTGATGTTTTTATTCGTAAATTTGGATAAAGTTAGCATTCTTTTCACATGGGATTAAGACACTGTTCTGTGCCTTGTAATGGAAGTGAAAAAAAGAAGTCACCTTTCTTCGAGTTTTAGGACCAGTGTGACCTACGAACTCTCCGACTAAATCCGTCCTTTGCACTTCTGTTACCTTATCAGTAGGAAGTATTCCCACCATGTGCAGTAGTTTCCCGAGGACTCGAGCAACCATTGTCTTACCTGTTAATAATAACTGTCTATAAGATATACAATTCAAGAAAAAAACACCAGGCAAAAACTTGTCGTCCTTGCGACGAGATAAACTTAACGATTGGTTGATAAGTTTTACGAAGATAATTAGGCCAAACCTGTCCCGGGATTTCCAAGGAAGGCCATGTGAGGCGGTCTTCTGGCGCCAACTTTGAGCCCTAATGCACGTCGTCTCTCGTCCAAGAGCATACCCTTAGCCCACTTGCGAAGCTGCAACTTAATCGCTTCTAAGCCAATTATGTTCCTTAGTTCGCTTTCGAGGGCGTCCATCTTTGCTTTTATCTCGGTGCAAGCTTCGATGGCTTTCTTCTTACGCTGCTCTTCTAAGTGCTTGATGAGTAAGTCCCGCAATTTTTCATTACCAGGGATAGGCGAAACGTGATGTAAAGGAGTCAAACCTTCCTACATATAACAAGGTAGTTTGCAATAAGCATCAAATAGCCAAGAAATTATGACCCAACGATGTAAAATTTCAAGATAGTTTAATATGGGAATATTATTACATTATCTTCGGCATTGCAGTTTGCATTGTACTCAAGCAACATACTAACGGTTGAGCAGTCTTTATTTTGAAGGGAGTGCCAAACAGCAAGGTGCAAAGGAGTCATCCCATTCTGTCGAATAAGAATTGAAACAACGCAATATTTAATTGGAGTGTGTAAAAAGAAGCAATAGAAGGAAAGAGATCTGAGATACAAACTCACATTTGCCTTGGCTTCGATAAAAGCACCATGAGCAAGGAGTAACATTGCGGTTTCATTACATCCGTTCTTAGCTGCCATATGCAATGGAGTTTCCCCATACTGCAAAAGGAACGAATCAAAGGAAAAAAGGGACATTTCAGGACCGTACTTGATAATTAAGAAGACGAAAAGATTATAAGATGGGCTTACTCTGCTTACCATATTCTTGGCTTCTAAGTCAACTACCTCTTCGGTGCCTCTCCATTGAAGAAGATGTTTAACTACATCGACTTTGTTGTAACCAGCGGAAACATGAAGGGGCGTTTGTGCCATCTATATATGGAGAAAAATATGAAAGTAAAGAGATGTGAAATAAAAAATGAACAATAATTCCCCACAGATGCATTTCCCCATCCTTCGCTACATTTTTTCAGCTTTCTTGGTAAGAATAGTTCCATAGAGGCTCAACGCTTATGCTATTCTATTCCTCTATATATGCACACTCAAACATGAAAGTTCCTCTAAAATTGACACGCAAACCATCATAATTAGCAGTTACTTCTCCCTCGTTCATCGTACGTTAATGCTAAGAAATATCCAGAAAAGAAAAAAAAACAAAATTTAACAAGTCTTGGACCATTTACGATAAATCACAAAGCCGCTTAAATCATACAACACAACCAAGAACATCAGATTCATTCACAATACATAACGAAAATGGGAATGGAAAAAGAAAAAGAGAGAGAGGGAGCGGATGAAAAGAGGGAACTTTACAACGGGGTTTCGTTCATTGAGAAGATAAGGACTGTCTCGGAGCAATTTCTGAAAGGCATTCACATCTCCGTACTGCGCATAGCCATGGATCGTGCTCGGCTTCAAAGATTTCGGCCGCTGATTCTTCTGCATATCTCTCTCAATGATTTGTGTTGGGTAATTGCAGAATCTTTTTTTTTTCCCCTTGATTTTCTTTCTTGTTTATCGCAGATTAATGCGGGCGAAGTAATCAAGAGTATCGTTTGAGAGTCACTCGCAGTCAAAGGCGCGTCATTATTATGTAATCAACGAAAGAAAACGATGGAATTCATAACATTTCTTAGTTGTCGGCAGCTCAGCAAATCATTGACGCCAGACCACACACGCCCGTCGCTTGCAATATTCACCGCAAATAATAGCAATAACAATCATAATAATAATCAATTGTAATATAATACTAATGATGACAAATTACTATTTTAGTTAAACTATAAAAGCACTAACACTAATAATAATCAATTATAGTAATTAATCAAATTGGGTTGTTTTATTTTAATTTTTGTTATACAAGCTCTGAGGCTTAATATAACACCAGTAATTTTTCGCACACTCTACGCGCGTGCATATGTTTAATATATTATGGTGTTCTTAATATTTAGATTTATTATTTATTATCGAATTGATGAAATATAATTTATAACTGTATAAAAGAAAAATAATTTTTAAGGGTATAAGTATAATAAATAAATAATATAAAAGTAACATGAAAATTATTAAAGTAATTAAATAAAAAATAGAGGAGCTAAATTGCAGATAAATATGACATACCAAATGTGACAGTTTATAACCATCTCACGCCCTTTATATAATAAATAGTATAGATACTAGTACTTTCCGCACACTCTATTCTATGCGTGTGCTGATAAATATAATTATATATTCATGTTACTTCAATTTGATATTTATAATACTTAATATTTAATAGATGAAATATAGTTTTTAGATACAAAATGAAAACTAATGTGTTGGAGTATAATTACAATAACTAAAAATTTTAAAAGTGAAATGATAATTTATAAAATTAATTAGATTACAAATAGAAGGACTAAATTGTAAATAAAATCACAAATCAAATTGACAGTGTATACCCACCCTAGACGGTTTATATAATAAGAACAGATAAGGAGAGGGAGTATATTTATATACAATGCAAAACTACTGGCTTATGATGATTCATATTAGATGTTTAAACAACTTATACGTTCCTATTTCCTTTTAACAACATCTATTCAATTTTATTAATGGGAGAGGCAGATAAAAAAATGAATCATTCAATTTTGATGTGTAAACTTACTTGGAGTTCGGTTTCTACGACTTTAACTGGGACTATTTGTCTTAATATGTAGTATGTTCAGTCCGAGAAATACCTAAAGTGAAGGAGTTCAAATGGAATGGAATCGAATTGATGACCTCCATGTAAAAATACCGTGAGAAAACGAACTACTATCAATAAAAATAACCATAGACTCTCATTTCAACAAAAACAAACCAGACAATAGTATGATATTCTATTGACTGGTTAGGATCATACGGTAGGGTTTTACCAGCAGCTAAATTGAACAATACATCTACACCAAAGCATATAATTTGATGAATATATATATATATATATATATATATATATATATGTAAGTGGAGAATGGATGCTAGTATTATAACTAACACTATTCCGAAAGGTCATTGACGTATACAACAATCATAAGAGATAGTTCTTTGTCAGCTTCTCTCATTCAGACAAGCCCAAATATCAGACAAGATTCGATAATCTTTTCGAGAAATTCCTTCTGCGATTTGACCCATGTTTTTCCTGCAATAAGGAATAGTGTGATGATCAATAATGAACTAGCAGCATTAAACCTAATTAAAACAACCCAAATATGAGTTGGATTTCTTCTTATAATGACAATTTAAATAAATTTAGAATCAAGAAGCCAAGGGGCGGCCGTAGTGTCACTACCTTATAATTAGATCATTAGTTTAGACTGTTTTGATGAGAAGGAAGAAGAGTTATTAGATCCGATGAAGTCATGTGTAGCAGCTCCATGACCATTATTCATCTGCATGCAATCTTCTCGGCTACTGAAAACATAAAAATTTTCAATGCCATATTAGAGAAAAAAATAACGAGAACTGTCGTCAAATTTTCGATACGATCTCTTTCAAACAAACTCATTGATGTGAAAGCCTTTTTTAATGAGGAAAGAACTGAGTAAGAACCAAAAGGACCCAAAAAACATAAGGAAGGAAAGCAAAAGCTGTCACTAACCACAATTTTTTTAGTTTTCTCGCTTTAATTTTTCATATCTTAGTGTTTTCTTTCCTCCGGCAACAACCCGGAGGTTTAGACGATTTCCAAAGCTATTAAAGTTGCGGACATACGTACATAAAGACATCTTTATATGATTGATATACGAAGATGCATTAATATTGAGACACACGAGTATTATAAGTACCTTGATGAGTTGCTCCACAATGTATTACATGCGTTGTTTGGTTGATAATCATCCGATTCTTGATCCATAAACAGCCTCAGCTCAGTTCTATCGTTATTACCACTTCCTATCGTAGACAGATCATCTTCGCCCGACCCGTCTGAATTCCCTTCGATTGATTAAAAAAGCTAATTTCATAAGATCACACTACTCATAAGATGTTCTAAAAAATACATCTTTTTTGGAATAATAGGAAAAAAGAGGTATTTTTATATATGTGTGTGTACCTGAGGAAGCAGCAGGCTTGTCTGTTGTTTTCACAGTTCTGTACATCTGCATAAGGAAAGAAGTCATCACAAGCTGTTTCTTAAGATCGATTATTACATGAAAAACTAAGTGCGCTACTGATAATGTTAAACTTAATTAACCACTTCACTAATCTCTTTTCTGTCTCTATATAGATAGTTGTATAATAGTACAAAATGCATAAGTCATACATATTTAGCTCTCTCAAGCTAGAGTCTATAAACTCTTATAGCTATTGCAGGCTATGTAAGAAGACTTCTGTGACTTCCTCAGACATGCCTCAGATTAATCACCTATCACGAGGCTGATGTTTATTCAATTCATGATAGAGTGTAGTAAAATCGAAGTTGCATTATTGCAAAATGATGACTTTTCGTTTGTCCTATTCATATATACATCTCTCTCTCTCTCTGAATAGTAGTACTGTCAGCCCAAATGAAGACTTTTTACTTCCCATTCTTCAATTACATTCATTCATTTAGACTTCAGTCGTCCCAGCGATTGCTTAGGCGAATGTGCCGCAAAGATTAACGGAGCCAAATTCTAAAGTGGACATACAAAAACAACTCACGCAAACAGTTAGATAAAGGAAAGAACACTGACAAGAGAGAACAAATGTGAGCTTCAGCTTTGTTTCTCTACTGTTGATTAAACCGTGTTTATAAAAACCTGGGTTTTTTCTTACATAACTCCTTTAATTAGTATATGAAAACCCTTCTCTTCTTTTACCTGTAAGTGGCTTTTGACATGAGCAAGGGTGAGATCTTTGACATCCATGAGCTCAAGTACTGACTTTGGAGTAGCCCCTACAAAAAATTAAAATAAAATAATTATGAAGACCGATCAGTCAAAAACCTATCAAGATTAGACAAAGCTATCAAAATTTCATGAATAAAATATTCCCAAATATTAGACAGAGTAGCTTATATTACTTTCATGGCCGCCAAGGAGCTCAACTGCATGAACAAATCTAGCATGAAGAGTACTTGTCCATCTCATTCTTGGAGCCCTCAAGCTTCTTTTCGCAGGAATCTTGGACAAGAACCTCGATCTCATGATTCCATGGTGATTGTTAGAAGCACTTTCGGGATAATGATGATGAGAACAGTTTTGCCCTAAACTATTATACTGATGATGGTTTTGGTGGTGATAATTACCGATGTGCCCCTGACTGTGCATCTGATTGTACAAGCCATTGAACCTCGCAATGCTTCCATTGTTAGGCCCGAGATTCAGCGAGGGCATGTGGTGATCTAAGCCAACCCCATAATAATGAGCAGAAGAAGAAGAAGACGATGAAGAAGAAGCTAAGCTATTACTAGGAAGCATCTGATGATGATAGAACCTCATCTTTGGATCTATAACATGGCCCACGTTAGGCAAGAAAGGCAACGGACGGTTGGGATACACTGGGATGCCCTTGATAGGCCTAGAACCGTCCGATGAAACGCCTAGGAAAGTGTCTGCGTCGTAAGCACTCGAAGGATTCAAACTGTGGAGATTATTATGACAAGGGTTTTGCGGCGGCGGTCTCTTGCTGAGCTCTGCAATTCCTCCATGGCTAAGCAGCGAAGGGTGAGCCAGCGAAAGCTCAGTCAAGCAATTGGCTGAGCTCTTTTCACGGCGCTTCTGTTCTGAGGAAAGATCGAAGCCCAAAACGCTGACGTTTCGAGGGTTGAAAGACGGTGATGATGATGAAGCTTCTGAGGTTGTAATAATGTTATTACAGTTCGGTGGGCTTATGTGCAGAGAAAGATCTGGGAATTGTTTCGAGGAAGAGGGTTCCATGGAAAGCAGCTAGTACCTTATTTTCTTCACAGCAAAAAGGAGAACTAGAAAAAGAGAATTCCACGACAAACGCTTACAGATGATGATGATGAACTTCAGAGCGCGAGCCCAAATCTGTCCGTTCAAATTTTTGTAAAGGGAAAGAAACCATTGGCTAGATTAGCTTACATAACTCAATGAAGATCGATATGTAAGAAATTTTACAAAATATATAATAAATAAGGGAATGAAGATATAGAAGAAGAAAAGCTATTTAATATAGCAGTGGAGGTGATGAGGTTATGTGGGGTTTGATTTGGTGTATGGTGTGTAATTCTTTCCTTGGGAGTATGTATTGGAAAGCGACACTAGAACGAGGCCTCGGACTCATTGTCAAGCACATACAAAAGAAATAAAAACAAAATAAGATAAAAAGATTTTTTTTTTCTTACATGAATTGTTAATTAAACTAACATGAACAAGGTAAAAACAAGAAAATGCCACTACGCCAACTGTGCTGCTACATTTCGAACATTATATATAAAAATATACGATTTTCACTCTCTCCCGTGGACGACGGGTTAAAATTCTTGAATATGAAAGTAACCTTCCTTACTCTTAGATTCTATTTCTATCTCCCATTTTTCTTCCGTTGAAGTCACTTTTTCTGTTTAAAGAAGTTTACATAATTATTTTTTGTTGTTTGGTTTTCGTATATATATATATATATATATATATATATATATATATATATATATATATATATATATTTTTGCTTGCACATATCTTCTTTTTTTTTTCTTTCACAAATCATATAACATAATATAATATTAATTCTATCATCTGACTTGCGGAAACATGGTTGAATATCTATGGTCCTCGAGCACCAACACTTCATTCAAACTAATTAATGTTTTCCCGACATGAGAGCTATAATATATATATATATATATATATATAATACTCGACGTAGAAATCATGTATTAGATAAATCAGATGGTATTAGAGTACAACACAAACACACGAGTAGACCCATTGACTTGAGAGGGAGAGGGAGAGAGGGGGAGAGGGGGAGAGAGAGAGGGAGAGATAGAGAGGGAGGGAGGGAGAGAGAGAGAGAGAGAGAGAGAGAGAGAGAGAGAGAGAGAGAGAAGAGAGAGAGAGAGAGAGAGAGAGAGAGAGAGCATTATCTTAATCTTGATAAAGGGTTGTTTGTTTGGTAGCGTAAATGGTGGATCATGTGCACGAACCAAAAACAAAATAAAACCCACATAGACATTATTACCTTCTAATTCCCATTTCATACTCCCAAAATATTCCCTTCCTAAGCTTTCCATTACACCTTGATTTTACTCTTATTACATATGGAGAAACCCGACAACCTAAATGTTTAATATAGTTAGGGTTCTTAGTTCAAAGCCCTAGGCTGGATCAAAGGGAAAGATTAATATATATGCTCTTCGTATTGGGAAGTGAATAACTCCTCCCAGCACTTTTAATGCCGTTTTGTGTAAAAATAAAAAACTTCACCTTTTACGATGTTATATAATGCACTAAATGACACAAGTCCATTGACGGTGTCTTGCCCTTTGCATTTAATGTTGCAATATTATTTTAATGGGGAAAGGTCCTTTTAAAAAAAAATTCGTTCCATTAGCTTTCTTTTATTTTTTCCCTTTTCACCTCTTTCCGTTAGATATAAAAAAGTTATATATGTTCATTATTTGATTGACTGACGTTCATATATGTAGAACAAGTTGAAAATAAAATATAATATAGACGATGGCTCCATCCATATCAACGGTGAGTAAGATGATCTCTTAATATTTCATTCTTCAGACACAGCCATACATTTAGTTCGAAATTACTGCAATGGTGGAGCCTTGTCTGGTTCGATGTTGATGTTACATTATTAGTAAATGTATTGCCCTAATTAACTGATGATGATGATGATGGTGACCTCATATTAAATTGTAATAATACATGATAAAAGTTAATTGATTCTTCAGAGTTTACCCGACAGAAAGGGTAATCAAATATTATTATTGAAGATTTCATATCAGGTCAAAATTTGATTTTTTTTTACGGATTAGGTACGAATGGATAGATTTTGAAGATGAGCAACTATGTCACACTACGTAAGTTCCATTGAACAAGTGATTGTCTCCTAATCGCTATATTAAACCAATTAATTAATTGTTATTTAACACCTACTTTACATTGCTGAATTTCTCATTTATCCTTAATTAATCGGTATGATGGGTAGTGCGTGCAACATACCGTTTCGATTCTCTCGTGACATTTTGCAATATAAATATTACAGAAATTTCGGCCAAAGTTTGGACACCTTATTAAACCAATATCCAACAAACAGATAATAAGTTGGCTTATATAGGTAAGAGAAGGGCCCATGTTTGAAAACATAGCTTATATACCTAAGTCGCGGAAACTCTCAACTAAGATGAATTAATCTTATTTAAACAAATATTCAATCAAATGTTAGAGGATTAAGCAAAACCCTAATTGATATTGCAATGAGATGCGTAGTCTCATTCCAATCCGCAATTAAGTTGGTTTTCTATTATTACACATATCAGTTTCTGGTAATATTTGTATCTGAAGTAAATATATGGAACCCATTGCTACAGTGTATTTTCCTGTGAGGCACAGCATTGAATGAAAGCGTTTGAATTTCCATGGGCTTCCTTCAATGGCTTATTGTGTAATGATTTAAACATATGCATGTTGAAAGAGAAGAGGATTCCATTAGACAGAAGTCGATATAGATAGAGATATTATATATATAACTATATTTTTTTATTAATTCGGTTTTTTCCTTATACTATGGCTGCGTTTAGTTGGTGAGATAAAGCGAGATAAGTTTATTTTGTCTAATATAATCTTGTTCAATTGACAACGTATTTTTTTTAAGCCCGCTATAAATAACAGGCCCGCTATTATAAAATAGAAAACACAAGATAATTAAACCGTGTGGCGTGGGTGAGATTATTTATCCAACCAAGAATTGACTAAGATACCCTCATACCACCAAATTATAAAATCGTCTTTATTTCATTTATATGATAAAACTAAATAAACAACACCAATTTATTACTTGTTTCATGGTGATCAAAATGATATGTGTATCTTATATTTTTAGATGCCCATAACAATAAATTATTTTTGTAACCTATGTGTTGATGACATAAGGTTAATTTTGTAACTATACCAACAAGACAAAGACAAAATTTTGTTACCTTGTAAACTAAACAAGATAATAATAAAATATGGTGTTGTTAATATTGCAAACTGAACATATAACTCGAATAAATGTCAAGATTATAATCTTGAGATAAAATTGTGTAACATATTCTTATGCGGATAACTAAACGCGGTCTATAAGCCATAGATGCCTAGCAAAGAAATAATCCCTCCGTTCCTTAATACATGTCGTTTAAGTATATCACACGCATGTTGAAATAAAGTAAAATCTCCACTTACCGTTAATTAATTATGTTATCTAATTTAATTTAACAATTTCTATTAAAGATAAGGGGTAAAACTGGAAATAATCAACGTTTTTATCTTAGAAAACTATAAAAGGACATGTATTTAAAAACAAAAAATAAATTTTAAAACGACGTTTACCATGAAACAGACGATTTCTTACAAGTGTTTTGAATACGGCAAAGCTGACACAGAGACGTCAAATATGGTGTCTGTGATTGGCTATTTCCACGTGCACTTAGTTCTTTATGCCTTTTCGATTTTTTTTATGCAATTATTGAAGTTATGACAACATAGTCAATAAAGTTCGGAAAAATTGCGTTTAGAACGGAATAAATTAATACTAATCCTTAACAAGGAGCTCCAGCTATATGCTATTTGCTTTTTTTTTTTTTTAATATAATTAAATTAAAGCAAATTATGTTGTTTCAAATGAAATGGGGGGAAATGAAGCGGACATAATGCAAATGCTTATTATATATACACATTGTTGCAGGCTCTGCTACTAGCCATACATTTTCTAAATATACAGTTGAAACAGCTCTCTATATCATAAACGTTTTTTTATCTTTGAGGAATTTATTCTTTTTTCTTGTGCTTTTTCATTTTCTTTTGCGGCTATAGATTGTGCAGTATGAATATAACGACACACAAAATAATATATTATACGTAGTTTGTTTCTCACTTCCTTTTAGTTTCAAATTCTTTCCTCCGTTAATATATTATACACACATACATACGGAGAGAGAGAGAGAGAGAGAGAGAGAGAGAGTCCACTCACTATAGATTTAATTAATTGAGCATAGATTAAATAACTCGTATAATACATGTAACGTAAGTATCTTTAACATAAAAGAATATTTTGGGTACTGAAAGTCTCCCCAGTGATTCTGCCGTTCCCTCCTCCCTATCTCTATATTAAATAATAAAATTTGTATTAATCTATGCACATTCTTAAATGGGTCCGTATTCTTATATATTTATTATCCCTCCCCAGCTGTTCCCTCAATAGAGTTCGACAATAGACTAACCTTTATTATTTGACCCTACATATATAATATATCATATATATATACATATATATAATAATATATATATATATATATGCGTCTGCTCTACATCAACGAAAACCATAAGCTCCATGCACGTAATATAAATAGTAAATAATAAAACAAAAAATGATAAAAAAATAATAATAAATATTTTACTTTGTATTAAACCGAACCAGACCGGCCTTTTTCAAAAAATTTCTTCTATCGTTTGCTTTACTCAAAGCTAAAGTCAAGTTGACAGCAATTCTCTTGCAAAGCACCACACCTAAAATCGCTCACTTTCTCTAAAGTAATAAATTCTTTTCACATGTGTCTTTTCTGCTGAATCATATTTTCTTAGTGACTCATACATATACATATACATATACATATGCTACTGTATATATATTGCCTTCGCTTATGGATTTATATAAAGACCAGTATTACATAAAAAAATGCCTAAATTTTTAATTTACCGTACGTGGATAAATATGATTCAGCGTCTCACGGACATTGTAATTAGTAAATGAGACCTATGTTGACTTACTACACTACCTAGTAGAGTATTTCGTACCTAGTGTAATAAAAGCTTTGGGCCGTAAGTTGTTAGAAGCTATATATTAATTTCGAGATATATACATATATATTAACGATTACTTTATAAAGAATCAGTTGATAATATAAAGGAATATCTAATGTATGATTTTGAATCCAAATACTAAGGAAACAAATGCATTCGCGTAGTACGGATGCAAAATGCATACTGATATTCCTCACCATCAATACTGTCCCAAGAAGCAAATAGTATAATAGATAGTGACAAAAGAAACGTAAACTAATCACGAGGATTTAAAAGAAAGGAACTAAAGCTTATAGAGGAATTGAATGACAAAAGAAAATAAATAAAACTCGGACATATATTCATAGGCCAGGAATTAATGTAATGTTCGTACAGCCCACATGACATACAACAATAAATTCAAACGAAAACGAAAATGCACCTTCATCCATCTCCAATCTCTAACACATGCAATTAATATCAATTAATAACGTCCCATATATGTTGATAAGAATCTAATTAATTTGACTAGCGTATGCTGATATGTTTGTGTGATACATCATATTAACACTGATGATACATACACGTGCGGCGGATAAGGCAATAGTTTCCTTTAATTAGCGTAGAACATTAAAGAAATTATACTTATTAAAAATTATAGTTTAATTTTTTTTTTTTTTAATTTTTTCTGTCGACAGAAGGTATCCCCATACAAACTCTGCCCATATATTACGTCCCTATTTATTAGAAGTATGTGGTAGGGAAGGGAACAAACCATATTTATTGTCACGATTCTCAGGAATAAGTTTCAGGGCATTAAATAGCTTCCAACTCACATGAATAAAGAGAAATATTAGGTTTTTTTTTTTTTTTTTGCATTTCCCAAGGGATGGAAGATAATATTGGGCAGAGTAGAGAAGGGACATGCATTCCCATACAAATACATGTGTTTCAGTCAAACAAGTAAATTTAATCAGGCATGGACCGAAACACAAAAACTTCATCTTTATTATCATAATTGAATGTATGTCTGTAACGGACAGCACCACCTCATTCAATTTCCTAGAGCTAAAAACAATTTCTTGAGAAAATATATATATATATATATATATGTGGGCTTGAGATAAAAACGAGAGAGAGAGAGAGAGAGAGAGAGAGAGAGAGAGAGAGAGAGAGAGAGAGAGAGAGAGAGAGAGAGAGAGAGAGAGAGAGAGAGAGAGAGAGAGAGAGAGAGAGTTAGGGTTCCTCAGATGGCCCAATTCCTCGAAAATTGAGTAATAAATGCAAAAGGAACAGAAGGGTACAGGACTTTTTCGGCAGAACAGAAAAAGGTAAGAGGAGAGAGAGAGATATCAGAAATCATTTTGTAATCGAGTGCTTTATGATTGCTCGGCCAAGATAGAATCTGAGAGAGAGAGAGAGAGAGATAATAAAGGAGATCTGAAATCTGATGGGAACTGCTAACAACACTCTCAGTTCCTCCTTTTCTTTTACGGGTTAAAACTATTTTTTACTCGAAGAAAAGCCAAAGTAGTAGTAAAAGAAAAGGAAAGATTGGTCCTTCTTAAAAGAAAAGTCTTACAAAGCCTTTATTTCTTGTCCTGACAAATAGCTAGAGGGGCCCACGTCAGAAGCATAGTGATAAATGCTATATGTATGTAAGTACTGAGATATCGCACAAGGGCATGATGATGGCTCTATGATTATTCATACATCATATCACAGAGTAGCAATTTGAATTTATTCTTGGCAGCAGATATACATTGTTATTACACACTGCCCAGTGTGTGTATGTGTGTGTAAGATGTATAGATATTGGGACACAGTTGCATGATAAAGTGTTCTGCCCACTAAAGACTCGCACTGTCCTTCTCGAAAGTCGCTGATCGTATTGTCTACTCCGCATTTAAAGCGCGCTTTCTCTCCTCTTACCTATCACATTTGCATCTCAATCACATATTGCATTGTCTTTTTCCCCTTATTACTGTACTATATACTATACTGGTATTTTATTTTATCTTTCTTTTTTTTCTCCTTGATAAAACTAATTATTGTTTATAATATGGTAATGGTGGCGCCGATCGGTTAATTAATGCATTATTACAATGTAGTGTCTCATTTAGACACGAGTGTACTGCAAACATGTATTTATTAAAGGAGGGTTTTCGAACAAGAACGAAAATCTTTCGATTGTATACGTCGCTTATTGCATAAATATTGTAAGATGGCATTAAAAAAAAAAGTGTAGTGTGATCAACTCATCTGTATCACCCCATTGTTTATTTACTTCAGCTATTCGTATATCCTATAAAAACACCACTATAATCTACACAATACGACTATAAATTCAGTCCAAAGTGAATTAGAACTTCATTGTTCCTTAGGAGAAGACCGTGGCTTGGAATTGACTCCTATTGTTTTTAATTTCAAAATTAACATACGGCGGGGATCAACTCTGACTTGCTTACTTACGCCCTACTCGAAAATTATAATTGGGCTCAAATAGATAAAGGCCAATTAAAGAAAGCCCAATATAAATTCGGCCTTACTTGTTGTAAAAGAGCCCAGTAAAGAAGAAAAAAGCCCGTTAATGAATAAAACAACGCATGTGAAAAGCCGAGTTGTTGATTAGGACAAATTGACAATGAAAATGGGCCTTGGCTTACAAAAAAAAAAAAATGAGTTAAAATTTGACGTTATGATGAAGTCAGAGTATTGAACATATCTGAGATGGTAATAAATAATGGTGTAAAAGCCAAAGTTGTAGTTATTTGTTTTATATGGTCAAGTGGTCCTTGATATCATAGCGTGGAGACTTAGCTCATTCTCTAATTCAGTGTTATCGGTGAATATATCCTAAAAAGACTGACAACAGTTTGTGTTTTATAAGGATCAACTGAACTGAAAGAAGGATCGCAAAAGCCTTACAAGATTGCTCAAGATCTAGGGTTTCATGTTTAATCACGAATGCTAAGAAAGGGCATAATTTCACAATAACCCTAAACGAAAACCAGCAAACGAATCACCCCTCTAGGCCCTAGCCGTAATAAAATGTACGCAGAAACCGAATTTTTTTCTTGACGATAGGTTATATTCTTGACAAGATCTAGGCTCTTTTCTGTATCAAAATGTAGGCACTCACAAACTGAAAAGTACTCTTTTTCGCACTCTACTGTATAAGGCAAGCTACATGAAGTTGAACAATAAAAACTAAACTTACAATGAACAAAATTGAAGAAAAGTCAAGTCAAACACCTTGCAAAGGAAAAGTCAAAACACCTTCCTCAATAGAAAAAGTCAGCGTTCGTCTGAAGAGGGAAAATGCTGAATCTAACATGTAGTACCAAATTTCATGTACGAATTACGATCAACTTACCCAATAAACTGTTGTATAAGTTTTTAATATCAGTTAAATTATTTTTCTTAAACTATATATAAATATTACAGAACATGTATTTATATTCAACTAGTTTCCGTGGGTTTGGGTACTCGCGTGCGTGTTATATAACCTAAAAAGCAAAATAATTAATTAATTTACTCTGAAATTAACGATAATAACAACTAAAAAGAAACATTATTCACCAGCGTTTGGACAAACCACAAAGGTACACAATTTACTAAAATTGCAATGCAATAATAATGTGAAATCAAACTATGCTTTTTCCTCCTGAAAAAGCTCTCTTTATTCCAAGTTTAAGACGATGATCTCTCTTCTTAAGGTTTCCATAGAATGGTTGTCTCAGCTATCATGGAAGTGACAATATATGGATCCATGTTAGAAGCTGGCCTTCTGTCTTCAAAGTACCCTTTGCCTTCTCTCTCGGTGTCCCGCCCCACACGAACCGAAGCTCCACGGTTCGCAACGCCCTATTCATTAAAAGTTCAAATAATATTTTTTAAAAAAAAGATGCATTTTTCGAGGAAATCGATGTTGAAAAAAGATGGGAGTTTTTATGTTTTCTTTACCCATTTGAAGGTGTGAATACTGGCAGTTTCGTGTCTCCCAGTGAGGCGACGCTCGTTGCCTTCGCCGTAAGCAGCTATGTGCTCCTTATGCCTTAAGCTGAGCTTTTCAATGGCTTTCTTTATGATTTCATAGCCTCCCTCTTCTCTCATTGATTTGGTGCTAAGATGAACAATTCATCAAGATACAGAGAAATGAAATAAATGAATGCATAGCAGAACATTCATTATCTTTGAAAACCTGTAGTTTGTGTGAGCTCCAGCTCCGTTCCAATCACCCTGGATATGGAAAAGCAAATATCAACGTGTGAAACATTCGAAACGGGGAGAGAAAAATCAAATATTTGGAGGTCGATTTCGTAGTTTAAGGGACAAAATGGATCACCTTGATAGGCTTGGGATCGAAGGACAGCACAACTCCAGCAGCTTCGGTGATCCTCTGCAATAACAGGACAAAAGCGTTAATGATCATTCAACTTGAAAGACTCGAATGATAATCGGTCTTTTTTCCCTTATTGAGAACTAAGAATTCGAAAGGGCACCTCCAAGATGAAACGAGCAATCCAAATCTCGTCGCCAGCTGAGATGCCGACGGAGGGTCCAACTTGGAATTCCCACTGGAAACAAAAGTAGAAAAATAAGATCGATCAGATTCCATAGAAAGGTTGAAATTCGAACCAAACGAAGATTCCGTATTCGGAAGGTAATTACGATACCTGCCCGGGCATCACTTCACCGTTGATGCCGCTAATGTTGATTCCAGCATATATGCACGCCTTGTAATGCGCGTCTACGATTTCACGACCAAAAGCTTTGTCTGCTCCAACTGCACAATAGTATGGGCCCTTGTACCAAATACAAAAACAAGAATATTATTGTAACCATTACTTAAGCTATACGGACACGTGGTAACACATCTAACGAACTCTTATATATTCTGACATAGGCAAAGATGAGAGTTATTAAAAGAGGGGACTCCAATCACCTGAGGTCCAGGGAATCCACCGACGGGCCAACCAAGGGGCCAGTTAACGGTCTTCTGCAGAAGAGTATATTCTTGCTCGATACCATACCTATAATCATCATAGTATCGGAGATATTATATTGCAGTACTAAAAGTATATATATATATATATATATATATATATATATATATATGCATGTATGTGTGGACACACATACCATGGCACCTCAGCAGCAATATCAGGGTGGCTGAAGATTTTGGCTGCTGCGTGCCTGTGGTTTGTCGGAATCGGTTCACCAGCTGGAGTGTAAGAATCGCACATGACCTGAAACAATAGGGAAATAAAAGAAAGGGTATAGCTTTCAATAAAAAGAGGGGGAAAAAACAAGGGCAGTCACAAGTAAATTACACGAAACAAACAATAGATATGGAATGAACTCACCAGTATGTTCTTTCCCCTCCTAAAAGGATCCTTAAAAATCGCTTGAGGACTGTCTCGATCATAAAATCAGGTTATTATATGTAAAGGATAACACATCGTCCTAGAAAACAAGCCAATTTTAGCGGGACTCAACTGTAAGATCACTTCACTGTCCTCTCCAGGTGCTTGTCCTGTGCTTGAACCATCGTAGTTCCATTTCGGGAGCTTTGAAGGGTCACTCACTGGTCCAGGGAGTGTCTATTGAAGATCAAAGAAATAATTCATTCAACATAATCATCTAATGACGAAGAACAAAACGAAAACAGAGGCAGTGACGTAGTGTCAACGTCGGAGAAAGAGGAATAAATCAAATACCCTTGCTTTGCTCCTCAAGTCCATGCCTGAACCACCGATCCTGTCGATTGAATAATGAATTTATTCAAACGATCGAACAATAGAGGTCATATAAGATCGCAAATCGCTTTTCAATAATCACAACGAATGGAAGCGACGTGTTTCCTCGAACAGATTGAAGGCATGCACTGCATCAGGCACGACATGACCAAAAACAGAAATACAAATTCCTCTATTCAGAGAAGCACAAACCACGACGTTATTGGATCACGAGAAACACAGGAAAACGAATCAATGGCGACGTACCAGACATATTCAGCGATGATCTTCTCAGTCGACTCGGACAGGTCGAGATTGATGAGATCCGAGAGCAGCGACATTGTAGCAGAAACTCTCTGTTGATTTGATCTTGGGGATGTTTTCGAGCTCAGTGTAGGACTCTTTTTATAGTAAGAATTCTCGTGAGTTGGGTTTTATGAATTTATAACTGTGACGAGATTGTGAGTTGTATATTATAATATTTTCTCTTTTTGGTCATTATGAATAGGGGTTTTTCTAGTGTGAATAAGTCTATGATCCTTCACTTTCGGATATTAGAAAAGCTACTCAGCATTTTTATACTGATTTTTCTTTGATTTTTGAATTGGATAATGATCAGCCATTTAATATTTATCGTCGTGAATTGCTATGATGAGCATCGTATTTATTGTTGTTCATCATAGCAATGAAGGTTGAAACTATCAATTGATTCTTGTTAGCTGTGATAATCTCTACGTATATATAGTTGATTTTAGCATATAATATTGAATATACAATAAATATCCCTCAATAGATTGGGCATGGGCCGACGCTGTTCCACAGAATGGGCGTGTCCAACACGCGCCGGCTAATCATTTGGGCCCAAATATATTGTCCAATAAGCTAAGCCCTCACTTTCCCGCTTCAAATCTCATTTCAAGTTCACCATTTTCAGGTAAAAGCAGATCTGAAGGAGCTTCTAACATCGAACATGGCGACCGTACAGTCCAATGAGAATCAGCTAACCCTGAAAATCGCCAGGATCTTAGATGACGTCCGTACATCGCAAGCCACGCACCTGCGAAAGCTCAAGGAGCTCTCAGCTCTTCGTTCATCTCATCCTACGGATGAATTTTCCGCCGCGTTCTGCAAAGCACTGGCACCGATTTTCAAATTCCAGCGCCGTACGGCCTCGACTGTTAGAGTTGTGAATTTTATTTCAGTGTTCGCGTGTTCGAGCTTCGGAAGAGGTGATTCTAGAGATGAATTTTTGGAGAGTTTGATGAGGTTTTTAATCATGGCTGCTTCGGCAGCAGATAAGACTGTGAGGTTTAGGGCTTGTCAGATCGCTTCTGAGGTAACTTTGAATCTTTTTTTTTGTTGCTTCATTGTTGGAGAAATTGCATTTGAAATGTGCTCGGGGGATGAATTTCATCATCAACGTGAGTGATATTGAAATTTATTTCTTGTCTAGATCATAATGCGATTGCCAGATGATGCTGAAGTTAGTGACGAACTTTGGGATGACGTGATTGAGATCATGAAAGTTCGTGTGAGTGATAAAGTAGCTATTGTTCGCACATTTGCTGTTAGGGCTCTTTCCCGATTTGCGAATGATTCAGAGAACAGAGACATTCTTGAATTATTTGTTGAGAAACTGTCCTCGGAACAGAATGGGGTAAGTTCACCCCTTGTTAGCTAGATGTTTCTTCGTATTGACAAATTTGATGAGTGCTCTTTTGTTCATGGAAGACTCTATTTCTGCAAGAACATAAGACACTTTGGTATTTTTGGTTCCTCATGGTCATAACTTGTCTTTTTGCAGGATGTTCGTAAGATAATTTTGTTGTCTTTGCCTCCTTCGACTGAAACATTATCGGTTGTAATTGACTGTACTCTTGACGTGGCTGACTCTGTAAGGAAGTCAGCGTACAGTGTTCTTGCCTCTAAAGTCCCCCTGCAGAGCCTTAGGTAACTTTATGCGGCTTTTAGAACTATACTAAAGCTTAAAATTTCCTTAAGAAGAAGAAGCGGGACATCATTTCAATAAATTTTACTGTGTCTCTGATTGTCAATATGTCTTGCATATAGCATCAAGCTCAGAACTACTATCCTTCAGAGAGGGCTTACTGATCGTTCTGCAGTTGTTGCAAAGGAGTGCCTGAAGTTGCTGAAAGATGAGTGGCTAGAAAAATGCTGCAGCAGTGACCCTATAGAGCTTCTTAAATTTCTTGATGTCGAAACCTATGAATCCGTTGGGGAGTCTGTAATGGCCACACTATTGAGAGAAGGGCTTGTGAATCTGCAACAGGGTCAAAGCCTTAGGACATATATCGTAGCCAATGGCAGCTCTTCTGAAGGTTAGTGAGAATATCTTCAGAACTGGCTCATTGTTAAGATTTCTATAATACATACTAAAGGTTTACGTGGTCAATACTTTTCCAACGGCGACCTTGTTTAAGCTATAGCAAATGCATCAATCAACATAGACGTTGCAGTTTAAGTAAACACTGGTCTCATGCATACGAGAGAGTGTGTGAGACTAGTGAGAAGTTTTATAATGTAACATTGCTTCGTATATTGAAAATAGGTGATAGCAACGAATATAAGCTAATGGATGGTGAAGTCGCTCTCTTTTGGAGAATGGTCTGTAAGCATCTTCAGAAAGAAGCACATGTAAGTACTAAGTACCCATCTTTTCTATCCTTAATTTATAATAAATTCATAAGTAACTTTCGCATTTCCTTTTTTCTATTTTACCTCCACAATACATCAATCCAGAACAGCACACTTCAAATGTTTTATTTGCTTTCATTGCCGTAAAACTTACCATAAATTTTCAAATGTTCTTTCTTACGATTTATGATGTTCATCTGAAGTATCATGCTTACTCGTCGTCCAAATAACTTGTCTGTTATCCAAACAAATTTATTGACAACTTCTATGCTGCTATTCACTTTGAAACAAATCAGACAAAGGGAGCTGAAGCTGCCACAACATTAGGCGCAGAATCAACAGTATATGCTGCTGAAGCTTCAGACAGAAATGATCTGCTCGATCATGTTCTTCCTGCTTCTGTTTCGGATTATGTTGAATTGGTGAAGGCTCATATTGCCGCTGGTGGGCATAGCTTAACTTAGAAGGCACCATGCTTATTCATTGATTTGATTCATCTACTTTCTCATCCTTCAGGGTCAAGTTACAGATTCTGCTCTCGGCAACTGTTACTGCTTGGAGCAATGCTTGACTTTTCTGATTCGACGAACAGAAAAGTGGCTGGTGATTTTGTCCAGCAGCTGCTGCACATGCCCATCGATCATGAATTGGATGACAATGGTGATGAGATGTTCATTGGGGACGGCTTGAGTTTGGGTGGAGAAAGAGATTGGGCCACTGCTGTAGCGGAGCTGACAAAGAAGGTCCATGCAGCCAAAGGAGAGTTCGAAGAGGTTATTCTGTCCGTTATAGAAGTGCTTGCAAACCCTTGCAGAGAGAGAACAGCTGACTGCGTGCAATGGCTACACTGCATCGCTGTGACTGCCCTTCTTTTAGAGCACACAAGTTCGTTTCGTCACATGCGTGGGAGATCCATCGAACCAAATGAAATTCTCAATTCCCTGCTGCTTCCTGGAGTATGTTATTCAGAACATCGACTGTCATTTCCTTTGTCATGTTGCCGCTGGTTTACGTGACGTTTTTCTTACTTATTCCATTGATTCCATAACCAATGTTTTGGTCTGATTCAGGCAAAGCATGCAAACTTGGATGTGCAGAGAGCTTCTATCCGCTGCCTTGGGCTTTTTGGGTTGCGAGAGAGGAAACCTTCTGAGAATCTTGTAAAGCAATTACGAGACTCTTTTATCAAGGGTCCGGGTAGCGTTACTTTAATGGCCTCAAAATCATTACTTGATCTTGGAGTATGGCATGGCCCCGATGAAGTGGACAGAGCAATGAACTGTAACCTATCCTCAGGACTGCAAGATAACGTAATGCCTAGGAACCCAATCGAGATTTTTAATGGAAGCGATGACGAGGCTTTTGGGCTTCTTAACATTTTGTATGCGGGAATGGGACATGAGTGGGGATCTTCCATGGCGGATGAAGGGAGCCAATCAATTCAAGCCATTCTAGGAGAGGGTTTAGCGAAGATTCTTCTTCTGAGCAACAGATTTTCGGGATCACATGCTGCAATGAGCCATTTGCTATTAGCTAAGCTCATTACCCTCTACTTCAGCCATGAAAGCCAGGAGTTACACAGGTTGAAACAGTGTCTATCAGTATTTTTTGAGCACTACCCTGCCCTTTCCGCCAATCATAAGGTAATAAAAAAATAACATTTCTTTTGCGCTCAACTTGCCTATTATATTGAAACAGTGTCATCCTTGATTGCAGAAATGCATTTCCAAAGCTTTCTTGCCCGTTCTTCATTCCATGTGGCCTGGTTTAAGCGGAAACTTCTCGGGATCTAATCAGATGGTGTCCAATATGCGCAAGCGAGCCGTGCAAGCATCCCAGTTCATGTTGCAGATGATGCAAGTTCCCTTGTTCAGAAAATCAGACAACAATGAACCTAAGAACTCCAACGACGAGCCAAGCCATTCATCTGATTTCGAGAGCGGCGAAGAAGGACTAGCAATTCGTATCGCCGCGGAGGTACCCTTTTTTTTCTTTTTGCCCTGCATACGAAATTCAAGTGGGTCAGATCAGTTTCTTCTAAGCATTCAGAGATCATCTTTAGGTGGCGAGCTTCAACGGCAAGAAGACGGCAGCAGAAAAATCTTACGTGGCTGCACTCTGCAAAATACTCGTTGAGCTACAGTTCAGCGTATCAGAACAAGCCCCTTTAAAGCTCATGCAAATCATCTTAAAGCGCGCCTTAGCATCAGTGGCATCGTCGGAAAAAGACGTCTTAAAGGACTTGATACAGACGGCGAATCGCTTACAGGCGATCGTTACGGAACCTGAGGAAGCTTTGCCGCCCGAGGAGATCGATCTTCTTTTAGGTAACGATTTCGAACTATCTTTTCGACGGGCGCTGAGTTCTTACGGTGATAATATCATATGATTCACCGGCCGGACAGGGAGATTGGAGCTTGAGATTGATACGGAAAACGATGGGAACGTTGAGATTCCGCCGACGCCGGCGCCGGAGACGACTTGGAGGAGGAGGAGGAGGAAAGCTAGGGTTGAAGAGGAAGATGAAAGTTCGTCGGAGGAGGAACGTTCGCCGACGTCGGTGGTTCCGAGTAGTTCCAATGGCGTCGGCGCGCGGTCGCAGAGGGCGAGCAAGACGGTTGCCATGATGAAGATGACGAAGAATAGGGCGGCGGCGGTTGCGATCGAGGAAGAAGGCGGCGGCGGCGAAGATGACGAGGAAGAGGACGACAGTGAAGTAGATTCAGATGTCACGGAAGAGGACTACGATTAATTTAGGGTGCAATTCCTACTCAATACCATTTGAGGTTTAAAAATCATCTTAAATACTCATGGAATTATTTTTTTTAGTACCTATTTGAAAATTTTCTTCCTATTTAGTACCTAAAAGTTAAAATGGTCTTTTCAGCATTAAAAAGACGAAAATATCCCTGTTTCACACATCAAAAAAGCTGAATAAATTATTTCACATGAATAACAAAACTTGTTATTATACCAATGAAATTGTAATTATACCAGAAATTAGTAGAAATTATACAAACTGTTTCCGATGTTAACCAGTAAATAATGTTATTAATTTTATATAGAAAAGTTGAACATTTTACCAATTGATTATTGCTATTATACGAGTAATTGCAAAAATTATACCATCCATTTTTGTTGTTATACCAAAATAGGACGTTTAAACTTGGAAAGGGACTACTAATAAAGAATTCCCTTTAATTTAGTTTAGGGCGTGTTTTTGTTTTCTAGTTTTTTATTTTTATTTTAGAATGGATAGATTTTTGTATATTATATGATTATGGACCTGAATGAATGGGCAGTAGTCTATTCTATTGTGCCTCATGACACTAATTATTTTCTTTGGGGTTTATTGGGTTTGGGCCTACTTTAAATTGACGCCTTATTTTGTGTTACATTAATTTCTCTCTATTTCATTTTCGTCGGGATCGCATAAAGATCATATAACAAATGTGTGAACATAAACCGTCTGAAAGATATGAAGAAACGAAAATTAACAAATCATTTTTCACGATTAATAGAGAAAGTATCAATTATGATAAATATACATACACACTTGTGTGTATATAAATGTATTTTTTATTAGATAGCTGTGATGGGCGGGAATTGCTTTTGCATGGAATCCGAGATGATAAAAAAGTACGTATAGTGTGTTGGTGGGGAGGCTAAGTGCTATTGGTACAGGTTGTTTGATTTTGTCCCATATATGGAAAATATTTTATGTATATATGGAAATTGTTGTATGAATAATAATTGAAAAGCATCGAAGCAATAATTTGCATTCTTCTGGCACACAACCTATTAATCAGATAGCGTGGTAGAATATTGCCTCTGCCTTTCTTATGTAGACAGTTTACAACTATTGTTAATTTTAGTGAACAGCCTCCATATAAAGAGTTGGGTCACTTGGTTCTATTTTTGTCTCATGTTTTTTTCCCCATTAAAATTCATAAGAAAGTATGAATGCGTAATAGGGCTTTCTTATTTTGCCGTGACTATCATCTTATTTGATATATTAAGAAAAACATTGATTATCACTAATAGGTATTATCAGCTTCATTAAATTAATTGCATTTCTTACGTCATAAGTAAATATTATTCCATTGTTTGTTTTTACCATGCCATAATCCTTGTCGTCGTGACAAGACATAATCAATTCTATTGTGCATTGTTGGTGGACAATTCATTATATTACTATATAACAACAAGCTTTATATAACGGAGCTTCAAGACTTAAGAACAAAGGAAACCCTTGCGAAACATAAATATAAGGTCTCATAATAAAGTAATTCATATATCAAATCCATCTTTAGTCGCACAGTACCTCCCACTAAGCATCGAAGTATTATTATTCCTCACTATTACCCATCAAACAATAATCTCTCCGAAACCCCTTCGACCGTGTAATAGAGTGTAGCAAAACAAAAATGGCGAAGAACAACACAACAAAAACCCTAGTTTCACCGTTGGCAGCACTCAACACCACCTTCGCACTGATCATCTGCGCCGCCGCCGTCGCCTCATCCTCGCCGGACGCATTCCTCTACGTCGGCTGCTCCCAGCCCAAGTACGACGCCGGCGAAGGCTCGCCGTACGAGTCAAACCTCAACTCCCTCGTAACGTCCCTGGTCAACTCAGCCACCTACTCTTCTTACAACAAGTTCAGCGTCTTCAACGGCGGCGCGTCGGCGATCTACGGCGTGTACCAGTGCAGGGGCGACCTGTCCATGCCCGACTGCGCCACCTGCGTCGCCAGAGCCGCCACGCGCGTGGTGGAGCTCTGCCCCGGCGCGTGCGGCGGCGCCGTACAGCTCGACGGCTGCTTCGTGAAGTACGACAACGCCTCCTTCTTGGGCGTCGAGGATAAGACCGTCGTAATGAAGAAGTGCGGCCCATCTGATAATGGGTAAACCCAATTTCATTCCAATTCTTCGAACGGTGTTCGTTTGTGCGTTCAATTTATCGGTCGGGAAAATGACGTAAATTATTATGACGTAGGGTTGACAATGGGTTGATGGAGAGGAGAGACGCCGTGCTGGGCAGAATCGGGTCGGGCGGCGGGCCGTACCGGGTGGGCGGGTCGGAGGGTGTGAGGGGTATTGCACAGTGCGTCGGAGATTTGAGCTCCGGCCAGTGCCAGGATTGCTTGGCCGAGGCTGTAAGGAAGCTTACGGCGGAGTGCGGCGGCGGAGTGTTCGGAGATATGTTCTTGGGAAAGTGCTATGCAAGGTATACAACTAATGGCGGCGGCGACGGTTACGCTTTAAGGTCCAACAATCATGGTAAAAGAATTCTCTTCTATTTTATTTTGAAATTGATTTATTAGGTTTAATGATAATAGATATATTATATTGAAAATGAAGGAGGTTCATTGCACAGTGAGTCGGAGAAGACGTTTGCGATAATAATTGGATTGCTTGCTGGGGTGGCTTTGGTGATTATATTTCTCACATTTGTGAGTAGAATGTTTGGAAGAAACGGTGAAAATTTTAATAAAGAAAAATATACATCATTATCTACCTATCGAATTGCGATAGTTTTTCATTTATTTAATTTGATGCTTTTGCAGGGAAATAATTGAAGGGGAGTGTGGTGATGATGGACGCTGAAGTATGCATGCATGCCTTTTCTTGTTGTATCAAATGTAGCTTTTATGTAAAGTGGAGCGAGTAAAGACGATATAATGGTTCATTCTTTTCCACTTTTAATTGTAAAGTTTCCTCAATTCGTAAAATTAATCAGAATAAAAAAATTATGCTTTTCCATGAATTGATTCATTTGATATGTTAACTCACAAAAGATAACGACTAAAGATCATCACGACCATCTTTAAAAGGAATCTCCATGTATAAGATTGGATGAGAAAAATACCAGCATTATATATAAAATCAAAATATTATGCAGAATTTTAAGGCGAATAATATTTAATTAACCGCGAACTTTGCCTTCTAAACCAAGAAAATGAACAATAAAAAGGACAAGGTTGTATGAAAATATTTAGAGCAACCTAATTCGTACCATGATCAGAATATCTTCAAGCTTTCACAAACTTATACTAATCCAATGAGATGAGATGACATAAAAGCAAAGGTTTTAAGTAAAAGTTAGCTTTGACATTTCAAACATAAAGCGTAATAAAGCATGATGAATATTACACTCTCCCACGTGTATCAAAGGTCGACGAATCTCGCTTTTTCAAAGGTATATACAATGCTGATGATTCATGTCCAGCATAACACATAAAATTATTCGACTAAAATATATATTAATCTCTGAAAAAAGAGCACACTTTTTCCCTCCCTTTTCCTAAATTGTAATCTTTTCCTTTTTTTTTTCCTTTTAAACAAACTTCGAGATGATGGGCCAAAGATAAATCAGCCCAATAACCATTTTAATAGGCCCTATCAGCCCGTTTTAGAGAAAAGCCCAATTTGATTGTCGTGTCGAGAGTGTTCCAAGACATTATTATCTTCTCCACTCATCGAAACTTCCAGACTCTCTCTCTCTCTCTCTCTTTCTCTCTCCTCTCTTACATATATACTCAGCAAATTCTCTCACCCAAAACCAAGAAAGAAAAGAAAAAAAGAAAAAGCAAAATGGCACTATTTAGCTATCCCTTCTTCCTCGGCCCATCGATCCACCGTACGTCGCCGCCGGGATCAACGGCGCTCCTTGACTGGGTAGAGACGCCATCGTCCCACATCTTCAAGGTCAACGTCCCAGGTTTGTAATTTGTAAGATATAATATCTTTCCATCTGCAAAATAAACGAAAAGGTGTTCTATTTTAATTTTCTTACAACGAAAAACCTCCGCCGCCGCAGGCTACGGAGGAGAGGAGATCAAAGTTCAGGTGGAAGACGGCAACGTACTCGTCGTCAGAGCCGATCCTCCGGCGAAAGACGGCAAAGAGAAGGACAAGGACGTCGTCTGGCACGTGGCGGAGAGGAGGGCCGGCGCCGGCGGATTTTCGAGGGAGATAGAGCTGCCGGAAAATGTTAAAGTCGATCAGATTAAGGCGCACGCCGAAAACGGAGTTCTCACGGTGGTTGTACCTAAAGAGACGACTCCTAAGGCTTCTTCCAAAGTTAGGAATATCCACGTAACTAGCAAGCTTTGATGAGCATATGTATTCATGTATGAATTATGATTGATGTCAGTCGAGAATTATGGGATTGCTGTAATAGCAACAAACTAAGAGCACACTGTACTGTATGTGAAATTTTCCTGTAATGATCTGCTTTTTAATCGTTTTCTTACAAAAAAAATGTATGTCTATCGAAAGCCCAATTGCCTATTTCGCATTATCTTCTTCTTTCTTCCTCATAGTCCATTTTGCTGATATTTGCCCCTATTGAATTTGTTATTCGAGTAGGAGAGTTCTCATTTCTTGGTATTTTTGGGCCGCCCATATTTGGCAAGTGAAGGAAACCGTTGATCGGATGTTCAATATTTTCAAACATTTTAACTGTCAATAACTAATTCGTAGGAAAGGGAGAGCAATCTATCTATACGTATTTTAGCACAATGAGTGTTGCAAATATATTAATCATTTTATATTTGAACATCTTACATTATAAATTAAGTTATTGAAAAATAATTTTAATTTAAGAATAAATTTGTAATAAATGAAAAGTTTAAGGGTAAAACTGCAATTAAGCAGTTAAGGGTAAAGTTGAAATTACATGTTAAATCGACAGATCAAAATTGACAGTTTATGGACCCCTAAGCTTTTTATATAACTAGCTAACGTGCACCCCCGACGCAGGTGCAACAAAAGTTGTGGCAACTATTCTTTTTTTTTTTTTATGCATTTTCATGAGATCCTAAACGCAATACAACGTTTGAATTTTTATATATAGAAAATAGCAGCAGCTTATACAACGTGGGATGACGGTTTTTTTTTCTCTGTAATAGGCTACTGTACAGACCAATTGACATACCAAATTGGTATTGAATTGACGGTTTAAACAAAGCCCTCACCATTAATTAATAAAAAGAGAATAGATGGTATAGATGGGCTGGCACTATCTTTTTCAGGGAAGCGGTTGAGATCCTCTATTCCACTTTCTGTATTCCACTCCGTATTTCAACGAACGAAAATCGTTACACCTCCCCCCGACAAGTGTCAAAACACACGTAAACATCATTACACCTATGAATTTCATTACAACAATTGTTTAAACAAAAAAAATCTCATTATTACGTATTTTTCTATTTTAATATATAATACGATTTTTTCTACTCCATATTAGAAAAATACGTAATAATGAGGTTTTTTTTTTTTTTAAACACTTGCTGTAATGAAATTCATATGTGTAATGATGTTTACGTGTGTTTTAACACTTGTCGGGGGGAGGTGTAACGATTTTCGTTCGTTGGAATACGGGGTGGAATACAGAAAGTGGAATAGAGGATGTCGACCATGATGGAAGCTGCAGACACTATTATTTAGCAGCTGTTACAAAGTCGGACATTTCTTACATTTATGTCATTATGCTTTAACGACGAAGATAGTAGACTTTCTATATTAACAATCAATTGGGCCCAATTATCACGTGCGTATTTACAGTGTGGATTGATGTCTCCTTCACTTTCCCTATCCATTAAGACAGCTGCAAGCTTCTAATATTATGTGGTCGTTCGCTTCCCTTCCTTTCTTATCATCATCTCCCTAACCCCTCCACTCACGTGTTTCGCACGTGCTCTAACATATAATCACCACCTCCTTTGTTTGTTTGCCTCTTCTGCTAAAACACGCACACGCACACGCACACAGTGGGATAGAGTTCTTCATCAGAAAAAATATGATTGACTTTCTGGGTGTGAGTAATTCATCGTCGGCGGCGGCGTCCAAGAACAAGGAGGAGGAGCAACTGAATCGCAGCACCTTCGCCGTAGATTCAGGTAGGTTTAAGAAAATCCCCAATTCGTAACGCTTGCAGTAGACAAAAACTACGCCGAGGTGATGGAATGTGACGGTCGGCGGTTTATCCTTTTTCTTTTCTCAGTGAACGACGAAGTTGAGACGTCGCTCTCTCTCGGTATTCTTCTTCATGGGGAGGTTCGATTTTAATTTCCGACTAATTCTGAGCTTCCCTTCTGTTCAATCGCTGATGTATTTATCATCGTTCTTCATCGCAGAAGAAGAAAAGGTGGGATTTTTCTTGCGGCGATGAGAAGACCCATCTACCCTCTGCGACCCGACCCAATTTTCTTCACCCAAGGATAAACTCCGACCCACCATACCAACCGAACAACCCGTGGGTCGTGGATCTCAATACGGGCCACGAAAACGCAGTCGTCGACGATTTGCAGAAAAAGGTACGTCTTTTTGAACAGCAATGGTACTCAGTTTTAATGGCAGCTTACTTATGTAATCTTCTTTTACGCTATCTCTGTAGGGTAACGACGACGAAGCAGCCTCAAACAGCCCAAATTTCGACAGAACGAAAAGCAGCCAAGGTTGTCTTTCGCTTTCTTCTTGCATTCAATCGTTAAGGATAAAAGATTTCTTACACATCTCTCAGAATTCATGCAATGAAAGCAGGTCATATACCTACGGTGGCCATGGCTCGAAGTGCAACCCTCGCTAGGTTCCTCAAGAAACGTTCGCATAGGTAATAAAATAAAACAATCTTTCGAACCCATCCTCAGTTTTCGTTCGTCGCCCACCTCTGAAAATTTATCGATGTACTTACTGAATGCAGAATGAACAAAGCAAGTTCGTCCTACGTCGTCAGCAAAACAGAGCATGGCAAAGGCAACTGCATCGATTCGTAACAGTGACGTTACCTTTCAGACGTTCTAATTCACATCACAGTTTGGTTATTTGGAAAGCGTGTAACTGATCGTCGTCTGTTATACGTTCGCTTTGATTCTCTTCATGTAATCAATCGAAGAGAAGTAAGAAACTTTTTATAAGCAGCAATCAATATACAGCAGACTAACTCAAAGTACTACCTCAGCTATCATAAATTCACAACGTTGGTTTCTAATCTCAAGTACCTGCAAATAAAGCAAGCCCTTTGTTTCGATCACTTTGCTGTCTTCGAGTGCTTTATAAGCCAATCGATTACGACGTCTATGTTGACGGAATCCTTGCAAGAAATCATATAGCAGCATACTTCCCTATCCGTGATCGAGTTTAAATCTCTGTTTTCGAAAGAAAGCTGAGTTCAGCAATAAATAAGCAACGGTAATGAGTCGAAAAGCGAGGGATTTTGTAGTTATTACTTACAGCTGATCGACAAGTGATTGTTTGGACAAAGCTTCAGACTTGTCGATTTTGTTTCCAAGGACAAGCAAAGGAATTCCGCCCAACGAAGGCTTCTTCAATAGATCGTGCATTTCGCTGCGAGAAATCGGTACGCTGTCCCTATCTGCAGCATCCACGACATATCTGCCCCGACGATCGAAAAAATAAACATAAAAATAAAATATTATATGGGAATAAGAAAGACGATAAAAATGACAAGATTTGGAAGGAAGTTGGGGAAATTCTTACACTATGGCAGAGACGCCGCGGCAATAACGCTCCCACATTGAACGGAACCTTCTCTGACCTCCCAAGTCCCAAAGTTTTATAGTTACGTTCCCTTTGGTGACTTTGCGCATATTAAATCCCACCTTTTTCATTCAAAGCAGAAAAAAAGTTCTTTTTTCAGATTTTATGTAATCAGATGAATAAGCCATTTTCAAGAATTTAACTGATTGGCCCGAGATATACCGTTGGGATCATATCCTCGCTGTAGCCTCCTGTCTGAAAAAAAAATACAAAAATCACAAAAGCGCTATGAAAATACGAAGATTGAGAGCTAACATGTGTCTGATATGCTCAGACGGCGCAATTATCTCCGAAAAAGGAGCGAATTGTATGTATGCATGTACTCACTGCAATGACATTGACTAGCGATGTTTTTCCTGCATTTTGAAGGCCGACGAGGGAGAGCTCCATTTCCTGTTTGAAGAATAAGCTGATTCGAAAAAAGAGGGTTAGAAATAAACACGCGAGGTAATATAGTTGTGGAAATTCGGGACAAAAGAGATCATTCTTAGCAGAAACTGAAAGAAAGCTGCGATAAATGACGACAGTCCTGAGCTGAGATAGAAGTTCTTCAAACAATACGAACTCATCGAAACATCGACGACTAAATTCCCAATTCGCATATGCTGAAAAGACACATTATTCGTAATTGAAAGTACTTCTCCACGAAATTAATGAATTTAGTCCGATTTACACAAAGTAAAGATGTTATCTTTAGTCTAATTATTAGTACAATCCATACTATATTTCTCTAACATGGAAAGGGAATTACTTACTACACTACATACACGATACCAATTCCCAGGTACCACTAAAAGGAACTCATTATTGTCAAAAGAAGCTAAGATAAACACAGAAAACACAGCAATTATAACCCTTCATACATGGTTAAGCCTTTTTCTCTATACAATGGCTTAAAACACACCATAAACAAAAAGCATAACAGAAATAATCAGTAGAAGCAACAGCTGACGTGAAATTAAGGATCGAATAGAGAGAAAAAAAAATACCTCCTGAGCCAGTTAATGAAAGAACCCCACAAACCCATCTTCACAAAGTAGTTTAGATGATGAGTAATTTTCGGAAAGAGAAATTCTAAATTATGGGATATCTTCTTCTTGTTCTTGAACTCTCAGAAAAACTCGCAGAAGGCGACAATAAAGGGACGTGCTCGGTAGGCAAAATCTTCACCGACTGAGAAAGCAAGCATCGAATATATTTTTCTTTTTTCTTTTTTTGCTACTCATTTTTAGTAGAATCAAAATCCAAATTATTTCGGGTCGGGTACTTTTACTGGGCCGGTCATGGGCTTTTTTGTGTAAATTAAAAAGCCCTAGTACATTCTCTGCTACTGTAACTATGTGTGGCTCTAGATAGAATATTATCCTTTTATCCCAAGTGAGGATAATAATAAGACATCATCGGCATATAGAAACATTTTCCTTAAAACGATATGCGTCAAGAAGATAGGATGATATCTAACAACCTCCACACATTTTTAATTTTAACTTTCAACTTTACTTTTAATGCTATTGGGTTTATTTTATCATCATTCGTCGTACATGACAAGGTGAAGAGAAGAGTTGCAGAGATTAATGTCATTACATGTCTCGGTCTCCCCCATACATATATACGACCATTGTAATTCATTGCCCAAAAACAAGAAGGACCACTCGCTGAGATTTTTCGCGAAATATCTTAGCACCCATCTCACTTTGTACAGTTTGGCGGTAGAAAAAAAATAGTGTAATCATAAATAATAAAACATCGTATCATGTCAAGGTAAAGAAGGGTAACTATATTATTACATCTTGAATCTATGTAATGCACTTACAATGCCTAAACAGATACACGAGAACTGGTTAGACAGTAATACACAACCTCGGAGGATTAGTCTTGCAATAAGAATTGTCGCATAATCAATGATTTTGAGATTCATATTCGATTCACTTAACTTGAGTAAATAAATAAATATCTCGACTCGTTTGCAGAATTTACAGCCTCAAAAAAGTGTAGCAAAATATCTTCGAATGTAGAGGAATATGCCTGTAACCCTACGACAAAACCCTAGAAAAAAAGGCAGCACATTAGCCCCCAAAAGAGCTCTCTTGTCCTCTTCACCCCACAAAAATATAAAACAACATCACATGCATCCCAAACCAAGCCAAAAAAACGTCCTTTACCCTAAACCTCACATGCATTTCGCCTCTTCCCACGCTTGAAATCTCCTGTCCCACAATCCGTGTTCCAATTAATCATAGCCGTTGAGTTTTCAATCATGTAGTTCATAAATTTATTTTTTATTTTGTAATTCCTTTTATTTTATATTCCATAAAATCATAAAAGCATCGTTATTGCATTTGATTTATATGATAAAATAACTAAGTTAATTTATATCTATATATTCATAAGAACGACTGTTGTTTGTGGTTTCTCTCTAAAATCAATTGACTTTAGAGAGGAACCCCGCAAGCTTATATGCGCTGAAACTGAGACTGAAAAATTCCTACGTTGTTCGCTTCACGCAACCGCATCAGTGTAGGGATTTTTTCTTCACTCAATTCCAGCCCAAGGCGAAGCCCATATAAGCTTATGGGTTCCTCTGTAAAACTAATTGACAATAGGAGTTACTGCACAAGCTTATAAGCCACTCATAATCTTCTAATATGATGTGGGACTTGTGTTTGACATCCAACACATTTTTTATGTAAATTGTACAAAGTGGGACAGAAAAATGGGACAGTAATTGCGGGATGGGTCATTTCATCCGCTCTTCCCATCTCCTTTTTCAAACCGAAAAAGGGCTCTCTACACATAAATATCGATTTGCATAAAAACTTGTGATTCAGTACCATCCGCCGCAAGTATGCCATATAACATATTTAGGTATCCTATAGCACCGTATTTTGCTACGTAATACGTTGAGAAAATGGTACATCATATATAACAGACTGAGAAAATTGGTACAAACAGTAAAACGGGTACCTATCTATAAAAATTTCTGACATATGTACTGATTTGTAACATTTTTATTCAATTGGGTATATTTCTATAGATGTCACCTGGAAAAAAAAAATATAACAAAAAAAAAAACCCAAGCAACCCTTCTATAAAAACCCCACAATCCCTCAAAACCCTTCAATCAAAACCCACTCATACTACTCACTACAACAACATTAAAATAAAAACCTCATCCAAACAAAACCATGCATAAAACCCTCCTCCTCCTCGCCGCCGTCCTCCTCCTCCTCCTCGCCTCGGCCGCCGCCTTAGTCCAAGACTTCTGCGTGGCCGACCTCTCCCTACCAGAAACCCCCTCCGGCTACCCATGCAAGAAATCGGTCACCGAAAACGACTTCGCCTACCACGGCTTAGCTTCCCCGGGCAACACATCGAACCTCATCGGAGCCGCCGTGACCCCGGCCTTCGACGCTCAGTTCCCCGCGGTCAACGGCTTGGACATATCCATAGCAAGGCTCGACTTAGCCGCAGGGGGCGTAATCCCGCTCCACACGCACCCGGGCGGCTCGGAGGTGCTCGTGGTGATCCAGGGGACCATATGCGCGGGATTTATTTCGTCGTTTGAGAATAAGGTTTATATCAAGACGCTGTACAAGGGGGACGTAATGGTCTTTCCTCGGGGGTTGCTGCATTTTCAGATAAACAGCGGCGGGACCCCCGCGCTGGCATTCGTGAGCTTCAGCAGTCAGAATCCCGGGCTTCAGATTTTGGACTTTGCGCTCTTCAAGAACGACTTTCCGACCGAGCTCGTGGCCAAGACGACGTTCTTGGACGTCGCGCAGATCAAGAAGCTCAAGGGAGTCCTCGGAGGGACTAATTAGGGTTTGTTTTTGTTGATTGTGTTTTGCGTTTTTTTTTTATCGCTCGATGTGTTTTCCGTTGGTTTGTTTGGTCGGCTGTGTTTTATTTCAAGTTTAAGGGTTTTATCTTCTTTGTAGTGACAGATTCGTGCGTTGAACTGTGTTCATCTGTCTCTTTTGATGGCAACTTCGCTGCTAAATAACGGGGTCATATATATTATATACATATGGGCTGCGTTCAGTTGGGTGATAAAGCAAGATATGAAGGTATTTATCCTATTAAATGTTGTTCAGTTGACAATGTATATTTTCTTGGAGGCCCGTTCTAAGGAAAAGGCCCGCTGTAATAATCTAGGATATTCAAGATAAATTAACCAATGGGTGAGACCATGATTATTTTAACCAGCTCATATAAGTGAAAAAGACTATAATATCCTTATTCCACCATCTTATAAATACATCTTTATTTTATGTAATTTATACGATAAAAATAATTAAACAACACCAATTTATTTCTTGTTTTATGATGAACAAAATGAGATGCATATCTTATATTTTTTTATTTTCGTATGAATAATTCGTTTGTAATTGTGTATGATAAAATAAAGGCTATTATTGTAATTTTTCGAAAGAATACTGATGGTAGCTGAACATGTATCTTACAAAGTGAACAAGTGCTTAGATAACTCGGATGATTAATAATCCAGAGATTATTTTATCTTATACTATCCTATCTCCGGAACTAAACGCAGCCATGGTTTATATATAAAATGAATCAGATTCCAGCCTTAATAAACTTGGAGTAAGACTAATTTCAGTCCTATTTAATGAAATTTGCTCCCTGTCCGTTACATTGTCTCTGTGAAAAAGTAGTCCTGATAATTTCACTAAAATCCTAGAACTTATCTATATCCAAAACTAGTGTGGTATATTCACCTTATTTATCATGTATGGTCATTTTTTTTATCCTTTTATTGAATGCTTCTGCCAAAGAAAGTATTATTGGTTCAACAAGAACGTCCATTAAATTAGTATAGTGTAAAAGGACTGCTGGTTATGATAGATAGCCATAAACTTACAAAAAGAAAATGAATTACACGAATAGGACTTTTAGTTACCTTAGCATGGAGGTGCTGAATTCACGCTCGAAAATCGTTTTATTTCGGAACCCGAAAACCCTTTCACTCGAAAGGGTGTGGATTGCCGAATAAGTGTGCATGTCCCGAATAAGTGTACATGTCATAATAAACCGACACCACCTTTTAAGAGTTATGTCTATTTATGAATAGACACAACTGAAAATATTTTGGGTTATAAATAGCAGACCAAACAAAGCTTTTTATTCGAATCCGAAAGAAGGGATTACAAGTTTTGGAACCTACTCACCAACTTTTTAGTTTACAACCCTCCCAAATTCTCACGCAATCGAAAGTTATGAGCTCTCAAAGATATCTATGGCACCACTCTAAGCCTAGTATGCATAGAACGTAATTTCTGTTTTGTACTTTAACATGCTTGTACCTCGTGCTTTTGTCGTTGCACCTCGCACGCCACTTTTACTAACACAAACGTTTCCCGCGACTTCAACTTCGAATCTCAGCCCTCAGGTCCGATCCTCGTTCAACCCGAGACGCGAGATTTTTCTTCAAGCCGAAAAATGAATCGCTGCGATCGTCCAAGCATCTTTCCTATCATCTCCGGGCTTGATCGTTTGAAGTTTTTAAGCTCATAATTGGCGCGAATCAATAGATCTTAAAGTTGTTACTCGCCAAGCTCATCATTGCCTCCTTCTGCTCTTCGCTACGACTGAAAACTTGAACCCGAAGCACGTCGTTCTCAAATTCCTCCGCCTGCTCCTCCATCATTCGCTTGGCTGAGACTACAGCGGAGTCACTCACGTGGTGCAGTTCAACCAACCCAAGCGTCGGTATATCTCCGAGGCCACATGGGAACTCCTCCAACGCATAGTTCCCCAAAATCCGAAGGTACTCGAGGCACGGGAAGTGCGTGTTGTCTGCGTTCCACCGCTCTAAATTCCCACAGTGATACAAGTCGAGGTGCTCGAGGCTGCGGAACTGCCCCTCCACTGGGTTCCACTCGCGTCCTACGAAGGTAAAACAGTTTCAGCCTGAGCACTTTCAGAAGGGGCAGGGCACCGATCGTCGCGCCCATCGTGTCGTCGTCCCACGTGGCGCCGTGCAGCGTCAACTTCTTAAGGGAGGACGGAAGCGCGAGGCCGTCCAACCAATTCGAACGGGTTTTCCTCATGAAGAGCTCGATGGTCAAACATTCAAGTCTACACAGACGCCCGAGGTTGTGGAAACAGTAATCTTCCGGCGCCGTTCCCTCAACTTCCCTCTCGTTGTAAAGAATGCCCAATTTCTTGATCTTGGGAATTCTCGTGACGACCTCTTCGCTGCACTTGAAGATTCCGATCGTTGACATGGCCTGAAGATTAACCAAAATTACCGGCGGACGCGCTCCTCCATCGTCGGTAGGATCTGATAGGTATGTATAGTTGGTCTTCACGTGCCTAAGTTGAGGCATCTTCCAAATGTCGAGCGGTGCAGTTTCTACCAAACTTCCATTGATCATTAGGGTTTGTAGGTTCCAACTCGCCGGCCAAAGGGAGGAGATATCTTTGAATTTCGCAGCGCAATCGTCGGCTATGGAAAGGAACCGCAAGTTGACCAGTGGGACGATATTGCTCAAGTCGCAGTAGTGGTTGAATGCTGCCAATATCCTCAAGAAACGAGCCGATCTTAAGGAAACGCCTAATAACTCCTCGGAGTCAATTACGCAAGAGCGAAGAGGCTCGGATATTACCGTTGCACGGGAGGAAAAGAACGCTTGCCCGCTCAGCGCGCCACTGTGGACGGCGATACGTCGTTGATCGCTGTTGATGATCCCATTATTGCCATTATCAACTCTCACGACGGAAAGAAACTTGTCCCTACGCACTTCTCTCTGGCACAGGTCCCGCAACAGATCGTGGACGACGAATGACTTTATTTTCTTAGTCAATCCCGACTTTCGAACTGAAACAAGATTCCTCTCGGCAAGATCCTTCAAGTACTCCTCTCCGACCATTTCCAAGTCTTTGTCGCCGATTGGCTTGAGAAATCCCTCCGCAATCCATAGTTTGATGAGGAAGGAGGCGCGAATCGTCTCGTCCTCGCGGAAAAGTCCCGTGTACAGAAAGCACGGTTTTAGATGGACCGGCAAGCTGACATAACTCAAAGACAATATTCTCAAGCAACGCTCGTCATCCTCGGAGTTCACAAGTGAGCTCAAGTTTTTTTCTACGTACTCCCAGTACTCTCTCGTCATGCCCGACTTCGCCAAAAGCCCTCCTACAGTGACGATCGAAAGAGGAAGTCCTCGGCAATTTCGGGCGATCTTCTTTCCAATTCCCTCCAACTCAATGGGGAATCTATTTCCGTCTCGCAGCACTTTCTTGCAAAGTAGGCTCCAACTTGTGTCCTCGTCCAGGCGATCCATTCCAACGACCCCTGCTTGAGTGCCCGTCAAGCCAAGAGCTAATCTCGATAGCCTAGTGGTTATCAATATCCTACTTCCGTTGTTGTTATCCGGGAAGAAGAATCTCAACTTATCCCATGCTTCGATGCTCCACACGTCGTCCAACACTATCAAATACTTTCTGCCCGACAGAGTTTTGTATACCTGCAAACCCAAGTTATTTTCGCTCTCCTTACTCAACTCCCACCTGCTCTTTGTGCTGTTCTTCAGTCGGAGAAGAATTTCGACGAGAACTTGTCGCACGACGAAGTCTTGAGATATCGTGGCCCACGAACGGGCATGGAAGTGCTGCACGATAAGCGACTTTCCGTAAATATTTCGAGCGAGCGTGGTCTTACCCGACCCGCCCATGCCTACCACTGGGACGATCTCTCTCCTTTGTTGGTTTCGAGTCAGACGATCCATGATCTGAATCAACATTTCGTCGAAGCCCACCATGGCGGTTGTGCTCTCAGTCTCGCCGTGGGGCGAAGAATCAAGGAGGGGAAGCAAATAAAGCTGATCGTCGTCTTCAACTCTTGGCTTCTTCTCTTTGGCCTCCACCACGTCTTTCGCGACCAACTCCATTTCTCGGATGGATCTCTTTAGAGCTTCACAGAAGTCGGTTGAAGTCTCATTCTTCTCCGCTGTGGATAACAATCCCGAAGTAGCAACAGACAATAGGATCTGGGATTCAATCACATCTTCCGCTGCATGGGCAGAAGTCGGTTGTATGACTTCTTGGCTTAGGCCATGAGATCGAAAGTCTTCGAGAAAACTTTGCAAGAATCTGATTTTATCAGCGAGGGACTTGGCATGTTCTTGGTCTATTGATAGAGGAGGAGGACAAGGATGATGCTTGATCTGCTTCATGAGATGCATAAGGGAAGCCAAAGCTGCATAAGCCGCTGCCATTGATAAAATGTGGACGCGACGAAGCAATCAATACAATACCTACACAGTGATAATGTACCATCAAGAAAGCGTGGAAGTCAACGAAAGGAGCTGCCTCACATTGCTGACATTTGAGGCCTGTAAATATATAAATATATATATTTCTCTCTTCGATGCGTTGACCAAGGTGGTAATAAATATCTCAGACGGCCGTTGAACCGCAAATAGTGGACGTCACGTAACGTTCATATTCAATGAACACATCACACACACACACACACACACACACACACAATGGCCTCAATCATCGTTATACACGTTATTACACTAACTACCAAGTTGGGAGCAATGTTACCAACTGGGCAAGAACACAAATATTTCCTTCCCAGTAATGAAAAAACATTAGAGATGATATGCACTCAGCGACCACACACACACGCATCAACGCTCGGGCACGGGCAATCCGCCCGCCTATCATCCCACTGCACAAACCTCCTCAGCCAAACAGGCTTCCCACTGACGAAAAACTTCCCCCTCGGCATCCCTCGAAGCACGGCATCAATAACAAACCCCTCACAAAATATAACCCTGGCATAAAGGGCCTGCCCAGAGAACTCCCCTTCATAGGGCCCCACACAACGGATGCAAAAAGACTCTATCGAACTCCCAAAAGTCACCTTCTCAAAAAAGCGCAGTACCTCTTCCTCGCTCACCATGCAGCCATCGGCAAAGGTGACGAACAGAGTCCTATCGACGGCTGCCCGCGCCACCTCATCGCCGCTCGCCGGCCTTTTGCCCAGAGCAATCGACCTGTCCCTTCCTACCATGCCCATCTCAGAGAATCTCTCAACTAAGCAGCCCATCGAAGGGGATCGACTTCTTTCCACTTTGATGTCTGAAACAGAGGGTAGGCAGACGTCGTTCACAAAGTCTCTTATCTCCGTGAAGGCTGAGGGGCGATTTTGGGAGAAGAATTCGATCGATATGGCGCTTTCGAGGAGGATGGAGGTCATGGGGAACTCAAAAGCATCGGAGGTGTAGGGAAAGTCTGGGTTGAGGGCGCTCAGGCAGGCCAGCGCCTCGTCGGCGAGCTCGTGGATGAGGAATGGGGGGAGGCGGCGTAGGTTCGGGAAAAGGCGGGAGAATCCTCCGCGCTCGAGCCAAAGCCATAGGGCGATGATGTATAGGCATTCGAGGAGTTCGCGGCGGGGGTTCTTGGCGAGGAGGAGGTAGAGGGATCGGTCGAATGTGCCGAAGGCGTTGAGGAATGATTGGATGGCGAACATTTCGGGGTCCATTTGATTCGATTCTGAAACACGAGAAAGTTCAGATGTTACTTTCGTAACTGCAATAAGAAATAGAGAAAGCAAGGAAAAAAAAAAGCGAGAAAGAAACGTCGTAGATTGTCGATTCTTTGATCAGTGACAAGAAGCCAGCAAGAAAAGAAGGAATAAGGGAATTGAAATTGACGAGAAAGACAGTTAACGAACAAAATCTAACGAATACTTGTACGGAGAAAAGGAACGAGCGTTAAATCACGGGAAGCAAATTCAGTTACGTTTGCCAAGATTTTTCGTGAAAGAGAACTCATAAAAAAACTGATAGGATTTAGCCAGAGAAAAAAAAACAACGGTTTCTATTCTAAGCAAAAATTTAACAAACTTGCAATTTATATTATTTGCTGATCAATTGAAGCATAAACAACGGCCATGATTCAGGACATGAAGCGAGAGAAGAAAGAGACCTTGAAGTTCTTCTGTTTGTGAGTGGATTTCTCAGAACCGAAGCTCCTCTTTAATAGCTTCCGTACAACACAGAGCACCAAAAAATCTGAGAGAGACAAAAATGGAAGACTGGAAAAAATAAATGTTACTCATATTATTACGATTACTGTAATCTGCCTTCCACAGCTTGCCTTCTACTGAGAGTAAAGGGGAAAAAAATACCACAAAGCATTTTAAATTACTTATAAAAGGCCATTAATCAAGAGACAACAAGATAAGCGTAATTCAAAGAAATTTCAGAAATATAGTCATGCTTTTCCATACCCACCTTAAGTACATTTCTTTCGCCTTTCTCGTGATGCATCTGGAAGATCATCACAATCTGATTCCTTTGGGGGAAAATGAAGAAAATACTATGTAAAGGTAATCAGTTGCTTGCAAATGACTCACACTATCTTAAAAGGACCATAATGATATCACAATTTCATAATGCAGCACAATAAAATGAAATTAATTAACATATGAAATGATGCGGTGAATACCGATTGAATTGAATATTATTCCAAATTAACCAGTAAATGGAATGACTCATCACGATGTCAAATTGATATGTAGCATACCATCATCTTCAAGCACATAAGCCTAATGGGCATGCCACTGGTGGAGTTCCATAACACATCACTCTGATAAAAAGGCGCGAAACAGCACCTGGTAAACATTTCCCTTCTCGTCAATCATCATTTAAGAATATAACAGCAATAATAGTACAGCCATGACCCTTAACAATGTAGCAACCAAAATTTACTAAAGCCAATATGTCAAATAAATCAGCAGTGGTAAGATTTTAACAGTTAACGTACTTCAACCAGTAAGAAACACCATGTACGGTAAAAGTTTTCGCAAAGAAAGTTTTGTTAAGTTTTCAATTTTATAAGACCATACCTCAATGTGCGCGTAAGAATGTTCCAATTCCGCAGAGATCCTTTACAGTTTATACGATTGCACAAGGAATCACTCGGGAATATCATATCAATGCAGATAGTCACTGTACTTTCAACATCATTAACGGACTTAAACAGTAAGAACCGCCATGTGGAATAAGGTTGCCAACTAAACTCTTATCTGTCTCAATAACACTTTATTAACTCATTGCAACTACTTAAGAATGTTCGAATTCCGTACAGCCCTTAACAATTTATACGATTGCAAAACATATCACTCAAGATTATCATATCTGCGCAGAATTAACATAATAGTTCAAATCTGTTAGGCCAGCACTTTCCAACATCATAACGGATTTCAACGGTAAAAACCATAAACCGAAACGAAAAGGTTTGTTTGCAACTAAAGCAACTTTAAACACTTTATGACTCAAATCAAACGAAATATGAATTTTCCAATTCCATCCAATCACTTGACACTCAGGCATATCATATCCTAGCAGAAATAACATAATACTTCAAATCTGTAAAGCCGATATTATTACTCACTAGTCACTACACCTTCCAATTCATTAGTATATATATATATATATATATATATATATATATATAAATGCTTACATAATGCAGAAAACGAAATCTCTGTTCCTATTTAGTTGCCACATTTTCACCGAACAAATAGATGGATATATTTCTTCACTTTTAGGAAATGCTCTAAATTTTTCAGAAGATAGAGATCAGCCTGCCTAGTGAATTACTAAGAAGATGTAGGAGAAAACTAAACAAGAAAAATGAAAAGGAAAAAGAAGACATGATCAATGGACAATCACTCAGAAAAACTAAGAACGTTATTCAGATATATGACAGATAAAGCTCCTTGTAGTACGTTGATTACAATCTGAAAGGCCCTAGAACACAAGGTACCGGAAAAATATTTACAACACTCAAAGGAACAGCAAAAGGCAAGATGATAGTACAAAGCTTAGACCTCCATGAACACAAGTACACATGTGATTCACAGGGTGCACAAGACAAAAAGGCAAGGCTTACACATTCCCTTCTTTATCACTTCTATTAAGAAGGAATCCATTATTGTTGGGAGTCATGGATTCAGCACCTTGTAGATCAGACAGAGAGTAACATCGCCAAGAAGAAAACTTATCAGCAGGCGGAAGTGAGGGCAACCCATTGTGTGCGCCTAATTTCGCTCGAGGAGGTAAAGGAGGAAGGTGTGGAACAAGTTCTGATTGATTCGAATCAGAAATTTCACCACTGTTACAGCTCTCAGAGCTGTTCACTGACGTAGCAATTGCCACCATGCTTCTCGAATTTGAAGCTCTTTTTGATAAACTACCATTGTGGATTTTTGAGAAGTTGTTAGTACTCTTGCTCCATAAGTTGTTAAAAGCCATCAAGTTTTTGCGTTTCTTGCTGTAGGGATTTTCCGGTTTAGTGATTTCCTTGGCAGAAGAGCACGTAACAGCATCAGCCAGGCTGGTAAATGATTTGGATTTTCCATTGTAGAACTTTGATATGCTTTTCCTGAAAAGGTTTTTATTGAAAAAAGAACAGATCAGCATTGGTAAGACACAAAATTGGAATCAATCGAAGCACTTTTGCTGGAATTAGGATTCTTGCAAGCAGAATCATCACAGGAAATGCGAAATTGCACTCATGATTCCACTCAATCCGAAGCTTAAATAACTCCAGTCTCCACTTAACATGTGAATTGAACTAACAAAATCCCGTGAATCGTCCCCAAATCATCAGTATATCAAAACCCTAAACTAAGAAATCAAATAACTACAAAAAATACACAAACAGAGAACACCCAACTGCACATCAATACACCCCATACAACTTCAACCCAATATTCAACCAGGCAACGATACAAATCAATATCCCAGGTAAAAACGAAAAGTCAACTTACTTCACAGGCAAAGCCTCCTCCAATTCCTCTAAACCATCCAATGGTCCCGCTTTAAACTCGCTCTGAATCTCCTCTTCGCTGTCACTTTTCCCACCATTCGAGTTGCTCTCGTCGCTGTTCTTTCCGATTGACGACGTGGAAGAAGAGGACGACGATCCATATTCCTCCTCGCCCCCGCCGCGATCATCGTCGCATATCGAGAAAATAAATCCTTGCCGTTCGATTTGGGGATCTCGTGCCGAGCTACTGTCTTCCATCACTATCGATATTCTTCGGAGCCGATGAGCGTTTACACGTATCCGGAAAGAAGAGATCGATCTTTATCCAGACAAAATGGGTTTTGGATAAATTAAGGGGCAATTTGATTTCCGACCCATCATAAGTTTTATTAAGGTTTGATGCCCCGTTAGAAAATTTTGTGTTTTAAGGACTCAATACACTTAAGTGTTTTTCAGTACCACTTCATGAACTTGCAGTACCACTTCATGGTTCTGCAGTTCCAATTCATCGTAGTGCTGTACCACTTCATCGTTATGTTGTACCACTTCATTTTCTGTAATAACACAAAACTATAGTCCAATATCAGTCCATGTACACCGTATAACACTTTGTAAATTTTAGGTCATTATCTCTAAATTTTACAAAAATAGGGTCCTTAACCCTAAAAATTCCCTGACAGGGACATGAAACCTAAATTAAAACATCTTTTGTGGCCTAAATCTTAATTAGCACATAAATTAAAGGGGCTTTTACAATTCAGCCCCCATAAGTATCATATAGGTTTCAGGCCCCAGTAAATCTATAGTTTTAGGGACCCGCTTTCTGCAGCACTACTTCATTGTTCTCAGTACCACTTCATTGTTCTGCAGTAACACTTATTGTTCTGCAGTACCACTTCATTGCTCAGCAGTACAACTTCATTGTTTTTCCAGTACAATTTCATAGTTATGCATTCTGAATAATACAAAACGATCATCTGATACCAGTTCATATACACTTTATAACATGATAAACGTATTTCACTACGTTTATCGTAGTATTTAATTGGGTGAAAATAGAGCTCTAGCCGTCATTTTATACATTTATTCGTCATATTTACACTTCTTTCAATATTGAAGGACGTTAGGACGGCTCTCGGGCGAAAAGGAGCAAAAATGAGGCAAAACGGAGCAAGTATGAATAAATCAGTCATGTGTCACGGCCGTGACACTCCTTGCACCAGGCCGTGACAGTGGACAGAACCGAAGCCAAAGGACACTGGTCTCCGTCACGGCCGTGACACACATTGCACCAGGCCGTGACAAGAGGCAGAAAAGGAAGCCAAGCGATGCAGAGCACAGTCACGGTCGTGAAGCCCGCCTGAAAAGTAGCAACGGACTAAAAAATTCATATCCCTCAATCTAGACCTCGGATTGAGAATCCCTTTGGTCAGAATCAATAATGGCAAGTCTTCTATCTATGGTTAAAATTTCAGGTCAATCGGACATCGTTTATCCCTCCATCTGAGAGAAATATGAAACCGCCGCAAAACTGTTGAGAGTGCACGGCCGTGACACTACTGCACCAGGCCGTGACGCGCGGCAGTGAGCTCATTTTGTGCCCAGAAAGTGTCACGGCCGTGACCTATCATGTCCCAGGCCGTGACAGTGTCGAATTTCACTATAAAGGCCCGATTTCGATCCAGAAAAGGGGGATTCTCACCAGATATCAACCATAATTCATAAGAGACGAATTACAGACGCCAGAAACACAGAATTCCATTGGAGAAGCGCGAGAGACGGATCAACGACGCAATCACGCCAAATTGAACGCAGAACGAAGATTCATCCGTGCCACCATCCCAGATCATCAGTATTCAAGATCATGAACTCTTCTTCTTCGTTTCTTATTTCTTTCGTTGTTTTCCTGTCAATGATGCGTAGCTAAATCCCCTATGTGTTTAGGATTAGATGAACGCTAGGATATTTCGTAATTAAGACATATGTTTAATCGTGACTCGTGTTTATGACTTTTTATCTGTCTATGAAATTGTTTCGTCGCTTTAATATGTCTATGTATTAAAGTGATCGTGTGAAAAATCGTTTAGGGCGACAGCTAAACAACGATTAGGCCATTCGTAGAAAATAGGATTCGAGTATAGGGCGAAAGCAAATACTCGATCCTCGCCTTTAGTAATTACTGAACCTTAGATCCCCGCGAGCGTTTAGGGCGACAGCAAACTCGTGAGCGGGTAGGAAATTACTGTGATCTAGTCAGAGTCACGTAGGAGCGAGAATTCATTGTCTTAACCGATAGTACCAGGATTCGAATCTCGAGCACATCTCTATTATCTGAAGGTTTTTACCAGTTTTAGGCGTATTCGTTTAGTCGCTCGTTGATTTAGGAGTAATCTGTTAGGATAGTCCGTAACACCATCTGCGTATTTTATTTAGGCTAAATATCGAGTCGATATGTTAATACTAGTACTTAGTTTATTCCTCATGTTCGATACTCGTTTACTCGCTTTACTGCACTACAAACGATGAGTCCATTGCCTATCGCACGTCGGTGATAGTAATTAGGTATACGTTTTATTTTATCACTTGTCGCACTTGCACATTACACCACGTGTCGATCATAACAGCTCTGTAAATCTAGGTAGTTCATATATAATATAGGGTAAAGTATGTCATTCCCGTGCTTATAATGAAATGCGTTTTATTACCTCGTGGTTATAAGTTTAGACAGCACTCCCTCATGGTTTCTAAAACCTAGCATCATATCCCCAGTCAGCGAAATTGCATTACACGCGCGTTGATTGCAATTGAAATAAGATCTCAACATAATTTTTGATGGAAAATGACTAAATTACCCCTCATGTCATCTTCTTCCTCCCAACAATGCGTTAACGTAGGTAATCTTCTCTACAACTCCAGTCATCGCCAGTCCCACACCAACGCCACAGTTATTGTCAGTCCCAGACCCAATACTACATCAAGCCACACCAAAACTCAAGATCGATATTGCAGCACAAATCGAACTTGCACAGAAGAAATTGAAATCGAAATTGCACAGCAAAAATCTCCAGAAATTCAAAACAAAATTCTGCATCACAATCGAAATACGAAATTGCAGCAGCAAACCGAAGTTCACATCTTGAGTTCGAATATTAAGCTTGGCAAGATAATTATATCTGAGCACATATCCTCGCCAATGATATATTGGTTTCCATGTTGAAACGACGGGGCTCAAGAGCAGCGCAACTATGGCGATCTCCGTTACTGACGATAGTGCAGGCTCTTATGAGTGTGTTGTGTAGGAACGGAGTTTTATTGGAGAAGGGCTTGGAATGAGCGAAGATGGAGATCAGTGTCTTCGTGGTGTTGACGGCGCTGGGAAATGGATGGAGTAGGAGAGGATCAACGTGGCGGATGGAGACGGAGGAGGGCAGGAAACCGCGGGTGACGGAGGCGCCGGGGCACTGCTCCACGGCGGAGACGGCAGCCGGGAGGTTCTGCTGAGGTGGTGGGAATGTTTGCACGTCGACGAGAGGATTGAGGAGTGATCTCACATGGGGTAAAATGGGAATTTTATTTTTGTCTCATCGTTTGACTCAATTTGGACCGGAGGGGGAACGTGTAGAGAGTTAAATAAACTACAAGGGTATTCTAAGCAATTTTAAAATCATAGGGGCTTTGGTGCTTACTTTTAAACTACATGTCTATTTAGCCTATAATATAACACTTGTGCAAATCTAGGTCCTTATCTCTAAATTTTATAAAAATTGAGTCTTTAAAACTCTGAATTTTATGACAAGGATATGAAACCTACTTTAGAACATGTTTCGAGGCCAGACACGTAATTACACCTAAAGTAGAATAATACTATTATTTTTCAATCTCATAATTTCTTTTCTTACATTCGTTAGTCCGTAATTTGCGATGTAGATCGTCGAGGCATCGACGACATTTCACGCTCGGCAAACTTTTGTTGGGAATCGAGTAACCAACGTGTTTGCACTCCCGTATAACTTGATGTGGCAAATAATAATATTTCCATCTTTTACGTAGTCGTTTCAAACTCGTCTCTTTTAGATTTAGTTAGAAATTGACTTACATAAAACATTTCTCACTCGCACCTAATGAAACCGGCTGCAGTCGTCATTGGAAAACGTATTTGTATGAATTTTATTTTACCTTTGAAACATTTAGGTCATGGGGTTTGGTTTAAATCCACTTGTAGACTGATTAGAATAACTAGTTCATATAATTTGACCTTTATTTATTGTAACACTACCAACCAATAATACAAAAAAAAAAATCTACATATTTAGTGGATAAGCAAAGAAAACGAAACTAGAACAATGTTTCCTTACTACTTTACATTATTTTCAACGCAGATAAACAACCAGCGTAAAACCAGGGGACATATTATCTGATTATCCGAAGCTGGATAACTCGAATATAGAGATAAAAATAAAATAAATATAGAGACGATATTATAATTCAATGATTGGCGAGTTAGTCGTAAGTCATATTTCGGATGCCACCTTTCATCATGTAGCACACGTTGCATATTATTTTTATGTCAAGTATATTGTAAATCTCACCCACTGTTTTCAAGTTCTTCTGGTCCGCATACATAGAGTCATGGACTAGATATTAAATAAGCATTTCGAAATAAAATATAAATCTAAATCATATAATTTTAGTTGAACTAAGCATAAACGAGTATTTTTTTAAAAAAAAATTGTTGTATTTTGTAGCCAAATATAAATAACTTTAAAATCTTCACTATTTACTAGTCGATTAATTTAGAAGTATAGTAGTGCGCGCGTATAGGATAATTTATTTGAATTCCTTGCATTTGCAAGCTGTATGTCATTAATTATTGTAGTGCCGTTGAACGATCAAAAGAACCCTTGTAAGAAAACACGTATACAAACTCTAGAATAAAAATTGAATGGATTTCATATTCAAGAAGAGAAAAATAATTAATACCAAGAAAATAAGTCAAATAATCGATACGAGGTTTCTAATTTACTTGGAGACTAAATTTAGTCGAAAAATATGAATTAGTGTATAGGTCTATATTCTCTAACCAAAAGATAAAAAGATATATTATTACATAATGATAACGTAAATCTACGAGCTTATAAAAGCCGGCTTTGATGATTTCCAAGTTCCAACACAAAAAACAGCTTTCTTTCTTGGGGCGTTTCCAAATCAGGCCCCATCGAAACTTTGCTTTTGAGTTCAGGCCCTCCTCAGATGAAATATAGGTTTAAGGACCAACTTTAGATAAAATTCAAATTAAAGGGCATAAAGTATGATTTGACGAAAATGCCCTTTTAGGTGTTATATAAAAGGTATGTATTGCTATTATTCTGTTACGAGATGTTATTCAAATGGTATCAATCGACAAAACTATTTCAATGATCGATTTGCCGTAAATTTTCGAGCATACCGGGCACAAAATCAAGTTTGATGTGTACTCGATGATCTCAATGATATTTACGTCGTCAGATTTAAGATCCGTGAGGAATAATTTAGATATTCATTTACGCAAATTACATAAATCGAGCATGTTTTTGGTCGAAATTAAAGCTAATATGAATAAATTCGAGAGACCCATACCTTGGAAATTACGTCGCGCCTTAGTGGTCCCTCAATCGTTCGTCCATCAAGACGAAAGGAAAGTGAAATCGCCAATAGTTTAGATGAGTGTTCGTTATGTGGTATCAGAAAGGCGTAAGTGGTATAGTTTCCATAAGGTTTGGTACAGTAGTGGCGTAAAGTGGTATAGTTACGATAAGAAGCGTTACTCAAACTGGTACGAGATATTATTCTAATTTGGTATTAATTTTATATAATGAGGTACTAAAATAGAGTAAAAAGGTATAATAGAAGCGTAAAGTGGTATCACAACGATAAGAAGCGTTACTCACTCGAACTGGTACGATATATTACTTATTCTCACTTTGGTATTAATTTTATAAGACGTAGTACAAAAATAGCGTCAAGTGGTATAATAGAGGCGTAAAGTGGTATAGCGACGATAACTATTACTTATTCTCATTTGATATTAGTTTTATAAGATGTGGTACTAAAACAGAGTAAAGTGGTATAATAGAGGCGTAAACTGGTATAGCAAGTCACGCTGGTTGGGCGGGAAAGCTGAATCTTAGTATTATTTTGGGTGGGAACTTTTATGTAGTATATATTCATGTAATAATGTGGTACCAGAATGTAAGATGTGTTACAGATTACTGTTTACGCATTGGTGTATATTTACATGATCAAAACCTCATTACTTGACTAGTTGCATCTTATTTGCTAACAAATTCAAGGAACTTGGTGGTTTAATACATCAAATAATATATTTCCATGATTTTTATTCTTCTACAACCGAGAAAAGCAACTTTTATTTACGAAATTATTCGAACCATTAATATGGTACAGATAACATATTATCTAGTATCAGTACGACTTAATGTGGTATCGTTTCGTAATGTATTGTTACCAGGATAGTATAAATGATTACCAAAATATTTACAAGTGGTATAATTTACATGTGATGTGGTATCATATAAAAATGGTGAGACCATATTCATTGACGGATCATGAAACTTCTGGAATGTTCCTTATTTTTTGTTATGAATGGAGTATAAACTGGTACGACATTATGCTGAAGTGGTATATTTTACATGTGTCTTGGTATGGTACAAATATGGATCCATATTCATTGACGGATCATGAAGCTTCTGGAATATTCTTTATTTTCAGAGAATATATGTCATTTGGCAGGGTGCGAATGGGAAGGGATAGCATTTATTTTCAGAGTATATGTCATTTGGAAGGTTGTGGAATATTCTTCATTTCGGCAGGTTATGGTACCCGTTGGGGAGGAAGTGGTATGATTTGGCGAGGATCTGGTATCATTTGGGGAGGAACTAGTACCATTTGGGGAGTAAGTGGTACGATTTGGAGAGGTAGTGGTACCATTTGGGGAGATAGTGGTACTGTTTAACCAGAAACTTTTATGTAGTATATATTCCTGTAATAATGTGGTACTAGAAACACTTTATGTGTTACAGATTGCGGTTTACGCGCTAGGGTTTCCAGTTTTTTGGTATAGAGTATCGGATCTTAGGGCAAACTGTTTCGGGGTTACGATTAAAGGTTTATTGTCGTAAGATTTGTTCTATGATTAATGTATAATGTTGTTTAGGATACATTCGTTGTTATTCATAATGGTATATATCAATGTGATGTAAATATAGTTGTCTACGATTTGCATTGGTATACAATTCACATGATCAAAACATCATTACTTGACTACTTATATCATATTTGCATAAAACGTAACAAAATCAAGGAACTTCGTGGATTATACATCAAATCATATATTTCCATGATTTTTATTCCTCCACAACCGAAAAAAACAACTTTTATTTACAAAATTATTCGATCCATTAATATGGTACAGATAACATATTATCTAGTATCAGTACGACTTAATGTGGTATCACTTCATAATGTATTGTTATCAGGATAGTATAAAATGTTACCAAGATATTATCAAGTGGTATAATTTACATGTGATGTGGTATCATATAAAGATGGAGAGACCATATTCACTGACGGCCACGAAGCTTCTGGAATGTTCTTATTTTTTGTTATGAATGTAGTATAAATTGGTACTAAAATACGCTGAAGTAGTATAGTTTACATGTGATGTGGTATCATATAAAGATGGAGACAGTTTGACGGCCCATGAAGCTTCTGGAATGTTCTTTATTTTCTGTTATGAATGGCATATAAATTGGTACCAGATTACGCTGAAGTGGTATAGTTTACATGTGTTTTGGTATGGTATAAATATTGATCCATATCCATTGACGGATCATGAAGCTTCTGGAATGTTCTTTATTTTCTGTTATGAATGGAGTATAAATTGGTACAAGTATAGTATAAAGTGGTATAACTTACATGAGTTTTGGTATGGTATAAATATGACGAAGCAGGTTTGAGGAGCATGAAGCTTCTGGAATGATCCTTTTTTAGGTATGATTGGAGTATGAAGTGGTACAAAACGATGCTAAAGTGGTGTAACTTACATGTGATTTGGTATGGAATAAATATGACGAAACATGTTTGACGGAGTATGAAGCTTCTGGAATGTTCTTATTTTTTGTTATGATTAGAGTATAAATTGTACGAAACTACACTGAAGTGGAATAATTTACATGTAATGTGGTACTATATAAGGCTGGTGACGGTTTGACGGCCCTTGAAGCTTCTGGAATGTTCTTATTTTTTTGCTACGAATGGAGTATAAATTGGTACCAAAATATTATTAAGTGGTACAATTTACATGTGATGTGGTATTGTATAAAGATGGAGACCGTAATAGGCCCATGAAACTTCTGGAATGTTTCTATTTTCTGTTACGAGTGGAGTATAAATTAGTACCAGTATATACTTAAGTGGTATAATTTACATATGATGTGGTATTTTATAGCTGAGACGGTAATAGGCCCATGGAGCTGAAATGTTCTTATTTTTTTGTTACGAATGGAGTATAAATTGTTACCAGAATATTATTACGTGGTATGATTTACATGTGATGTGATATGAAAATAGAACTAGTTCAAAACTCAAAAAACAGAAGCAGAACCATCATTCGAAATACCAAAACTGTTAAAACACAGTCAAAACACAAGCAGATCCATCATTCGACGCTGTTCTTCTTCCCAACAACTTTCTTCTCCTTCTTCCGGTCACTTTCTTGGCGATCGACGGAATTCTTCTTCGGAACCATCGCAAGATTCGTCAATCAAGTGTCGAAATCGGTCGGGTTTCGTCGATTAAGGTTTCAGATCGGTAGAAAATTCTTTGGGTTTTCTCGATTAAGGCTGGAAATGTTTAGGATTTGTGGTTCTGAAAATCGATTTTTAGTTTCAGCATCGTATTACCGTTTATTTTTTTTAATACCACTTCAATCAGAATAAATACCACTAAAATAGATTTATATACCACTTAATAACACGTGAAGATTTAGGTCTAAAAAGGTTGGTGTAATTTCCGAAAAAAGTAAGGGTAAAAGAGGCTTTTCAATCTGAATGGGTCCTTATCCGTAAAGTAAATATCATTTGGGTCCTTCTCCCTATTTAAAATATAAAGAGGGCCTGAAATCTACTTGAAATTATTAAAGGGGCCTGATATCTAATTAGCCCTTCTTTCTTCCATACAACACGATGAGAGAAAAAGTCAAAACATTAAAAGGACATCAAAAAGTCATTTTCCATTCAACCATATTTGTTGCACTAGCCAGCTCCAAGACTTCGTCCTAGATTGTTATTACAATATATTTGAAACTTCCACTAATATAGCTTTTCACACCATACACACGGATATACATTAATTCACCCAATTATCACCTATGTATATATACATCTAGAAACAACTAGTCTCTATTCATTGCCACCTTCCCTTATTAATCAGTTCTGCGCAAGTGGTAAAAAGAAACCCTCAGATCTTCCTCAAAGCAAATTCTTACATCATCAAACCCCACAAATTCTTCCAAGAAAGCCCTAACAATGGCGGTGAAGAAGAAGACAAGCAAATGGCAAGATTACTTCCCAAGCTGCTTCAAGCCCGAAAATATCCCCAACCAAGAAAAGAAGAAAAAACCCTCATCAACGAAGCATTCGAACAACTCATCGTTCCCCAGGTTTTCGATATCTGACATAAGCACTTCGACTCTATCCGAAATAGACCTCTCCATTTCCTTCCCTGGCTCGAATCTCCACGTCTTCACTCTCCACGAATTAAAAATCATTACCCAGAATTTTTCGTCGGGCAATTTCCTCGGAGAAGGAGGTTTCGGGCCCGTCTACAAAGGGTTCATCGACGATAAATTGAGACATGGATTGAAGCCTCAGCCCATAGCCGTTAAGCTGCTTGACTTGGACGGTGCTCAAGGACATAAAGAATGGCTTGTAAGCATCATTATATATCAATGATTCAATAATGTGATCAATCGTCAGTTGTCTGAATTGTTATTGCTATTTTTTTTTTGTCCTAATTTTTTTTTTTTTTGGTCTATGATTAAACAGACAGAAGTCGTCTGTCTTGGTCAGTTAAGGCATCCAAATCTTGTGAAGCTGATTGGCTACTGCTGCGAGGAAGAACAAAGGCTTTTGGTATATGAATACATGCCTAGGGGAAGCCTTGAAAATCAGCTCTTTAGAAGTAAGTTTTAATTTAAATTATTGTGTTGTTTATTATTGTTGCCTGTTATTAGAAACTCATGGAACTTGACTTTTCATGGGTATATGTTCTATAAAGTAATACTTGTCGAAAAAATTGTTGAACAAGAAAGGTACCTTCTTGAACCGTCCCATTTGAACAGACAACCTTAGTTTTAGCTTCTGATACTGATAATCTGCCACCTAATAATGTACTATATTTATTTAGATAGATTCAGTGTATGTATATGACATATTATAATCTGCAACGAAAATCAAATGCTTTATATTTATTTTTTTTTTATATAAAATTTTTTTACAGGATTCTCAATCTCACTTCCATGGTCAACAAGAATGAAGATTGCCCTTGGTGCAGCCAAAGGTCTTGCATTCCTCCACGAAGCTGAAAAGCCCGTTATATATCGCGATTTTAAAACCTCCAATATTTTACTTGATTCGGTAAGTAAATATCTTTTTTTTTCCCCCGGAGATATCCATAAGTAAATATTTTTGATTTAGCGAATTATACGAAAACCGCATTTCAATTTAAAAATGTTGAATGACAGTTAAAAGCTTAACATTGGGATGTGTCATATTTTAATTTTATATATATCCCGCATATCTAAGCTCATTTCTTTAGGCTGCGTTTAGTTGGCGAGATAAGTTGAGATAAGCTAAGATAAAGTTAGTTTTATCTAATGTAATCTTGTTCAGTTAACAATATAATTTTTCTTGCAAGCCCGCTATAAATAAAAGGCCCGCTATTATAAACTAAAGAACCAAGATAAATAAACCGTGTGGGTTGGGTGAGATTCTTTATCCAACCAAGATAATTTTTTGAAATGACTAAAATACCCTCATACCCCCAAATTATAAAATCGTGGTTAGTTCATATGATTTATATGATAAAATTAAATAAACAACACCAATTTATTCCTTTTTTCATGGTGATCAAAATGATATGCATATCTTATATTTTTCGATGCTCATAAGAACCACTATTTATGTAACATATGCGTTGATGATATAAAGGTTAATATTGTAATTTTACCAATAATACAAAGATAAAATTTTTGGTATCTTGAAAACTAAACAAGATAATAATAAATTATGGTATTGTTAATATTGCATAGTGAACATATAACTCATATAAATGTCAAGTTTATAATCTTGACATAAAATTGTGTGACATATTCTTATGTAGACAACTAAACGCAGCCTTATTATATAGTCACAATATAATTTTGATTTATATATATATATATATATATATATCATATTTTCAACACGTCCCTCATGTTTTGGCTAATTCTTTCTTATCTAGCATAGACTTGCAATTTTGCTTTAATGCTGGTTGTGAGGAATTGTATCTATGACTAGATTTGAACATGTTAAATGATCATTTCATATAAAAGCTCAAAGGAAATAGATAATATTTTACTTTTATATATATTATATTTCAAAGAAACGTAATATTGTATTTTCGTGCAGGATTTCACTGCCAAGCTCTCGGACTTCGGGCTAGCAAAAGACGGCCCAGAAGGAGATGAAACGCACGTCTCGACACGAGTCATGGGCACGCAAGGCTACGCAGCGCCCGAATATATTATGACGGGCCACTTAACATCTGCGAGCGACGTATACAGCTTCGGCGTGGTTCTCTTGGAGCTCATCACGGGCCGTAAATCCATGGACAAAGCCCGCCCGTCGAGGGAACAAAGCCTAGTCGAGTGGGCCCGACCCATGCTGAAAAACCCTAAAAAGTTGACCCGAGTCATCGACCCGAGGCTCGAAGGGCAATACTCCGAAATTGGGGCTCGAAAAGCGGCCGAATTGGCGTATCAATGCTTGAGCTTTAGGCCGAAGATGAGGCCGAGCATTGGCCGAGTTATCGAAGTGTTGGAACCGTTGAAGGATTTCGATGACGACGTACGAATTGGGACGTTCGTCTTCTCGTTTTCGCCCGAAGACGGCGATGCGAAGTCTGTTTAGGCGCAAAATTGGTAACACTGGGGACATTTCTTACAATGTGTACAGATTGTGTAAGGGTTCGTTTGTTGATTTTTATTATTTTTTTCTATTCGTATAGATTGATTTTTTAGGGGTATGTGGCGTAATTGTAATTGAAATAACACAATCATTGCGTTGAGAATTGAGAATTCTTGATATATCTATTGTGACGAGGTTTTGGATTAGTTAGGTATGCATGATTACAATATCAATTGATACTTGAGAAATTGCATTTTTTTTTATACGAAATACGAATCACTTGTTGTGTGCACGTAAGAAACTGTTGTGTTTTTATTAGGTATTAGGTTGGTCTACATTCTTGGTGAAGGTCTTATTAACTAAGAATCTTTTGCGTGTAACTTCTTTAAAACAATGGCGTATATATATTCAAATTATATACATGCTGAATAAACACAGACAAGATTATAGATTTTGAATCTCAGGAATTGCTAATTGCTGCGACCATTTATTATGCTTGGATATCGAATACCAATTCAGCAGTCAAGACTCAAGTGGGTCGAAAATACTTCAAGTCATACAAAATGAATGATTTATCACTTGTTTTATCAGAAAATGTCAGAATCCTTTGCTTCCCACATAATTACGATCTATTCTTACAATTAACTAAGAGTCGCCTTGATATGCCTGGTGATAAAAAATTATAATTTTCCAATAAATATAGAACATAACAACGAATGCAGGCAAAATAATGACTTCCATTTCATCTTTTCAAAATTCTATTAAAAAAATTTCCAAAATAATAATACAAAGAAGAACAAAAAAAAATTAAAAAAGAAAATCCTCAGCTTGAATCGTTCGCGCCTCGGACGTAAGTGACGTGAACGGGCTGAGGCAGAAGGCTGAACTTAATCCCGAGCTCTTCCAAAATCCTCTTCAGCTCGAAGACCAAATCGGAGCGCCGATTTCCCCTCTCGCCTGAGTTCTGAAAATTGATGGTGTGAGTGACGTAAAGCGCCAAAACCATCCTATGAACGTCGACGATCTCCTTTATTTGAACGCTATGGCTCGGGTTCCATTGCTGAGGCTTACTCTCCAAGTATCTGCGCACGAGCGTACCGATAAGTGCGTAGTCGAAAATCGAATGTAAGAAGCTTAAGGTTTTAAACTTACGCTTTTATCTTTGCTTTCAGAGCGGCTATGCTCTCGGCGGAGGTCGAGAAATCGACGGCGAACTCGATCGAGTCGCCCATCATTTCGGGGCTTCGATTGAAGTTACTTATGGGCTTCGTCGCGAGGACGGCGTTTGGGTAGTACACCTTCTCGTTGTCCGGCTTTAGGAATATGGTCGTCAGTATATTCATCTCGTCGACCACCATCTGAAAAAAAATATATATCATTCTACGCGAGGAATTCAGCATTATGACGGTTATATTTATCGACTTTCGAAATTTGGAAAACGATATCTACGCTGCGTTTGGTACTAGGATTTCGGATTCCAAAAATATTGCGAAAAAAACCAATGTATAGATTCCAGTCTTCTTTCTTTTTTTCCTATTCTTTTTTCGTAGCAGAGTATGTTGGGAGATCTCATTACTTCCGAACCCAATTCCTACGTTGCATTTGCGGGTAAAGAAACAAACGGAGAAAGGAAAAAGATGTATGGTCACGGTCGAAGCGCTAACTTAAATTTGTCGTCGTAACTTCCACCCACCAATTCCACATATCAAATGCAACCTTAAGCTCAGATCGGAACACGGAATTTGCGCGTGGAAAAGACGAAGGAAAACGATGTTAGTGCATCAAGGGACGATACGTTACGCTTCGAGTGTCGTATCATTACAACTTCCATTTTTCTTTTCCCACGTCAAAGTCCTTTAACCAAACGGAGCCTTAATGACCCGATTCTACTGTGGCACTCGAAAAATCACGGGCGGCGCTTGTCAGAATTAGGAGCAATTGACGACGCGACGCCGGAAATCGAGACAGGCGTTAATTCATCAAGTAATCGCAAACGGACCAAATTCCATGCAAATTACGTACGCCGATCGCTCTAAAAACTTTCCAACAACTTTACCAGGAAAAAAGAAACAAGAATAGTCAATCACCTGAACTCCGTCGATGACGCACCGATCCCCGACGTCGAATGGATGCACGATGAAAACGAAGACCATCGCTTCGAACACGGTCTTCACGGTGTTCCCGAACATGAAGACCACGAGCAGAATCTGGGACGAGATGAACACCAAAACCCGAGTGGTCGTCAATTCCATCAGCAGAAGCCATACGATGACGATCACTATAAGCACGAGCCCCGAAGAAATCCTATTCAATTCTTCCACCGCCGTCTTCGCATCGCTCAGAGACACGGCCAAGCACTTCCTCTCGTTGTACGCCTTCACCTGCAAATTAAATACGCAAAACGGGCTCCGTAATTTCGTCCAAACTATAAATTAACTGGGCGAACAAAACGACACAAAGCAGCAATATTGGAGATTAAAAATGGCATCTCAGAACATGGAGGACAAAAAAGCGCTCATATCCCAAACATTTAGAAGCAAAAACAGCGAGTGCCAATATATATGCGTACGCACCACCCAGTTTCTGAAGGCGGACTTCTTAATCCTCTTAGTTTCGGCCGCTCCTTCGAATAGGGGAATAGCGTTATCAACTTCTTCCTTAGGCATGAAGCGTAGGAGATCTCCCTCGTCGATATACCTAACGGTTAGAAAAACCAAAAGCAAAGACTGTAAAAAAAAGCAAAAAATAACTCAAGGTGGAAATGTGATGCGATAACTACTTGTGTCCGCGCTTTGCGACGTTCTTGAATATCCTATTCGCCGCATCCCTAGCTTCGATTTCGCTCGTAATAACTTTGGGCTGCGCAGAAGGCCCTCGACTTTCTTCCTCTTCTTCCTCGACGGTTTCGTCGATGACTTCAGAAATAGTCGTAAGTTCCGAGTTCCTTATTACCTTGATAAGCCCTCCCATTGTCCAAGCGGAGACTTTCTCGCGCTTTATTTTGTACAGCTTATCGACGTCGATCACCTCCTGCGTTTGCGTCCCCTTCTTCGCAAGCTTGCTGAAGCTCAGCTGACCGCTGATCTTCGAAGAACGATCGCCCTCGGGAAATCCCTAGTCGGCGGGCCCGAGAGGGACTGAAGTATGTACTGATGAAAAATGGATTCTTGGATTCTGTCGAAGTACGTTCTTACATGGAAAGAAGATGCGACGATTTTGACGAGCAAAGTTTTTATCGTCCACATCGATGCGCCGACGAGGGTTGAGACGATTCCTCGAGTTATGTAATTCAAAACCTTAGACGTATTTTCGGACCTCTTTACGCCTCGATTGATTAAAAGCGTCCAGGCGAGGAGGATTAAGGCGAGCCAAAAGACTACTTGAACGCTTTTTTTCAAGGCGAAGACGAAGTAGAGTACCTTCTTTTTCATTAAAAAGTTCTTTTCGATCAAGAAAACGATGGAGTTTATGATCCATTCCGTGAACAAACGGCCGCAGATTATTACCAAGGATAGAACGCTCCATTTCCATAGCTCTAAGCTCCAAATTTCCCTACCCTTGAGCTTATTGATGGTTAGGCTGGCGATGAGTACGCCAGTTATGGAGATGAACGCAGCCCATTCGATTATTACGAGGGCTTTGAATTTCTTACCGCGATTTGCCTCTTTGGACTTCAGTATCTCAGGTTTGTACACCTCGTCGTCGTCGTCGCCGTCGTCGTCGGAGTCTCCTCCGATGGATGACATCAGAGGGGTCCTCGGCGTGACCGGCGCGGATGTCCTCGGAGTGGGTTTTAGAGAAGGAGAGGCGGCGCTTGGCGATTTCGGCGGCGGCGGCGGCGGGTTTTGGGCATTTTCCTGGGCGGGTTTTGCGGTGGTGGTGGGATAGGGTGGCTCGGCGATTCTTGACTTGGGCTTGGAGTAAGCCGATTTGGTGACCGTTCTCTGGCGGAGGGTCGAACTGGCGGGGGAAACTGGCGGTCGGCCGGAGTCCGACGGCGGGTTTGGGCGGCTGAGGCGGTGGGCTGAGGCTGCGGCGTAGTCAAGAACAGATTTATCTGGGCTCTTTCTATGTCTTCCATTTGATTTTCGAGGGAAGCTCCGACGCCGTTATCTTCTTGAAAATCTGAGGCGGCCGTCGTCGTCGGAGGTTCTTGGTTCGCCGGAGATTGAATCTCCACTACGACGTCGTAGTTGCCGCCTTTCTGTCTGAGGGATACTTCACTTTCCATTACGGCGAAGCTGTGTGTTTTTCTGTGTTCTCCGGCGGGCGTCGACGTCTCTATATACGAAGGAAACAAAAAAAGTGAATTGGAAAATGGTTAATAATTTCCTCAACTTGATTTATTTTACTTTGAATTCCTTACCTGTAACTATGGCTCGATCTAAATAATTAAATGGATTAAATTGTTGTCGTCGGCGGGGGAGGAAAGCTCTTGCAGGGTTCTTCAAAGTTGGGGAGGTGTATTAATATGAAAATTGACTAGGAAGTCAGCAATCATCACCAAGACAATAAAAAAAGAACAAACGTCTTATTTGGTGGTCAATTATGATTAACAAGTACATTACAAAACACGTTTTGTAAATGGCTATCGTAATTCCTATTATCTCCACACAAATTGCAATACGTGAGAAGTCGGGAAAATTCAATCCAACCAAATTTAGTTTACGATATTGATAGTTAGGAAATTCAAATAAATTGAAACACTTGGTGTAGGAACGTAGAGTTGGTTGATATTCTTATTCCCCTTTCTAAATCTTTTTAGGCAAGTGGGTGACATTTTCATTTTATAAAGTGGAAATTCAAGATTTATGCATGTGCTTATCCATAGTTGGGAAGCCGAAGTGTGCCCTCAATTCTGACAGTTGACATGTTAGCGCCATAAAAGGGAAAAGATAACATAATCTCATTACATTCAGATGAGATCCGAAAACAATGTACATTTACTATTTCCTCTCAGACATTAGATACTACTCTGCCCAAACGTGTTAATAGTACTTCAAGATCAACATGTCTCACTCGTAACATGACATTAACATAACATAAATTTTACAAACTGCTACATTTTTCTCAGATTATCTAACCTTGCCTGAAGATCACTGTCTATTCCTCCATCACCATTACCACTCGACTCGGCCTGTGCTACCTTATTACTCGCGGCGGGCGCAGATAGAGCCGAAGAAGGCGCATTCAAAAGCTGTCGAAAGAAAAGAAGGGCGAAAGACTTTGGCATGGTTTTTACTCAAGTGGAGATGTTTGAAGGCAGAAAAAAAAAAGAAACAAATGGCATGTTGTAATGATGTACCTCGGAATTAATATCGATGCCGATCTCATCGAGGACTTGATTCACCAGCTCTTCAGTCTCTTCTTCTTCCTCGTCACCTTCTAACGCGTCGTCGATGGCATCGGCCATGACTTCGCTGGTCAGCTCCATTTTTTCGTTCTGCCTTTCGAATTCTTGCATTATCTCTGTAATGAAGGGAGGTTCATTTGCCTGTTCATCTGCCCCATTGCTTTCGTCACGCCTTTCATGGCTTCTCCCATTGCTTGGGTTGATTTTAGTGTCTGAAATTGAAGATAATGGGATTTGCTAAACTACTATTTGGGTTGAATTGTAACTGGGAAATAATTGAAGAGTACAGATCAAACGAGAAAACAAACAACATACATGGAAGTTCGAATCATTACCTGGATTCTCAGAGATACGCCCTGGAGTTGAGATTTCAGCTTGTAGAATTTTTCAATCTGATGCCTCGTTCTGATGAGATCTTTGGCCATTACTTTAACTGCTCCCTGAAATGCACCGATGGCCAACCAAAATATGGATTAAATTAAAGGGCAAACAAAAGAAAAGATGGTAACTTCTTCATCACAATATAGAGGCTGCAGAGTAATATTTTAAGGCCATACATATGTTCAAGTGCATCAACGCTATAAATGGCGAATATCTAAAATGTAGAAAACTCGTGTGCCAAAAAAAATGAGCAGAACCATTTGGCCCTGCTTAGCTTTTCTTAATCTCAGCTATAAGTTTCTTCTCTTGACTTTGCAAACCCTGTCTCTCCCTCTCTATTTCCCTGATGGATTTGTCGAGCATTCGTTCATTCTCCCGCAAAAGCTCTGCATGGCAAAATAACAAAGCCATGATGATGATGATGATGATCAAAGGATTATCTACAGTTCTGACTAAATAGTAGACAATACAATTATGATCTCGAGAAAATAAGTGCTTTAGCAATGAATCAACTCATTAGTATGGTGGATATGATCTTAGCAGCTAATCCAGAAAAATAAATAGATAACCACAGTTTCAGACCTCATCTTTATTCCTAGTTTTATGAGAAGCATCGGCTTCTAATTCATCTAGAAAACTCAGAAGTTCTTATATACAGCTAAAATTCTAAAATTGAACCATGAAACATATGAATTTAGTCTCAATTCGCCCATAAGGATCAAACACACTGAAAAATACAACAAACGAACGCACAACTAAACAATCCGTTTTCTCAACGAAAGAACTTCAAACAATAGCGATGGAAAATTTCCCAACATGGCTGCACAAACAAAAAAAAAAAGAAAAGAAAAGATGAACCTGCGGGAGTTTTCCTCTTTCCGAAAAGGAAACTCATGACGATCGACGGATCGAATCTTAAACTTCAGCCAAAAAATTCCGGCGAGGAGACTTTCTATCTGCGACGAAATTACACCAAAAACTCACAACTTTTTACTTCATAGAATATGAATAACCTCATTTCGGATGATATTCCTTTTCCAATCATCGTTCACTTTCAGTTCAGGTGACGGAGTTGATAAATGGGCCGTAGCAAGTTTTATTTGGGCCGACATTTACAAATCTTGGCCCTAATTAATTCACTTCCTTTGAATAATACTTAGTAAGGAAATAGAATGCAATTTCCAATAAAAAGTTAAATAGGAGTATATGACTTGCGTGAATAAATAATTATATGAGCAAGAAGGCCAAGTGGGACGTTTATAAACACAACAAACACATTTTGTTCATTATACTAGATATAGTCGAGGACATGGAACCCACTTTCACATTAATGAACATGGCTTATCAATCATTTTCAAAAGCATTATCCGACGAATGAAGCGATATAGCATTAAATAATGTCGCTTTTTTTGTATATAATTTCTTCAATAATTAGTAACCTATAATGAAAAATCTAATTGGCTCGCAAAAGCCGTGCAAATTCCAGCAACTTTAAAGAATCAAGAATGAAAGCAAAGGTCTTTTTTACCCTGCCATCAAAAGATTCCACTATCAAGAAGCCCCTCGAAACTATCGACTTTAGCTTTTTGGCCTTTTTCGAAATATTTTTGTATACGCTTGGACGAATATCGAACGAAAATTAAGAAAATGGGTGCAATTTGAGATTTTATTAAAATATTCTTTTAGACACGTATCTCAATTAGCAGAACAGAGCCCACGTGTATCTCCCAGGCCACCACATGTCACATTTAGCCTCAAAATAACGAGTTGTACCTTTTCACAATCACTTTTTAACCTCTTTTTCCACCGAAGATCTAAATGTACAACTCTTCAATGCAGCTGAGCACGAGCCTCCATAAATGTCACTCGCTGCCTTCGTGATCCAATCGATAGATCGTCTTCGCTGATTTTTCTGCTGGCCAACTCTCTTATGAAATCACGCGCTGTTGAATCCTTTCGCCAAACTAAGAGACTTGATTTTGCATTGGTTTACTGATATTATATTTGTTCGTCATCTGTTTGAGATAAATTCTTATCCTTGAAGAAGTTTAACTTATGGATCCATTGTGAGGAATAATATCTTGGCAATCGAGCTTAGATTGTTGGACATCACACAGCCGTTGATTATACGGATAAATTGCGCGTTGTGAAGAGCGGAAAGAGATGACTGCTTTGAGGCGTAGGAAACCCAAAAAGCCTCAGGGCTCGGAATCGGAGGATCAGAGGGAGAACAGACCAGGCGAAGACAGTCAGAATCCAGCTAAATCCGACGCCGACGCGAAATCGTCCGGCGGCGGCGTCGTTATCGAGAAATTGAGGAGGCGCAGATGGAGGTGCGTCGACAGCTGTTGCTGGTTCATCGGCTGCGTTTGCTCGATGTGGTGGTTTCTCTTGTTTCTGTACAACGCAATGCCATCATCGTTTCCACAGTACGTGACGGAGGCGCTCACCGGCCCTTTGCCTGACCCGCCCGGCGTGAAGCTTGCCAAGGAAGGATTAAGGGCGAAGCACCCAGTGGTTTTCGTGCCCGGGATAGTAACCGGCGGGCTCGAGCTGTGGGAAGGGCATGCTTGCGCCGAAGGTCTGTTTAGGAAGAGGCTGTGGGGCGGTACCTTCGGCGAGGTGTATAAGAGGTACTGTACTGAAAGGCTGTGCTATTGTTGTAAATACTGTGTGTTTCTGTGCGTGGTTTCGTTGTTGATTTCTCAATCTTCTTTAACATCACCAGCGAGATTTTCATTTGGGCATTGTATATTGTTCTGACTTGCTCGTATTTCATGATTCGTCTAATGATAATTGCTCTTCTGTAGACCATTGTGCTGGGTTGAACACATGTCCCTGAACAATGAAACTGGGCTGGATCCTCCTGGGATAAAGATCAGGCCAGTTTCGGGGCTCGTAGCAGCTGATTATTTCGCCCCGGGCTATTTCGTGTGGGCGGTTCTGATCGCCAACTTGGCGCGTATCGGCTACGAGGACAAAAACATGTATATGGCAGCTTACGATTGGAGGCTCTCATTTCAGAATACTGAGGTGTGTGTGTTCTTTAATTCAACAAACAATGTAGCATATGCAGAAAATGAGATTATTGTGGCAGGGCCAGCAGATTTATCCCAAAATGATTTGTTTGTATCGATGAAATTGATCGACATTTAGGTCAGAGACCAGACACTCAGCAGGTTAAAGAGTAACATAGAGCTCATGTTCAACACGAGCGGCGGGAAGAAAGTGGTGGTCGTGCCGCATTCGATGGGCGCACTTTATTTCTTGCATTTTATGAAGTGGGTCGAGGCGCCCGCCCCGATGGGCGGCGGCGGCGGGCCAAACTGGTGCGCCAAGCACATAAAGGCCATAATGAACATCGGCGGGCCCTTCCTAGGTGTTCCTAAAGCTGTCACTGGCCTATTCTCCGCCGAAGCCAAGGACATAGCCATAGCCAGGTTCCCAAATTCGTCGACCATATCTCTGATTGCCTTAATTTCTTGACATTAGTCACTTGGATTTGATGTGAATTCAGCAAGCTTGTTTTTTTTTTTTCATTACGCAGGGCGATAGCGCCGGGTGTTTTGGATAGGGACGTGTTTGGATTTCAGACATTGCAGCACGTGATGCGAATGACTCGTACTTGGGACTCGACGATGTCGATGATACCAAAGGGAGGAGACAGCGTCTGGGGCGGGCTCGATTGGTCCCCCGAGGAAGGCCACGAGTGTAAGAAGAAGAATGGCCATGGGCACACCTCAGAAGGTAATAATGGTAATAAAACGACGGGGAATTCTGATCCTATTCGCGTGAAGTATGGAAGAATGCTGGCATTTGGGAAGGAAGTTGCCGAACTGCATTCGTCGGACATCGACAGGGTCGATTTCAGGGTAAAGTTTTTTTTCTTTTTTCCCTTTTTTTTTTTTTTTTTTTAATTTCGAACGTTCTGCGATTTCTTGCGATTTGTTGATATATTTTTTTTGGAAAAAAGGGGGCGGTAAAGGGAAATAGCGTTGCGAACATGACTTGCCGAGACGTGTGGACAGAGTATCACGATATGGGCATTGGAGGGGTCAAAGCGGTTGCCGACTACAAAGTCTATACGACCGATTCGATCTTGGATTTGCTACACTTCGTCGCGCCGAAGATGATGAAGCGAGGCGATTCACACTTCTCTTACGGGGTCGCCGACGATCTCGACGACGAGAAGTACGATCACTACAAATACTGGTCGAATCCCCTCGAAACCAAGTAAGTTTCTCATCATCTCATTTGCGATTTCTGCATATTTTTAAGGCTCTGTTTGGTATAAAGATTCCGATGTGGAAAAGAAAAGGAACCATAATACAGTGGTATGGCACTTGAAGTGTAACGTATCCTTGCTTCGTTTTCCTTCGCCTTTTCCACTCACGCGAAGGTACAGAGGTTAATTGCCAGATAATTCGTGAAATTCGGCGTATTCATAGAGCTAAAGATTTCGGGAGTTACCTCTCGTTAACTTTTCGAGTCTCAGCAATTGATTACACCGCCGCAATCTCCGGCTTTTTTTGTGCAACGTGGCAATCGAAACCCGCGTCTAAATTCTATCGAGGGTTCGATTGCCACGCCACCCCACAAAAAATACGGAAACGTCATCGATTGCAGAGTATGAAGAAGTTGATAAAGGTAAAATTGCCAGCAGCAGATTTTCGGGACGTCATCAAAAATTCAAATTTTGGACAACGTGCCGAAAATCCTACTTCCCACACGAGTAGTACAGTAAAGAACGGTTTCGCAAAGCAAAATTGCTAAATCAGCCAAAAATTCAAATTAACCCCCGGTTTTCAGTTAAAAATGAAAAAAAAAAAGGAAAAACGACGGTAATAATCTTTACGCAAAAATTACTATATGCAGGCTACCGAACGCGCCCGAGATGGAGATATACTCCATGTACGGCGTGGGCATCCCCACGGAGCGAGCCTACGTCTACAAGTTCAGCCCGCTGGCCGACTGCTTCATACCCTTTCAGATCGACACGTCGGCCGAGGGCGGGGACCACGGCCCGTGCCTGAAGGGAGGCGTCTACCTCGTCGACGGGGACGAGACCGTCCCCGTGCTGAGCGCGGGATACATGTGCGCGAAGGGATGGAGGGGCGGGACCCGCTTCAACCCCTCGGGGAGTCGAACCTTCGTAAGGGAGTACAGCCACGCCCCGCCCTCGAACCTCTTGGAGGGACGGGGACGCAGAGCGGGGCCCACGTCGACATTTGGGGAATTTTGCGCTCATCGAGGACGTAATTAGGGTCGCCGCGGGCGCGGACGGGGAGGAGATCGGCGGGGATCAGGTGTACTCTGATATATTCAAGTGGTCTGAGAGGGTTAAGGTGAGGCTATAGTTGGGATTTGGGATTTGAATATTTGATAGTGTATACTCTTTTTGGTTGGATTGGATGGTGGGAGGAAGAGGGTTTTTTTTTTTTTTCCAATATTTATTCTGTGTAAATGGGTTCTGTTCTTGAGATTTATTGATGGATTGGTAGAATTCAAACAGTTTGGTCTTTTTTCCCCTTGATTTTGCTTTTGCAGTTAGACGTGGGCTTTGGGCCGGGCCGACCCGGAACCGGCCCAAAACCGGCCCGTTAGCCCGGCCCAAACCCGGAACCGGTATAACCGGTTCCAGAACCGGTACCCGGCCCATTATAATTGGGCTGGGCCGGTTTTTGGGCCGCGGAACCGCGGATCGCCGGTTCCGGTTCCCGGATCCGGATCCGCGGTTCCGGTTCCGGTTCCGAACCGGAACCGGAACCGGCCCAACGGCTATATAGCCGTTGGGCCAACGGCCTTATGTTTATTTTTTTTTTTTAATTTTTAAACACTGGTAAATTACAGTTTTAGCCCCAAACGAAAAATCTATAAATACCACCTCATTTTAACCATTTTAACTCACAATTACATCCAAATCTCTTCCAAACTTTCTCAAAAAGCTCTCAAAAAAATCATCCTATTAATATTTAATATTATTAACATTAATAATTATTTTATTATTACTACACTACACTACTACCTACACACACTCACTTATTATTACCAATAATTAAATTATTATTTTACACTAATGGCGTCGTCATCGAGAAATCCTAACCCTCGTGACGAAGATGTTTTTATGGTTTTAGGTCACGCCGACACATTTCGGGGAAATGGCGACACCGACGAGGAGACCGATATACCGGAACCGCAACAGACGAGAGCGACCGACGAGGGACCGAGCCAAGCTTCTACGGCGACGGCGAAAAGGAAGCAACAACCGCGTGGTCGGCGGTCTAAGGTATGGAATTTTTTCGATTTAGAAATGGATAAAAATAATGCCGCTTCAGGTACCGCTTATTGCAAAATGTGCCGCCACCCCTACACAATTAAGACCGGACCGAATCAAGGTGGGACGGGCTCGATGAAAAAACACCTCCAGAGGGCGCATAACTTCGGGGACGATCTAGAGCCGGTAGGGACCGAACCCCGACAACAACAAATAAACGTAAGTACGGGTAAGAATTTTGTTATTACTAGGGAAATTTCTAAAAAAGCATTAGTTAAATTCGTAGTTATGTGTGAAGAACCCTTTTAAATTGCGGAAAGTGAAGGGTTTATCGAATTTACGAGTACGATACAACCCGGATTCCATAACGTGACCCGTAAAACCCTTAGGAAATATGTGTTAGAAACTTTTCAGGAATATCAAACTAGCTTAATTAGTCATTTAGCCAACATTACGTGTAGGATTAGTTTGACTACCGATATTTGGACTAATATTACGTCGCAATCTTATTTAGTCGTCACCGCCCATTGGATAGATGAAACATGGACCATGCAAAAACGTATTCTTTCCCTAGATCCCCTAGATTCGCAACATAATGCCACTACGATATCGAACTATGTGTTGAATGTCGTTAATAAATATTGTATTCAAGATAAGATTATGTCTATCACCTTAGATAATGCTAGCGCGAACAACGTAGCGATAGGGATCCTTCGTAGGCAACTTAGGTTACCCTTAGACGGCAAATTATTACATGCTAGGTGCGCTTGCCATATTATTAACTTGTGTGTGCAATGTGCTTTTGACGAAGTTTTGGGAGATATTGTAGAAAAGTTTAAGGTAATAGGTAAGTTACTTCGGGAACGCCGCATCGGAACGTCGTGGAAGCGAACCGTCCTTGCCGTCGGCCTCCCGTACAAGAAGTTTCCGTTGCCAGTCCCGACTAGGTGGAACTCGTTGTACCACCTCCTCAGCACCTTCATGCGTTACAAGGACTTGTTGACGCCTTTTTGGAACGAGGCCGCGGTCGGCACCACCTCCAGGTATGAATTACGACCACTTGATTGGGATATTGTAGGTTTGGTCGTGTCTATACTTGAAGTGTTCGCCGAGGCTACTGAGAAATTTTCCGGAGTTCACTACCCGACGTCCCCCTTATTCGTCCCGAACCTATTCGGGATGTGCTACAAGTTCGTGGAGTTTCGCAACAATCCGTACTTGGGTGGTTTCATCCAAAATATGGAGCAGAAGTTCAAGAAGTATTGGGAAACCATCCCAATAGTACACGGTTTGTCGGCCTTACTCGACCCTAGTTGCGGTGTTGATACATTTGATATTTTTTTCGAATATTATGCTCAGTTTCTTGGAAAGAAAGTGGACGACCAAAAGGCGTCAATTCACGCTTCTCTCCAAGAACTTTTTTCTTTTTATGCATCTGAGCAGGGACATAGCGTGGAGCAACCCGTACCAGCGAGCGAAGCCGGTTCGTCGGAAGGAGGCGGCGGCGCAATGGGACTACTACGAAGATTGAAGGCGCAAAAGACGAAGACCAAAACGCGTGCGTCGGGGTCGAACACGAATGAGATCCAGCTCTACCTGAGCCACAACTTCCAGACTCCCGAAGACTTCGACGTTTTGGCCTGGTGGAAGTCGAACGCGACTCTTTATCCGACCCTCTCCGCCGTCGCTCGAGACGTTTTAGCCGTGCAAGCGTCTAGCGTCGCCTCCGAGTCCGCATTCTCTACCTCCGGGCGAATTATCGGCGACAGACGTGCGAGCCTTAACCCGACTTCCCTCGCAATGTTAACATTGTTGAAGGATTGGTATTTGGCCGAATCGAAGAACCGACGGGAGAACGCCATTGACGAGTTCCGTTCTTCCAGTTCGGACGAAGACGAAGAGGCCTTTAACATAGTTTTAATTAATAGTCAAGTCGAATAAATTGTATTTTTTATTTCGAATATTTTTTCCTTTTTTGTATTTTGTAACTTGTAAGTTTTAGATTTATTTTTCTTTCTTTTATGTTTTTATTTGTATTTTTTAGGTAGTTTTTTTTATTTTTTTGTACTTTTCTTATCTTTTTTTTTTTTTTTTTGGAATAAAATTTTTGGATATTTTCTAAGAATTTTTTCATATAAAAAAAAATAAAAAAAAATAAAAAAAAATTTAAACGGGCCGGTTCCGGTTCTGGAACCGGAACCGGCCCAACAGACGCCCCGGGGGTTCTTCTAATGGTTCTGGTCCGGTCCCTGGAAAATGGTTCCGGAACCGGACCGGAACCGGAACCGGAACAGTGCCGGAACCGGTAGAACCGGAACCGGTAGAACCGGCCCGGAACCGGCCCAACCCGGCCCAAAGCCCACCACTATTTGCAGTGATGAAGAGCTTTTTTTTTTGTGATTTCAAACACTGTTCTTGAATTTTTAGTTTGGTAATTATGTATGTAGCCGTACATTTTTTAGTTGTTTGCCGGTTCAAGCTTATAAACTGTGAGTTCGAATTTCGCCGTGAGTGATTATAGAAAAAGGTCAAGAGGCGTCTCATGAAGGGTTTTTTTTAACGTTATGTTTTAATTTTTCCTTTGAAATTAGAAAAAAAAAAAAAAAAAAAAAAAAAAAAGAGCTAAATTCGAGTCTAGTAGAAAATGAGCTGAGCTAATTCGCGACACCATCCTAGTGTGTTTGTATGTATGCTTTGTGATTCAAAGAAATATAATCAATCAATCAAAGACTATCAACGATAAGGAAATGATACGTAAGTTTATTCAGTATTATATTATGTAATAAAATATCGACACACCTGCTTTTTTATTAGGAAAATGAAGTCCTATCTTTTGAACTAGGACTAAAAGAATAAAGGGCAAAAAAAAGAACAGGGAAAGCTCCTCTACAACAAACAGGATTTCCCAGGACAAATCATAAACAGGCGGGAAAAACAAAGTACAAACAAAACAAGGTTAGAACTTAGAACTCACCGAGCCATTTAAGCTTTGATTTCGCTGTTGGCGTTAGTCATCGAGTAATTTAATCCATTTTCACCTGTAAAATCGTTACGTAATATTACTCAATCCCATCGATTCAGTGCCCTTTTTTTATTGCAGTAATGTGGGATGTGAACGTGAAAGAGTTGGCTTACTCTGCATAGAATCTACAGATAAGCGCTCGGTCGGCCTGCTCTTCGTGTTGTCTGCAATGGGATTAAAAGACATATTTAACAAAGTGAATTAAGTCCCGAGTGAGATTCTACTTAAAAAATGGGATATAACTTACCAGAAGAGTTGGACAGCCCTTTCACAGACTCGAAGTTTCTGTATGTGTAACCGACGAAATTCAAATCTTTTGGATTCCTCACCTGCGTTATTGGAAATAAACACAGAATTCATGAATTTTTAGAAGTTCGAGTGTGTTTAAGAAGTTGCGTCACTAATAGGATATTCATATTCGTAATCTTACCTTCCTCCAGGCTCCAGAAGTAGATGCTGCTGGGGGTTGATCGACCTTTAGTTTAGGAGTCATGAAAGAAGGAAAAAAGGTCAGATGAGTATTAAAGACTTTGTTTTTAAAATGATCTGAAGGGATAGAGAATGCTAAAAGAGTGAAATATATCAGGGCAGCCACCTCATCGTATTTCATGAAATTCTGAGTGTCGAGTTCTCCGTCGACTTCTGGCTTATATGCGGCTTCCATTTCGTATAGTTTGTCCCACTTTGTGGATTTGAACCAAGGATGAGCCTAGAGTTGGCATGTCATATAATACGAGAGAAATGACTGTACGATCGAGTAATTTAACGTGGACTTGCAGTAAGAGAGAAAAAAAAAACCTTAATCTCATCTGCTCCATGAGAGCCGATTCTGTTCTTAACATCGCAGAGCAACCTATAGATTAGATCCTTTGCTTCAGGGGACAGCCTTGCTTCGACTGGAAACTTCAGGTGATTCCTCCAGTTCACAATCTGTTATTTTGAAAAGTTTACATTCATACAAATTCAGGAGAAAGGACGGAAACACAGTCGTTTGCTTAATGATTAAGCGTATTATTTTCGAAAAGCTTTTAGCAGTGCGTTGACAAGCCATTTGATCGTAGTTCGGATAGAACCAAAGCATTTTCATTTGATACACCATGAGTGGTTATGTCAAATTCTGAACATGGGTACAGAAATTACGATATATTTCACAAGGATAAAAAGCCTTCACCTTTCTGCAGGTTGAAAGTGGTTCATCAGAGTAAAATGGCGGATAGCCAACGAGCATCTCATACATAATGGCACCGAGTGACCACCTAAAAGCATGGCGGAATTCATAGTCCATTAAGGCTCAATTGGAAAAAAAAAAAAAAAAAAGCTTCTACTTTTCTACAAGAAAGCCAGTGCCAGTGCCATCATTGATTTGATGTATCTTTTCTTTCGTTCAATTCACCCTCAAGTTGAAAGCAATATCATGAAGTGAATACTGACCAGTCACACTCAAGTCCATATCCTTTCTTCAGAAGTACCTCTGGAGCAATATAATCAGGTGTGCCTACAGTTGAAAATGCCTGCCACAGAAAGTTATTCTCATAGCCATCAAAGAAATCTGCTTCTCACATAGACAATATGAACTTTCAGTAAGTCAAACTATGATACCGTTATTTTTGTGCCATCAAGAAAAATACCTGCTTCCTTCTGTTTCTTTGCCAATGGTGAAGCTGTTCTAAAGGACTATTCCAATGGCTACCGTCGCCTTTATCAGGCAAGCAACCGTTTGCATCAGCCTTTCCTGAAGCTCCGTCCATTGGCTCATTTTCTCTGATAGTAGACAAACTAGAGCAGTCTAGAGGCTTGCAGAGTCCAAAATCAGAAAGCTTCGTATGACCATTTTTGTCCAAAATCAGATTGTCTGGTTTTATGTCCCTGCAGAAAATTGCGCATTAGATTTGGAAATATGCGCTGCGTTTCACTAGAAAGGCAGCTAATGAGCTGTAGCAGCAAATTTACTGACCGGTGAACATAGTTATGCTTATGGATGGATTCAATAGCAAGGACACTCTGCGCTATGTAAAATCTCGCCACTGTTTCAGTTAGCGTCTCCTCTCTCATAAGCAAAGTCATCATGTCGCCACCGGGAAGGTACTCCATTACGAGATACAAATACTCAGCATCTTGAAATGAGCAGAAAAGTTTGACAATGTATGGACTTGAAACTTCAGCTAGCAAATTCCTTTCGGCTTTAACATGTTCAACCTGCATCGAGAGAGGAGCAATTAGTACATTGAAAATAGGTAATAAATGCGCTATAACCAAAATATGTTCGACCAAATATATCAGATTCAATTAACTACAAAACAGGCAATTTGTCTCCGACTTACCTGACCCTTCTGGAGCATCTCGGACTTCTTTAACTTCTTCATAGCATATATATTGCTATTAGTTTTCTCCCGGCATAATCTAACCTGTGACACAGAATCATTAAAGGGGAAGCTAAATCATAAAAGATAAGAACAAAATTTGTATTGAAGCTGGACTAGACCAACGAAAAACGAAGCAACTGAACCCTTTCGAACAAGCAACGGATAAGTTTTCATATCTGTGCAGCGATGTCACCAGAAACTCGAGACGTTCAGCATTTGGTCTTAGATAAAATATGAAATCAAATACCTCTCCAAATGCGCCTCTTCCTATTATAGTTAGTAGCTCAAAATCATCAACTGAAATCTTGTTTCTCTTCAACCTCATGTACTCCGTCTCTTTTCGCGCCAAATCATTCAGAATGTTCGTCTGCTCCTCTTCTGATACACCTGATTTAGCTAACATCTTTTCCAGAAGTTGACGCCTGCAAAGCAAAAAAAGAAAATTCACAGCATTGGTGGGACAGCAATTCTTTAGCCTCTGCAAACAAAGCCTCCATAAATCAAATCAAAACCAATTACATTCTTCAAATTAACATTTTTTAACCCAATGTCAGATTGCGATGTATGTATAGATCCAACAAATAAATTCCAGTCGATAATATCATCAAGCAGACTCAGGTGAAAGATTACTTAATTTCCTCCCAAATCGATTAGACATTTAAATGAAAAAACGAGTGAAAAACAATGACCTCTGCCTTCGTTCGTGCATGTCCTTCATGTGGCTCTTGTAATGGTTCTCGATGAAGGTCTTCGCCGCGGCAGCGCGCTCGAGCGTGAGGCTCGAAACAACGTGATGATCGTCGTCTTCGCCGTCGACGACATTGTAATTATTACTATCGTCGACGGCGCTGTCCTCAGCCTCCGTCGTCCTGATTAATTTCTCCTCCTCAACCACCGTCAACACACGCCTGCCCTCCGACATATTGCTTTGATTTAGCTTTGCGTGCTCCGAAGGTGCGATTCAGCGTGTGTTGTGCGTGAAAAAGTTCTTCGAGGCGAAAATCTGCAGACGAAAGACGAGGACGACGACGCGCGAGGAAACCCAACTTCGAAATTATTCAGCACACGTTTTTTGGAAGGAAATGACCATATAAGAAAGAACATTAAATTTGTACAATCGGTAGCGGTACACGTGGCAGCGACAGCGTCATTTCAGATGCCACGTCGGAGAGAGAGAGAGCGCTAAAATACGTTTTACTTTTCTCGCTTTATGACATTACAGAGCCCTCGATAAAAGCTCGGCTCAAGCTCGACAAAAATGAGCTCGAGCTCATTTATGTTGAGCTCGAGCTCGAGCTCATTTAAGTCAGCTCGAGCTTGAGCCCAAACATAGTGGCTCGAAAGCTCGCGAACAGGCTCGCGAGCTTTTTCTTTTTTTTTTTTAATTTTTTATATTTTTATATTTTAATAATAATTTATATTATTCTTTATTTTTTTAAAAAAATCGATTTATTTAAAAATTTTATATTAATTTATATTATTTTTACTAATTCTTTATTAAAAATCTCGATTTTTTAAAAGAAAAGTATATTTTTTTGTATTTTTATATTAATTTATATTATTTTTATTAATTTAATAATTTTTTTATTAATGAGCTCGAGCTCGATGAGCTTCGTGAGCTCGAGCTCATCAAGCTGCAAATGAGCTCGAGCTCCAGCCCAGAAAATGAGCCGAGCTCGGCTCATTTACAGCCCTAATTCTCATGTAGGCTTCAATTATAAGAAATTACGTAAGTATTTAGATAAATCAAATAGCATATGACAAAAATTAAAAGCCAATGCTATGTTTTTCTGGAGACATATCGTTGGAGACCGTTGATTTCTCTTGATTTATCATTGGTGACCGTTAATTGCTCTATCATCTAATATTATAAAAGATCAGGGTTGGATACAAATCGTTAGTTCAAATTTAAATTGATTTGGTATGTAAAATTTTTAATTAATAAAATCATAATACAAATTAAATTCAACACCCACTAGGCACCACCTGCTACCAATTAAATAAAAAAAACTACCCACTGCTTTATTTGATTATTATTCTCTTTAATTTAATAATATGATAAAAAAAATGCACACACTTATTTAATTACTATTTTTAGATAGTTATTGTTCTAACTCAAGTTTTATGAGATAATATATTTATATATATTTTTTCGGAGAATATATTTATATTTTATAACACACACAGGAGATTGCATACGCATGAGTGTGTATCTAGTACTAGTTTATTAAAAACGACAATGTTTCAAATCTAATTTGGCAAACGAAAAGAGCCCAATTAGCTATTTATTATAATTTGTACGTAACCTTTGACCTTGTCTTTTTCTATATATCTCAAATCTCTTTCAAACTTTTAATAAAATCGGGTCAATTACTTTCGGCAATATACCTAAAGATATTTGATTGCATTTATTACCTCCAATAAATACTTTCCCACATTAATGAAGCAAGCGCACATTACTTTTAGATCAAATGAAACACCCAAAGAAGAGGGCCAAGGGGGACCATATGTATTATGGTCAACGGATTTTTAAATTTAGTATTTAATATAAGATGAGATTTATTTCAACGATTCTTCCTCGAGTCAAACGTGACGCACACGCGCGTGTTCATAGCTTTTTCTTTGATCAATCATGGAATGACAGACCGCCTAAATCCTACCTTATTGTTTTTTCTTTTCATGACGTCACTCGCCTATTCATATGGCATCTTCTCGAAGAAAGGACCTTTTTCCTAAGCGTTGCTACTCCGAATATCGTGTTGTTTTCGAAGAGGATTGAAGTGATTAGTTGTGGTGAGGTGATAATTAATCAGTAGAGATGGCGATTTTGGACTCGCCGGAGAGCTTAGACGCGGCGTCGTCAAGCGGAGACAACAACGACGGCGGCGGACATCAGACGCTCCGGCGAAGGGATAGGACGCGATCTCTCGAGGACGATGTCGATGAGAATCGAGATAGGGACGGCGGCGGAGCGCCGGAACGGGAGGAGCGCCGGAATACGACGGCGAGTGAAGGAGGGGATGGGTCCTCCGTGAAATTCGTGTACAGGCCGTCCGCGCCAGCTCATAGGAGATGCAAAGAGAGTCCTCTCAGCTCGGATGCTATCTTCAAACAGGTACTTGTCTCTCCTTTCATATCAATGCGTATGCGTAATTATCAATTTGATTGAATTTGTTATGAATGTTTACTTAGACTTTCATTTGGTATTCATGGGAAGATAAGAGAGAGTTCGAATTATGCTGTTTGTTACAGTGACCATTCTGGTGATAACAAACTGTTTTTGATTTGAACGGACAAATGTGCGTAGTTTGATCGGGGATGTTGCATTTGAATTATTCGTCTGAATGCGCTTTTCTGTGTCAATGGATGCGAGTTCAAAGATGAATGAGATAAGCTTATGTTTGATTGAATTGTTCGTTAGCTCCTGAAAGGCAAGACATTAATACCTGACAGAGGTTCACAATATCAATGGTACTGGCATTCGACATGCTCTTTGTTATTTTAGTTCTATGTCTTTCTAGTCGTCATATTGTCGGAATTTTTTGGCACCCAACGTCCTTTACTATTGACACATGCCCAAGTGCTTTTTAGTGGCAGGATTTATTGATCATGTACACAGGTTTCTTTCAGGTCACTGAGGTTTTTCTATATCTCTATTAGTTCTTCGTTTCTTCATACTACACGGTCTGATGCTTTTGCTAAGTGCTGTTTTAGAAATGTTGTGTGGCTGTTACTATTCAACTAGATGCTGTTCTAGTATATGTGGTCATATTTTTGTACTCACTAATTAGTCACTGCTAAATATGATGCGTACATTCACAACTGATGGTTAGCTTATTACAGAGCCATGCAGGCCTCTTCAACCTCTGCATCGTGGTGCTTGTTGCTGTGAATAGCAGACTTATAATAGAAAATTTGATGAAGGTGCGCATGCTTGTGTTTATGTTCTTTTATTCTATAGCATGGCACCACAGCCGTATCAGGGGAACCAAAAGATGCGTGTTATGAACCTGCTATATTGAAAATAATGGCCGTCTTTTACGTCATAAACAACTCCACACGATATCTGCTTGCCTCTACGCAGAAAATAACAATTTTCTTAACTTACAGTATGGATGGCTGATCAAGTCAGGCTTTTGGTTTAGCCCAAAATCACTTTGGGACTGGCCAGTATTCATGTGTTGGTAATCTTCTTATTTTCATTGATGTCTCTTGGCTTGCGCAGTTCTTTTCATTTCTTGCAGCTTGATTGCAAAGCTTTGATTTTTTATTTTTTTTTCAGCTTGAGTCTCCTTCTTTTTCCGCTGGCATCATTCCTTGTTGAACGGTTGGTGAAGCAAAATTATATCCCTGAATGGGTATGCAAGAGGTTTCTGTTTTGTTTCCTTTTTCTGTCTAAATTTTCATTGTGCTTCTCAAAAGATGATGTATATCAGCATCCTTTCTCTACGAAGAGTGTTTAAACCAATTCAATTGACAGTAGAAGCAGCCTTACTACTTTATAAAATGAGCCAGTTTATTATACCCAATTTTCGACGTACACCTATTATGTGTGACAATCGTGTGGCATAACCAAGTTGAATGTATCAGTTAAACAATATAAAACTCAGGTGTAACTCTTTGGAATTTTGTCTTAACCCATGAGAGTTATATTCTAAAATCAATTTTGGCCGTAGGAGAAGGGGTAGCTTCATTGTGTTATTGTTCCCAAATAATGTGACATTCTGATTCTCAGCTATGATTAATCTGCATGTGGTTTATTGTCATTTCACGTTGCTTACAGGTTGCTGTTCTTCTTCACATAATAATAACTTCAACGGTTCTCGTGTATCCGGTTATTGTAATCCTTCGGTATGTCATTAAGCTCATACCTTGCTTTCTGTTCGATGCTGTATGTTGCATGCTTTTATTGTACAGCTCATTATTTTCGACTTCCCATAGAACATTACCTTAATAGGAAAAACAATTTGGTACAAACTCATGCTGAAGAGGATGCGTCATGGAAGCTTTTCTATAATGTTTTTTTTTCGTGTTGCCTTTTAATCGACTTGAACTAATGAGTAATCAGTTGTACGTTGAACAAAAGCAGAATAAGTTACATGATCTTCTTCGCAGGAGAATGATGAGAAGTCTGAGATTCTGAATCTGAAATTTTCTTTATTGTATATATCCATTTCTTCAGACCTGATGATGTTTCTTGATTCCAAAATCTAACAGATGTGATGCTGCTGTCTTGGCTGGTGTCGCATTAATGCTTTTCAGTTGTATTGTGTGGTTGAAGTTGGTGTCCTATGCGCATACTAGTTATGATTTGCGAGCACTTGCAAAATCACTCGATAAGGTAATAAGATGATATCTTTTCTTCATTTTGCTATTATCTGTTTTTTCATGCTTAGCTAGAAGCGATTGTTTTATCAAATAGAGATAGCCCGTTCTTATGGATGGTTGACCGCAAACTGACTTTTATAGGAAATGTTTCAGCAAAAATGTCGTGTACTGTTCCATGTTCAACGGTGATCAGTTACACCACTTTTCTATATTTGTTATTATAAACTAAAACGACATGCGTGCTGACGCTGTGAAAATCTCTCTCTCTATATATATATATAATCTTACACTCGAAGATTCACTCTCTTTGCATCTCAGTGGAAGCATCTGAAACTGATTTGTAGTAGAGCAAACTATATTATATTTTTCCTATTCATTGCACCGCTTCAATGATTGCAGGTGGAAGCTTTGACCAATTATTGGCACATGGATTTCTCTTATGATGTTAGCTTTAAGAGCCTGGCATACTTCATGGTTGCTCCTACCCTGTGTTACCAGGTATATACCTCTTGTGGATTGTGATCATAGAAATGAGTTAATTATATTTCATTTAGCGTCTTGGTAGGACATGTCTCTTGACTAAGTAGTTTCGTATTACATGTAGCCAAGCTATCCCCGTACACCACATGTTCGGAAGGGTTGGGTGACACGTCAGCTCATTAAGCTGATCATATTTACAGGATTGATGGGATTTATAATAGAGCAGGTGTTCATCATTTCACCTTTGTTATTTCCTTAATTCTCTTAGAGATTTGTCTTGACATTTTTTTTTTGTTCCGCAGTATATTAACCCAATTGTGAAAAACTCCCAACATCCTCTGAAAGGGAACTTCCTTTATGCGATTGAGAGGGTGTTGAAGCTTTCTGTTCCTAATTTATATGTGTGGCTCTGCATGTTTTATTGTTTCTTCCACCTCTGGTATGTTCATTCTTCCTCGAGCTTCTTAGACGATGTATGCATGCTGTTAGGTTGGCTTTTCTGACATTGTGTTAGCTTCTGAAATGTTCACATGCATTTATTTCATGCGCCTTTCTTTGTATAATTGTTCTTTTTGTTACAGATGGTGACAGAGGACATGCTTCTTACAATTGTCCGCTGAAAAAGAAATTTTATTTCTCACTTGACTTTTTTGTTCATAAAATTGCATTTCTAACCTGCTTGTGCACCATGCTTGGATGTAGGCTAAACATACTTGCTGAACTGCTAAGATTTGGTGACCGCGAGTTTTACAAGGATTGGTGGAATGCAAGGACGGCTGAGGAGGTAAACTTAAAATTTTCAAATGCCAGAACCTTCTCCTCTTGTTTTTATTGCAGAATTAATTTACTTAACTTGCTGATCTTCTTCTGTCTTATGCATATTCAAACCGATGTTGCATCTGGAATATTAGTATTGGAGAATGTGGAATATGGTAAGTTAAGCTATTCTGGGTTTGATTAAAGAACAACACACCTGAGATGTCTTTTGTGGCTTTCCCTTGATGTTTGGTCTTTTTATATTTTTATTGGTCCAATATCCTTCGTTGTGTTACTACACTGGATCATTTCATAAAAGTTCCTTAGCTTCTGTCGTAGGCTACATTTAGATACTACAGTACAGTAATTTGTTCCCACCTTTAAAGTTATTCCCATCTGCATCCAATGCGAGATCTCACACCTGTGATAGCTCAGTGATGCTTTGTTGTTCGTCTTGGTATTATCTTGATATGAGCATATTAGACAGCTTTGTACCGCTGCGCTGAAAATTTAACTAGCCATACATACTCAAGCGCTATGCAACACGAACCCAATTGGTATTTCATTGTCGTCATTTGGTAGAAGATTTTTTTTTTTCTTATTATAGCATGTCCATGTTCCCGTATTTATCCATCGCCTGCATTGCATTTATTCCATCCTATTTTATGGCAGCCCGTTCATAAGTGGATGGTACGTCATATCTACTTTCCATGCTTACGAAATGGAATACCCAAGGTACTCACTTTTGTATCTATGCGCCACTGAGTATTTGCTTTTCCAAGGCCATATCTGAACGACTTATGAATTAGTGGAGCAACTTAATGGTTACCTTAACGTCCCTTAATCTCTGATGCAGGGAGTTGCAGTTTTGGTCGCCTTCCTCGTCTCTGCTGCTTTCCATGAGGTATGAATTTATTCTTCCCCTCGTTACCATACGAACCTTTGGGGAATTTCTCGTTCTGAAGTAGCTCCCACTGTTCACGAATCATATTTCGACAGCTGTGCATCGCCGTCCCTTGCAAAATCTTCAAGTTTTGGGCATTCAGTGGTATCATGCTTCAGGTCTGAAGAATTCCCGTTATGTTGCACGTACTTGCTAATTATGACCTAAAAACCACCATTTTTTTTACCGTTGTTCCTCTTTCGAACAGATTCCTCTCGTGGTCGTGACCAATTATTTGCAGAACAAGTTCAAGAATTCGATGGTAAAGCCTTCTTACTCTACGAATCTATGTAGCTTCGAGTTCTTCATAGCAGCTCGACATTGACGTACATTTTTTATTTGGTCACAGGTGGGAAATATGATGTTTTGGTGTTTCTTCAGCATCGTCGGTCAGCCTATGTGCGTGCTACTATACTACCACGACTTGATGAATCGAAAAGCCACGGCAAGATAAAGTAAAAATTCGAATACTATGTTAGTTGCCGTGTCTGCTTTACTGACCCTTTGCCTACAAATTTCATCAAAATACGGAGTAATGAAACTTTAGAGTTCGTTCAGAATGTACATCTTAGGCTCTCTTGTCTTTGCATCTCCGAGAGATTTAGACTATAGTTATCCATGACCTTCACAACCGGTCATGATAATAAAATATTAATTTATCTCTCCTTCACATCCACAACCTACACCTCAACCCAACCTATATAGTTTTCAACTTTATCAACAACCCAACACAACCCGTACTATTTATATTTTATGATCATTTTAAGTAGTATTTGAATGTTTGAAAAATAGATTACATATATGATATAAAATTTAGATATTTTGATCATTGGAGAAAAAAAAAGTAATATGAATTATGATAGATTATAGAATGAAATAGAGAAATTGATAATTTGAAATTTTGATTCAATCAATATTAGTCTCTATTTGTAGAGAAAGACAAATCATATATTTTGGTAAAAAAATAAAAATAAAATTTTAACAGATAATTGATGTATCATAAAAATCAATAAAAAGCATACAGAACAGTTTATCGAAAACTGTGCACGTGAGCCAGGTTGGTCCACCAACCGAGTTGCGGGTTGTGGGAGGTTGTGGGATTCTTTTATTTTTTTGATTTATTTTTTCTCATTTTTCTATTTATTTACACACGACCGGTTGCCGATAAATATAGTCTTACCAAATGTTTTTGAACTCTTAGTTGGGTTTCTCACATAGATCAGAAAATTTTAGAAGTTTTTTGCAGTGATAAATTAAATAACATCGTAAATGAAATATTCATGGGAAAAATGAACAGGGACTCGCCACAATTGGAGAAGATTAATCAAGGCATTCGAACTACTGTCTATATAATAAAGATTTGCACCAAAAATTATTTTCTTTGTTTCTTCTTTTGCTCTATTTTGGTGATAACATAAATAAATCAATTGAAAATTCTTTGGCCGGGCGACAAGATATGCTTAGGATCGAACATGGCTTTCCTCTTTCTAATCGTTTCCCATTTCGAACCAAAGTGGTTGACCCAATCATCCGTTGACTTATGATAGGCTAAGTACTGCTTCACTTCAATGCCCGCCTCCTTACAATAGTTCAATATTCGATTATTCAACTCTTCACTAACCTCAATCTCTTTTTCACCGTTCGATGAATGTAATAATCCAAGAGTATAAAATACGTCCTCGCCCGGCGTAACTGCCGACGTGCGATCATCCCATCTGCGAAAAAATATATATTTTAATTCAAAAAAAGTCAAAACGCATTAAAATAAGCAGAAACGTGATGGAGAGGTAAGTAAGAATATAATATGACGGTCGACGACGACGAACTTGTTTCTGTTCATCGGATAGAAGATGACTAGTCCGAAGGTTTCAATCTCGGAATCATTTCGACCAAAACCCTATCGTTAAAATCGTTGATTCTAGACTTCGGTATGAATAGGTTTAGCCACGGATGAGATGTCGTTTCGTCGGCAGTGTCCAAATTCCCGACCCTATTCAGAAACTCGACGATCGCCGTGTCAGCGCTGAATATGAGCGGCCTTGTGTAGTTCAGCTCATTGACAAGATTCTCAATCTCCTTGTAGTAAATAATAATACCAATATTAAAAAAAAAAAGAAACAACCTTTTGGTAGCTTACGTTATTACATATATTATTGGGAGAGAATGTAATGCACATGTTTTCCTATTGTACCTGATTAATAATACTAGCTTGGTCAGCGTCGGCGTAGTACTTGACAACTTCAATAGTGTATAAGAGACCGTTCTTCTCTAACAATGCGGAAATCTCCGATTGGTTCGAAGTCGAAGAGAACGAATCCCTCCAATTGTTTATTGTGCTGCTCTTTATTACGACGAAGCCCTCCACGTAATCTGATGAGTTCCTTGATATTAGATTTTCTTGATCTCTTGAGAAGACGGAGAAGTCACTGTAAAGCAATCTCAACCATTTCACCTGTGCAAGAAATAGTACTCTTTATATATGTTTATGTATATAGATTAATGTGCGCGTGTGTGTGTGTTTACGTACTCTAGTTGGCGCTTTACGCAAGGCAATTCTCGCCCTTGTAATGATTCCAAACTGTCCCAAACCGCCCAAAACTGCGAAAAATAAATCGGGATTCTTTCGTTCTGAGCACGTCACGAACTCTCCTCGGCCTAAAATGGAAGGTGAATTGTGGCGATTAGGGCAAACAGAAAAAAAAGGAAACACACTCAGTTTTGAGATTTCTATTCTATCACACATCAGATAATACAGCTCACATGACTCAATTAATATATAAAAATTCAGCTCCACCTATCACCAGTTGTAAACTAGGATAAAACCCTAAAATTTATATACGCCCTTGTGACAAAAACAGCGACTTTAAATCACCTGTAATAACGTCGAGTTCGAGGACGTTGCTAATCTGTGGACCATGCAAAAAGGTCTGCCCACTTATTCCCGCATTGGAAAGCGTCCCACCGACCGTTAAATAAAGATAATCGGTCCAAGAAAGAGGCAAAAGACCCCTTTTGTAAGTCTCCCTCAACACATCGATCCAAAGCTGATCGCCTCCGACATCTGCGTAAAACCCTAATTTTCGATTCCCGCCGATCCTAATCCTTCCACTGCTTTTGTTCCACGAGCTCATATCTATTACAACGCCTCCGAGCGCCATTGCTTGCCCATGTGTGGAGTGGCCATGACCTCTTACAGAGATGGTGAAGGGAGCTTTACTTAGGTACGAGAATTTGATGAGTTTGTTGATGTCTTTAGTGCTTGTGGGGTAGAGAACTGCTCTTGGAATTTCATGGACTAAGTTTCCGTAATCTGAAGAAGCTGTTTTTATGGCGATTGAGTCGCTATGGAGCTTCTTTGAGATTTCTATGGCTGATGTAATACCATTGAGGCATGTAAGATGGATCAATGCTGTTATGATGGTGAATAAGAGTGGTAAGAAATTATTGTTTTTCATGTTGGGTAGAGATTAGATAGATGATGATGGTTGTAACTCAAAATGAGCTTAGATGGTTGAGGATTGCCTTGTTTATATATACATACACTCTTCTGCGTAATTGGTGTAATACTTATTAGGGAGGATGTGCTATTAAATGACTTGATAGAAAATCTATATCAGGGAGATCGTTGACTTTGGCTAATATATTAATTTAATTTATTTTTTTCTACTTTGATATCTTTTCCCTTCAGTCTTACACGAAATCTGAGGCGACCATTAACTATGTGAGGTGGTGATTGACCGGCGATAAATGTTAATTTTTTTGTGTGTTTTGAGATCTTTAAGATTTGAGAAAATTGCGTTACGCCTTCAATGTATTCTATTTTATTAATTGAGAGGGCGGCTCATACCTGACAATTTTGGAATATTTAGTTGCAATATTATCCTTCTATTTATAACTTATTTTAGTTTGCACGTTATCATTTTACTCCTCAATTTGTACGTTGGTTTTTCGGATTGATTCGATCTCAACAACAATTACTAGAATTGACTCCCCAAAAGGCTTTGACTAAGTGTTTAGGTCAAGCCATTTCTAGGTAAATGTCTCAAATTTAACTATCGATGTTTACTGAGAATTGAGATGTTCTCTTACGGGCTCTGAGTTAGGTTTCATCCTCGAAAGAGCTGTGGTGCAAGTACATAAATGATTGATTGAATATACACCTGGATAGACAAAAATCTGGTAATGTGAAACAGCGTTTTACTTTTCTTGCCCACCTATGTCAGCCTATTATGAAAGTAAGAGCAATTAATGTTTGTGCGTAAACATTTTTCTATCACGGACGTTTGCTATCACCATCTTCTCCTTCATATATTCAAACCCTAAATTTCAACTCTACATTAACCTACGGTTGAGGGTATTATCTCATGAAATTAAAATCGGCACGCCACCTGTCAAAATCTTAGCGTTTGCAAATCAATCGACGTTCAATATTCTACGCAAGACAAACATCAAGGATTCAAGTCACAGCCAAAGTTTAATGCTTTGGGAAAGTTCTCATATTGCTTGACAATCACTCAATTATAATAATGCTTCGAGTCCAAAAAGTTGTCTCAACAACTTTAGAGTCAGGACAACAAACGCCACTTATTACTATCTCATGCATGAAGGTATATAAACACGTACTACGTTAGGAGATGAGATATTACTGTCAAGCGATACTTTCTTTCAATCGAAACAACGATAGCGCTGGTGAGGCAGGTTATGATATATTGCAGTCAACGTAATCCATAGATTTCGGCGCTACTTCGATGTATATTCCACAGCGTCTCTACGATCATCAGCCGTGGCTGCTGAATTTAATTGGAAAAGATCGTTGCCCAATTTTCGGGCGCTTACTTTTTGCCCCGACATTTCAGACGCGCTAAGTATCGCTTCACTTCGATGCCTGAGTCCTTACAACACTTCGATATCCAAAGATTCAGTTTTTTTTTTCGCTTTAACTTAATTTCTTTGCGCCCCATCGATCCATGTAAATCGGGTGTAACTGCTGACGCGCGATTAACCCACTTGAGCCAAAAAAAAAATGTCAAACGGAGATCAAATAAGTAAATGTGATGGAGAAGTGGGAATAATATGACGACGAATCTGTTTCTATTCATTGGATAGAAGGGGAATGAATCCAAAAGTTTTATTGTTGGAATCATATGTTGACCAAAACCCTATCATTAATGTGGTCAATTCTTGACTTTGGAATGAACAGATTGAGACATGGATGAATCATCGCCTGGTTGAGAGCATCCAACTTTTCGACTCCGCTCAGAATCTAGACGATGGGTCAATCATTGAATGTTTTTTGAGGTGAATGAACCAGTATTATCAAGACGTATTTTCTTTATTGAACTGTTTAAGATATCACCGACTATGTTCGTTAAAAGTTTAAGACGTGTTAATAGCTATTACAACAAATACGATTACAACAAATACGTTTTCTTTCCGTCGTAAGAATCACTCGAATAGTTTACTTCTATATTGAATTGCTGTCCATATATTATTTATTCTTTCACTTTATTTGAAAACACAGCATACGTTCTGCTAGTCGATACACAGACAATCGATCAAACATTATTTTTTGGCCTCACGCCAGGATATGCTTAGGAAGTTAGGATCATACATCGCCTTTCTCTTTCGAATCGTGTCCCATTTCAAACCAAAGTGCTTGACCCAATCAGCGTTGGACTTAAAACCATATGGCAAGTACTGCTTCACCTTGACGCCCGCCTTCTTACAGTACTTCAATACTCGACGACTAAGTTTTTCGCTCACCTTAATCTCTTTGCGCCCCTCCGATCCATGTAGCAACCCCAGATTATAGAATATGTCCTCATTTGGTATAACCGCCGAATGCGATCATCCCATCTGCGCAAAAAAAAAAAGAAACAATTTAAACGGAGATCAAATAAAGTAAATGTGATGGAGAAGTAGGATAAGACGGCGACGAACTTGTTTTTATTCATTGGATAGAAGAGCATGAATCCGAAGGTTTCATTAAATGATCTTGGAATCATTGTGACCAAAACCCTATCATTGAATTCGTGAATTCTCGACTTGGGGATAAAAAGGTTTGAGCCACGGATGAGTCTATACTTCCCTCGCATTAACTGCATAAACCTAATGAAGCTAGACAACGATCAGAAAAGCCTTGTAATGAATTTCTGCAGCAGCAAACTGCTCGTTGGGTCTATAAATGGCTTGTGTAATAATTCTTCGTTTCCATTACTAATACCCTACAAAGTGGCTACTTATTCTAAAAGTTTCTCCTCATCCTCGCGATTCTTAGCCTTTCTCGCATGTATTCCTTCAATAACAATGGCGGAATCACTCTCCTTGTCATCCACCGAGACTCACTTCAAGCTTCCGAAGATACTAACAACCCCTTCTCCTACCTCCGACAAGCCTTTCATAACTCCAATGCACGTCAAAGAGCGATTAGCTAGTTAGCTTCTCCACCCTCGGTTCACCGCCGCCATCTTCCTCTTCATACGAACCCTAACTTTTAACTCCACATTAAACTACGGCGGTGAAGATTATCTCATGAAAGTGAAAATTCGCTCGACGATCAGGATAACTATTATATGCATCAATTAGGTAATCATAAATTCTGGCACTACTCTTACGTACATTCCTAATCGCCTCTACAAAATGGTGGAAACAGCTGTGCTTGATGCTATTAAGGGGAAAGCCCTGTTTATTTACCAGAAGTGATGTTTAATCTGTGCTTCGATTCTTGGGGAGGTGCTTCGAACTTGTTTCTTTTCATTGGATAGAAGAGCATATATCCAAATGTTTCATTAAATAATATTGGAATCATGTTGACCAAAACCCTATCATTAATGTGGTCAATTATTGACTTTGGAATGAATAGGTTGAGACGTGAGTCAGCCATATCGTCCTCGTCGAGAGCATCCAACTTTCCGACTCTGCTCAGAAAAACTCGTCGATGGTCATTGTTTAGAAGTAAATCAACCAGCGTATTACCAAGGCGCATTTTCTTTGTTGGATAATTATAAATGCGCTTGTAATCAAATTAACTAAGCAAGTAATCTAGCAAACGCTACATTACGCGTTGATAACAAACATACTTTGGACAATCTTGAATAGCTGTCTATATAAAGATTATCAAAATTATTGTTTTATTAATTTTACTTTATTTGACAATACAGATTATCAATCAAATTTTATTCTTTGGCCCGGCGCCAAGATATGCTTGGGATCGAACATAGCCTTCCTTTTACGCATCGTCTCCCATTTCAGACCAAAGTGGTTAACCCAAGTAGCCCTTGACATACCAAAAGCCAAGTACTGCTTCGCTTCGATGCCTGCTTTCTTGCAGTACTTCAATACCCTACGATTAAGATCTTTGCTAATCTTAATCTCTTTACGCCCCTTCGATCCATGTAGCAACCCGAAGTTATAGAATATGTCGTCATTTGGTATAACCGCAGACGTGCGATCATCCCATCTATGCGCAGAAAAAAAATTGTCAAACATATATCAAATAAAGTAAATGCAACGCGAAGTGAGAATAATACGACGACGAACTTGTTTCTGTTCATTGGATAGAAGAGCATGAATCCGAAGGTTTCATTAAATGATCTTGGAATCATTTTGACCAAAACCCTATCATTGAATTCATGAATTCTTGATTTTGGTATGAAAAGGTTGAGCCATGGATGAGCCATCGTCCCCTTGGGGGCGTCCAACTTTCCAACCCTAGTCAGAAACTCGACGATGGTCGTGTCCGCGCTGAAGATGAGTTTTCTGCTGTAGTTCAACTCATTGAGAATCTTTTCGAACTCCTGTCAATTTATCGAAGAGAAAACTATCTTTAAAAAGGGTTTTACTTTACGTTAATTTGTCTTATACTAATGGGATAATATATCCAACCTGATCAATAGTAGTAGCTTGGTCGGCGTCGTGGTACTTGACCATCTCAATAGCGTAGAGAAGACCTTTCTTCTTTAACAAAGCATCGATCATCGATTGGTTCGAAGGAGATGAGAACGAAGCCCTCCAACTGTTTATTGTGCTACTTTTTATTACGACAAATCCCTCAACGTAATCTGAGGAGTTACTTGATATGAGATGCTCTTGATCTCTTGAGAAGATGGAGAAATCACTGTAAAGCAATCTCACCCATTTCGCCTGTGCAAGAAAGAACGATAGAGTTTATCTATTACACGTACTTGTGTGTGTGTGTGTGTGTGTGTGTTACGTACTCTGGTTGGTGCTTTATGTAAGACGATTCGCGCTCTCGTTATGACTCCAAACTGTCCCAAACCTCCCAAAACCGCAAAAAATAACTCGGGCCTCTTTTGTTCTGAGCATGTCACAAACTCTCCCCTACCTACAATGGAAAACCAAACATATATAGTGATTAGGGCAAAAAGGATTACACACCCTTGTAATAAACCTTGTAATATAAATATCGACTTCAATCACCTGTAATAACGTCGAGTTCGAGGACGTTGCTAATGTGTGGACCATGAAGGAATGTCTGCCCACTGACTCCTGCATTAGAAAGCGTCCCGCCGACCGATAAATAAAGATAATCAGTCCAAGAAAGTGGCAAAAGACCCCTTTTGTAAGTCTCCCTCAACACATCGACCCAAAGCTGATCACCGCCAACATCGGCGTAAAACCCTAATTTTCGATTCCCGCCGATCCTAATCCTTTCCGATTCTCCACTGCTTTCGTTCCACGAGCTCATGTCTATGACAACGCCATTGCGGGCCATTGCTTGCCCATGTGTTGAATGGCCGTGCCCTCTTACAGAGATTGTAAAGGGAGCCTTACTTACGTACGAGGATTTGATGAGTTCGATGATGTCTTTAGTGCTTGTGGGGTAGAGAACTGCTCTCGGCTTTTCATGGATAAGGTTTCCGTAATCTGAAGAAGCTGTTTTTATGGCGATTGAGTCGTTACGGAGATTTTTGGAGATGTCTAGTGATGATGGTGATGATATTATCATGTCGGCCGATATGCCGCCATTGAGCAATGGAAGATGGATCAAAGGTATTATTACTAGGATGGTGAAGAGTGCAAAGGAATGAAGGGTTTTCATATTTCTGGGTGGGATAGATGATCAGATAATGATGCTTATTGGTTTATACCTGAATGAGTTGAGATGGTTGAGAATTGCCTTGGTATATATACTACGCACACACCATGCTTTTTTTTTTTTTATGATTCACGTAATATTGCTTTATTACAGTAATATGTGTTATGATAGAAAGTGATCTAGAAAACTATATCACGAATTTACTTGGCTAAAGATTTTTATTTTGATTAATCTTCTAATGTAATATCTTTTCCTATAGGCCACCATCACCTATATTATATACTGATGGACCAGCAGTGACATTTTGTGTTGATGTGGGATGATAAAGATAAAACTTTTACTAATGCATTCAATTTTGTTTTTATAAATAGGACATCGAATACATAAATATATTTTTTACTTATTTTTAATTAAACATTTTTAATAGATGAAATACTAATATTAAATTTTAATGTAATTCGTATATATAAAAAACTGATAATGTACGTGGTGATGTTAATTGGATTTGCGGGCGCATTTTAATGTGGTGATATAATTGACTTGGATTCTTGGGGAGGTGCTAAATATCCCGAAGATCGACGCGCATTTACGGGCGCTAACGTGCATTTGCCCGCGACGGGATTCCCCGAGGTGGACTATGGAATACGGCGTTGTTTGGTTTGGTGGACGAAAAAAACTGCGCCCTTGGGAGCTGCATGTATATATGAACGACCATGTAGGGTTTGATCTCAAGAACAAATTGGTGAGTTTTCTTGCCACCTGATTGCAGCCAAGGGCAGTGGCGAGGAGTGTGTTAATGCCTGGACTGAATGAAGCTTTGTCCTTATTACATATATGTCCCATGTTTAAAATACAAATTAAGTAAAACTTCTATACGTCCTTTTCAATGGTGATCTTTACAAAGATACGTTCATTACTAAATCGTGACATAGTCGATACTTCCAATTCTCAACTGAGATAATCAAGCACCGCTTTTCAAAATCGTATGCGCCGGAGAAATCAGCACTTGCTTGGTTATAAATCGCTGCCCTAAATTGCCTCATCTTCTTCATCATTCTTTAGCATATCTACCATCCTTCGATTTCGACTAACCTTCAGCTAAACAATGCCTATATACCCCAGAAGTTTCATAACCTTCGCCGCAATTCTATTCTTTATTTCCCGAGCATATCCTTCAAGAACGGCGGGATAACCGTCGATCTCATCCACCGCGACTCAACCGACACATTTAGACACAAACCCTCACAAGCGAATATCGAACCTAAAAAACGCCCTTCACCGTTCTTTTGCTAGAAAAAGCTATTAGCAACCTAATATCATCCTCTCATAACACCCAATCATAGATCAAACCCTAACGATTTCAACGCAACCCTATCCTCGGGCAGCGGAGAGTACCTCATGAAGTTCAAGATCGGCATGCCACCCGTCGAAATCACGGCGATCGCCGACACGGGAAGCGATCTGACGTGGACACAGTGCGCTCCATGTGATGATTGTTTTCGTCGGAACCAACCTTTATTCGACCCCAACAAAACCTACGGTATAATTTCTACAGTTTCTGGTATAACATCAAAATCAGTTGGTATAACGTCCAATTTCACTGTATAAAATTTGAATAACGTTATTTACTGGTATAGTAACCAAAACATATTGTATAATTTCTATAATTTTTGGTATAATAGCAAAATCAGTTGATATAACTCCCAATTTCGCTGTAAATTATAATAACACTATTTAAATTGGACATACACCAACTGTTTTGATTATTATACCAACTGTTATTCTAATTATACCTACTGTTATCATTATTATACCAACTGGTATAGTGTACAGTTCTTGTTGGTATAATTACGACAACAGATGGTATAATTTATACAATTTGTGGTATAATTGCAAAATCAGTTGGTATAATTACGTCCATTTTCGCTGTAAATTATAATAACGCTATTTACTGGTATAATAACGAAAACAGATGGTATCATTTCAACATTTTTATGGTACAATGTCCGATTTTGTTGGTATAATAACAAATTTTTTTGGTATAATTCATGTGAAATAATTATTCAGCTTTTTTGAATATGTGAGACGGGGGTATTTTCGTCCATTTAATGCTGAAAAGAGATTTTTAGGTATTAAACAAAAATAAATTTTCAAATGGTATTTATAAAGAAGAAACAATTCGAGGGTATTTAAGGGGAAGTTGAAATGTTGAAAGGGACTGATAAGGAATTAACTCTATTTATTTTCTCGATAGTTGTTGGGAATGTGTACTTCCAACGATTTGTACTTTGAAAGGTGGCACGTGACATCACGTGACCCTGTCTAAGCTTCATATAATATATCTCGTACTAGAGCTCTCAAAATGGGCCGCGGGGCGGGCCGGCCCGGCCGCCAAAGCCCGCCATGTGGCGGGGCGGGGGCGGGTAAGCCCACATCTGGCGGGCCTAAGAAATGCATAACCGCCCACCCCGCCGGCGGGCGTGGGCCTGGCGGGCTTAGCCTGCTAGGTTAAAATAAAAAACAAAATATTAACAAATTATAAAAAAGGAAAAATAAGAAAAAATGTCAGGAACCGGAATCAAAATTATACATCATTTATTGCATCATAGGAATTCATACCTTTGCATAAATCATTTCATGATATATGCATATAAGTATTATGAAAGGGATTAAGGTATAATAAATTAGGATGATTGAAATGAAATTAGTATTATGAATAAATGTTAATTCGTGAAGTTATTAATTTGTGAAGTTCATGAGTTGTTAAATTGTGAAATGAAGATGCGTGAAATGGGTGCAGTTAGGAATTCGTGAAGTGGTAATTCACGAACTGTGAGCATTTCACGAATTGGATATCACGCATTGAAAGAGAGCATTTCACGAATTGTAGGAATGAATTTTATTGCTTGATACATGATGATCGCGAGTGAAGATTCAAGTTATGGATTTGCGAAGTTTGCAAGGAAACAATCGTTTGGCGAAGTCTATTAGTGAATGAATGGAATACAACGAAATTAATAGTTGTTGTGTACCAATAAAATAGAAGATAAGGTTAGAATGGATTAGGTAAACATCAACCTCACTAACTTACCAATATACGTTGGAAATGAATAAGTACAACTTTCAAAACCCCAAAGTTTGACAATAACAGAAAAAATAAATTAAGTATAAGGAGTTAAAGGATAGGGAATTTAAACGAGCCTTTCTATGCATGAGACGGAAGGATTGCTGTTAATGAAATGAGTAGGAAAAAAAAAAGAAGAAGAAGAAGAAGAAATCCAAATATTATCAACCTTCGAAAATTAAGACAGAGCTAAGGAGGAAAATTCTAACGTGAAGCAACTAAATCTGTAAGGGTACGACCTTTATGTTTAATTTATAAGTTGGTATGTTATGTTTTAGCAAGCACGATAATTGCACAAATTATGTTGTAATTACGCTTGAATTACGAAAGATAAGAGCTAGGGAATATTTATGAAATGTTATGTTTTGTTTTGCAACGAGTTTGGATGTCTAAAAGTTAGGTGTTTATAGACTTCCAAGGTTGGAAGAATTAGGGTTTTGTGAAGTTCTTGTGGATGGGGTTAATTATTATTCGCGAGCGAAGTTTATAGGGTTTGCTAGTAAAAATTCATATATACTAGGGTTCATGTAAGATTTTAATGTTATTGGGGAAATTATGTTTGATCGGATGATTTTAGATTAGTTAATGGAAATAGTGTTTATGATAGTTGAAGGGAGGCTTTTGCGAATTGGAAGGTGTGCGGGTTGGACAATGAATTCGTGAAGTAAATATTTCAAGGGTTGATTTAAGAACTCGTGAAATATAATTAGATGATGACGTCGCGAAGTGAAAGTCGTTGGCGGATTGGTAGTAATTTGCGAACTCTAGGTATTTTAAATTGGAGTTTGCGAATTGGGAAGGTTAAAGAAGTATTAGAAAATAATTAATATATAATATTAATACTAGGTAAAGGTCATAATAGAACTATTACGTGATTGAAGGAAATGAGAATTTTGAACGAAGGGATAGGGATGTGTATTAGAAAAAGGATTAACACATGATGTTGGAATTAGGTGAAGGTCATAATCAATGGAATGATACATGCTTGATTGGAATAAGAAATTTCGAACAAGAGGTCGAAATTATTTTCTGAAACCAAAGTTCGAAACTAAAGTTCAAAGTTCGTGATTTAGTTCGCAAAACCTTTCTCAAAATTTGTAAAAAAAAAAAATAAATAAATAAAATAAATAACTAAATAAATAAATAAACAAATAAATAAATTTGTAGGGTCCTAAGTAAAATCGAAAGGGGATATTAAGTAAATTTCGAAAGAAAATGTCCAAATTAATTTGCGAATAGATTTGTGAATTCAAGTGATTTTCAAACAGAAATTTATGAAACATCATATACTCGAAACCATAAAGAATTTTGAAATGAAATGTTGAAGTGATGGACAATTTCGGAACAAAAGTGAATATGGGATATAATTTCGAAACTTCGACTTGAAGAAGATTTGAAACTATTATTGTGTAAGTCTGGGCAATTCGAAGCGATGTCATTTGATATTATTATGGTCCAGCAACTGGTATTCATAATTATTTGATAAAGTACAAGCATTACGCATGCACATCTTTATAGGGTTTAATATTTACGAAAATAAAATACCTCTATAGGTTGGGAATCTGAAAGGCAAGGGTAACGTCGAATGACGAACGCGATGTTAAACCACACTGTGAGTATGATATGCAACATGTGTTCCGTTTTATATGTATTTTATGTGTTTATATGTTTTATATGAATTAATTAATTTATAATTATATCACATAAGTGTTATGAGAAGTTGATGGGATCAATGTCGCTATAAAGGGTGGCTATGTGATAAACGCGAATGGTTTCTATGGAATTGATTGGAACGGTATGGATAAAACGTGATCGTATGTGATATGGTGTGATTGAATGGCACAGTGTCACGTGATTTTTATGTGAAATGTGATTTGAACGGTTTGGCTACAATGTGGTTTTACGTGATATGTGTGATTTGAATGGTATGGTTACAATTTGCCTTTATGTGACATATATGACTCAATGGATTTATGTTATATGTTTCATACTAAGTTGCATGTATAGTACTGCATTCATACATGAAACGAAAGGAGAAACCGTTATGACTGCTACGGCTTCGGACTACATTCTACAGTTATATCCCTACAAATCGGGGGATACTATGGTTACGTCCCTACCAATTCGGGGATATACAGAGTCCTGTACAGGCACATAAAAAAAATTATTTACAGTTACAGAGTCCCATGCATGGGCCCCTACGGGGTTGATAGTACGAGTCTGACGGTTCATAACGGGAGTATCAAGTGTACACAAGCGTATAGTATTGCATATGATCTACGGATCTAATTGAAAGAAAAATGATTATGCTATTTGCATACGATTACGGATCTTACGACAATGGTACGGTGACTAGAATATTTTATGAGCACTGGCTATGTGATTCTGTGATTGGAATGAAAGTTGAAAGTGAAAAGTTTATATGAACTTTGATAAGGAATGTATATGTGATTGGAATGTTACGACATTCTTGAAAATGTATTGATTGATTATTACAGTTTATGAAACTGTTTCTGGCAACTTGGATGGAAGGAATTTGCTTATTTGTTACAATAGTTATGACCGAATACGTGTTTTAAATAGTCTACGTGGCAATTTATAGAGAGGAATTGTTGATTTGTTACATTTTGTTTGTATAAATTATCTACGGAATTTGAACGATTAGTACATGAGGACTTATGGTGATAAATATAGAAACTTATGATAATAATCTATGGACGTTGATTATATGATTTTATGCTCAATGGTGATATGATGGAATATTATATGAAAATTATTTATGTGAAGGTTCTTGGGAAGGAATCTAAATATTTGTTATGGTTTTATTTATTTTATTTAATTTATTGATCTTACGAACGGTATCCACATGAAGTGATTGTTTAAGTAAATTATTGACGGAAAGTAACTATTTTATTTGTTTTTATGAGACATAATGAAAAAGAATAAGAAGAAATAAGTTTACGTGTATTTTGATAGAAGGGAGAAGATTTCTTATTACAATTTTATTACGTGATTATCACTGAAAGTTAATTATTTTCGATACAGTTTTTTTTTATTATTATGATATTTATGGAATAACATGTTGCGATCATACTCAGTGAATGTTGTCCACAGTATTGTAGATAATTAACAGGTATTGTAGAGGGCATTCTCTCATACCGCATGGATTCAAGGCCGGTCGGCTACGCTCTTATCCTACTCCCCAGAGTTCATCGTATGCATATAGTTTAAGGAACATGAGTAATATTTGTATGATGTTAAAATAATTACGTGTGACGTGTGTACATTATGTGTGAAGAGGTATAGATCAAATGTACGCCCTCGTTTATGTTTTATGAAAAGGAAAGAAACGCGAAAAAATTTTATGTGAAAAACGTTATAGCTGCGCAAATAAGGTAATTGGAAAACGGGGTGTTACATGTGTGGTATCAGAGCCTAGGTTTTAGGTTCTGTAGACAACTGCATGGTATGTGTATTTTATGTGTTGCCCTTAGATTCATTTTGCATATCTAGACAAAGGGCAATAGATGAACTGATGCATATAGAACACGATGAACTTTCGAAACGGGGAGGAGGAAGACTGGCCGCACCCGACTCGCATTCATCTCATACGCTTAAGCAATGTAAAGTGAAAGTCCCTGACAATTCTCTCTAAATGATAGTATGATATATTGAGGAAGATAGGTATTGTGAATTTGATGTGATGCTGAGGTAGGACTCCAGCTGAAACGAACAGAAAGGGAGATTTGACACTGTGGTTTCATTTTACGGATGAATAGTGGAAAACGGTTAAGGATAGTATAGTATAAACCAGGGTGTAGTTGAGAGGATCTTAAGAAAGTCTAACGAAACTTACTTGTCTGACTGTTATAAGGAACAGAAAAAAATTAGTGATGAAACAAGAAATAAGCTTATAGGTGACTGCGAAGTGTTATTTAATTAACTGGTTTATTATTCCCGTATGTTAACATTAGAGGGAATAAAAGTCGAAGATTTGGGGCAGGATTTTATTATACGATGGGAGATCGTACTATACCAACATCTATGGAGTAATAAGGAAAACTAGGAAGCGGTGAAAGGTTGAAAATAGAAGTTATGAATTTCTAGAGTAGAAAAAGGATGTCAAGGATGTCTGATTTGCGTTACAAACATGCAATCATACGGAATAAAAGTAAAAGATCTTCCAGGAATTGGCAAGAAGTCTGATATCTCTTTTAAAACATACATAGCTCAAAAACACAAGAACGCAAACAACAAACTTCAAGGCGAACCGCGACAAAGGATGGATATATCAGAGGACAAACTACATTATCACACGAGGTAGTTACACACAGGTACACCTTGTAGCGACCCAATATACAAAGATCGCTATTGCGATTCCAAGCAAACTCAAATAAACCACTAGCTCTAGTTTTAGTTTCTCAAGGTTATCCATGGACAGGAAATACGGAATGCTCAAAGAAAGAAGTAATTATGTGGTAGATGTGATGGTGCCTTATTAGCCTCGTTAAAGAACTTCTACTTATAGGTGTTTTCGTGAGAAAAACGACAATACCTAGCATCAATACAGCTCATCCTCCTCATTAATGAGGCGAAAATGTTTTTGACTTGGGAGTTCGGCGCTGTATGAGGTGGAAAGAGAAATTATTTTCTTTCTTTAGAACCAATATGAGCTGGAAAAAAAAATGTACGTAGACATTTCCACGCTGAATAGGTTAATAATCTCACTGTCTATGACTTTCTACAAATCTTTGTATTGGAACAGCTGAGGTTAATTAATTCGTAAAATCTAGTCAGCCTGGAAATTCGAAATGATAATTTGTTCGATCGATTGTAATGTTCCAAAGTGTTTTTCAAAATTGACTTATGATTGGAATACCATCAACTAAAAGATTTCGGCAGGTGATAGTCCAAAGATTACTTCTAAAACGAAGTATGAGCATCTAGTTATCTTATTGGACTAACAAGTGCTTTGCAATCTTATTGACGTTGATGAATGACGTATTTTGATTCTACGTAGACCAGTTTGAGATTGTCCTTATTGGCGACAATCTGGTATATTCTAAGTCAAAAGAGAAACACGAACGGCATTTGAAGAATGTCAAGGGAATTTTAGTGAACTAGAAGAACAATTAACCATGGTTCCTGAGTTAATTAGGATACAGATGTAGTTCATAGCGACGTATTGTATTAAGGATTGAAGTATATGGTAAATCGGCCTGGAAAAATACTGGCATATGCACCTTGACAGCTGGGGGGACATGAGACGTTTTATTCGATCTATGATCTGGAATTAATTGCCGTAGTTTTTCGCATTAAAGGAACGGCGACATTACTGACACGATGCAACATTCCAGATAATCGATCATAAGAGTTGAGTTATGTAGGAAAAAGAAATGTCAAAAACATATAAGAAGGATGTAGAAGCTGAACGAATATTGCAAGAAACCGATTTGATATGGTAAAGATGAAAACAGTCATAAATTGATTCACAGCATCTTAAGAACGACAAAAGAGCTATAGTGACCAAATTCAATGAGTAATGGAATGTGGAATTGGGGTGGAAGGAAAGGAAAATGTAGTCCGTGATATATATAGGATTGTTTCACATGCTTGAAAGAATAGGATAGTTGGCATATTGATTGGTGTTTAATATTGCAGATACATACGACGATATAGATCCACTTTTCATGCTCTATGTGATAAATTGTAAGAAATTCTGAGGATCTCAGTTATATAGGAAAATTAGTAAAAGTTTTTGGTATATCGACCGATAGTCACAGGATAAAATCATTCCGAGGATAAAAGTACTGTAGAAGGGTTATGTGAAGCATAGAAGTACTTGTAAAACATAAACGCAATACCTATGCTTATTACTGATACGATACGAAATTTCGAGGTCGAAATTTTTTTGAGAGGGGGAGAATTGTCAGGAACCGGAATCAAAATTATACATCATTTATTGCATCATAGGAATTCATACCTTTGCATAAATCATTTCATGATATATGCATATAAGTATTATGAAAGGGATTAAGGTATAATAAATTAGGATGATTGAAATGAAATTAGTATTATGAATAAATGTTAATTCGTGAAGTTATTAATTTGTGAAGTTCATGAGTTGTTAAATTGTGAAATGAAGATGCGTGAAATGGGTGCAGTTAGGAATTCGTGAAGTGGTAATTCACGAACTGTGAGCATTTCACGAATTGGATATCACGCATTGAAAGAGAGCATTTCACGAATTGTAGGAATGAATTTTATTGCTTGATACATGATGATCGCGAGTGAAGATTCAAGTTATGGATTTGCGAAGTTTGCAAGGAAACAATCGTTTGGCGAAGTCTATTAGTGAATGAATGGAATACAACGAAATTAATAGTTGTTGTGTACCAATAAAATAGAAGATAAGGTTAGAATGGATTAGGTAAACATCAACCTCACTAACTTACCAATATACGTTGGAAATGAATAAGTACAACTTTCAAAACCCCAAAGTTTGACAATAACAGAAAAAATAAATTAAGTATAAGGAGTTAAAGGATAGGGAATTTAAACGAGCCTTTCTATGCATGAGACGGAAGGATTGCTGTTAATGAAATGAGTAGGAAAAAAAAAAAGAAGAAGAAGAAGAAGAAATCCAAATATTATCAACCTTCGAAAATTAAGACAGAGCTAAGGAGGAAAATTCTAACGTGAAGCAACTAAATCTGTAAGGGTACGACCTTTATGTTTAATTTATAAGTTGGTATGTTATGTTTTAGCAAGCACGATAATTGCACAAATTATGTTGTAATTACGCTTGAATTACGAAAGATAAGAGCTAGGGAATATTTATGAAATGTTATGTTTTGTTTTGCAACGAGTTTGGATGTCTAAAAGTTAGGTGTTTATAGACTTCCAAGGTTGGAAGAATTAGGGTTTTGTGAAGTTCTTGTGGATGGGGTTAATTATTATTCGCGAGCGAAGTTTATAGGGTTTGCTAGTAAAAATTCATATATACTAGGGTTCATGTAAGATTTTAATGTTATTGGGGAAATTATGTTTGATCGGATGATTTTAGATTAGTTAATGGAAATAGTGTTTATGATAGTTGAAGGGAGGCTTTTGCGAATTGGAAGGTGTGCGGGTTGGACAATGAATTCGTGAAGTAAATATTTCAAGGGTTGATTTAAGAACTCGTGAAATATAATTAGATGATGACGTCGCGAAGTGAAAGTCGTTGGCGGATTGGTAGTAATTTGCGAACTCTAGGTATTTTAAATTGGAGTTTGCGAATTGGGAAGGTTAAAGAAGTATTAGAAAATAATTAATATATAATATTAATACTAGGTAAAGGTCATAATAGAACTATTACGTGATTGAAGGAAATGAGAATTTTGAACGAAGGGATAGGGATGTGTATTAGAAAAAGGATTAACACATGATGTTGGAATTAGGTGAAGGTCATAATCAATGGAATGATACATGCTTGATTGGAATAAGAAATTTCGAACAAGAGGTCGAAATTATTTTCTGAAACCAAAGTTCGAAACTAAAGTTCAAAGTTCGTGATTTAGTTCGCAAAACCTTTCTCAAAATTTGTAAAAAAAAAAATAAATAAATAAAATAAATAACTAAATAAATAAATAAACAAATAAATAAATTTGTAGGGTCCTAAGTAAAATCGAAAGGGGATATTAAGTAAATTTCGAAAGAAAATGTCCAAATTAATTTGCGAATAGATTTGTGAATTCAAGTGATTTTCAAACAGAAATTTATGAAACATCATATACTCGAAACCATAAAGAATTTTGAAATGAAATGTTGAAGTGATGGACAATTTCGGAACAAAAGTGAATATGGGATATAATTTCGAAACTTCGACTTGAAGAAGATTTGAAACTATTATTGTGTAAGTCTGGGCAATTCGAAGCGATGTCATTTGATATTATTATGGTCCAGCAACTGGTATTCATAATTATTTGATAAAGTACAAGCATTACGCATGCACATCTTTATAGGGTTTAATATTTACGAAAATAAAATACCTCTATAGGTTGGGAATCTGAAAGGCAAGGGTAACGTCGAATGACGAACGCGATGTTAAACCACACTGTGAGTATGATATGCAACATGTGTTCCGTTTTATATGTATTTTATGTGTTTATATGTTTTATATGAATTAATTAATTTATAATTATATCACATAAGTGTTATGAGAAGTTGATGGGATCAATGTCGCTATAAAGGGTGGCTATGTGATAAACGCGAATGGTTTCTATGGAATTGATTGGAACGGTATGGATAAAACGTGATCGTATGTGATATGGTGTGATTGAATGGCACAGTGTCACGTGATTTTTATGTGAAATGTGATTTGAACGGTTTGGCTACAATGTGGTTTTACGTGATATGTGTGATTTGAATGGTATGGTTACAATTTGCCTTTATGTGACATATATGACTCAATGGATTTATGTTATATGTTTCATACTAAGTTGCATGTATAGTACTGCATTCATACATGAAACGAAAGGAGAAACCGTTATGACTGCTACGGCTTCGGACTACATTCTACAGTTATATCCCTACAAATCGGGGGATACTATGGTTACGTCCCTACCAATTCGGGGATATACAGAGTCCTGTACAGGCACATAAAAAAAATTATTTACAGTTACAGAGTCCCATGCATGGGCCCCTACGGGGTTGATAGTACGAGTCTGACGGTTCATAACGGGAGTATCAAGTGTACACAAGCGTATAGTATTGCATATGATCTACGGATCTAATTGAAAGAAAAATGATTATGCTATTTGCATACGATTACGGATCTTACGACAATGGTACGGTGACTAGAATATTTTATGAGCACTGGCTATGTGATTCTGTGATTGGAATGAAAGTTGAAAGTGAAAAGTTTATATGAACTTTGATAAGGAATGTATATGTGATTGGAATGTTACGACATTCTTGAAAATGTATTGATTGATTATTACAGTTTATGAAACTGTTTCTGGCAACTTGGATGGAAGGAATTTGCTTATTTGTTACAATAGTTATGACCGAATACGTGTTTTAAATAGTCTACGTGGCAATTTATAGAGAGGAATTGTTGATTTGTTACATTTTGTTTGTATAAATTATCTACGGAATTTGAACGATTAGTACATGAGGACTTATGGTGATAAATATAGAAACTTATGATAATAATCTATGGACGTTGATTATATGATTTTATGCTCAATGGTGATATGATGGAATATTATATGAAAATTATTTATGTGAAGGTTCTTGGGAAGGAATCTAAATATTTGTTATGGTTTTATTTATTTTATTTAATTTATTGATCTTACGAACGGTATCCACATGAAGTGATTGTTTAAGTAAATTATTGACGGAAAGTAACTATTTTATTTGTTTTTATGAGACATAATGAAAAAGAATAAGAAGAAATAAGTTTACGTGTATTTTGATAGAAGGGAGAAGATTTCTTATTACAATTTTATTACGTGATTATCACTGAAAGTTAATTATTTTCGATTACAGTTTTTTTTTATTATTATGATATTTATGGAATAACATGTTGCGATCATACTCAGTGAATGTTGTCCACAGTATTGTAGATAATTAACAGGTATTGTAGAGGGCATTCTCTCATACCGCATGGATTCAAGGCCGGTCGGCTACGCTCTTATCCTACTCCCCAGAGTTCATCGTATGCATATAGTTTAAGGAACATGAGTAATATTTGTATGATGTTAAAATAATTACGTGTGACGTGTGTACATTATGTGTGAAGAGGTATAGATCAAATGTACGCCCTCGTTTATGTTTTATGAAAAGGAAAGAAACGCGAAAAAATTTTATGTGAAAAACGTTATAGCTGCGCAAATAAGGTAATTGGAAAACGGGGTGTTACAAAAAATAATAGAAAAATAGAAAAAATAATATAAAAATAGGAAAAAATAAGAAAAATGAACGAAAATATATTTAATTTAATAAGCTTTTTTAATATTAATATATTTATGTTAATAAGTACCAATTATTATTTTATGTTTACAATATTATATTATAAATAATATATCTTTTTTTGAATTAATCTGGCGGGCTACCTGCGGGCTAGCCCGCCCCGCCCCGCCCCGCCTCCAGGCGGGCCTAAAATTTCAGAGCCCGCCCCACCACTATGGCTGGGCGGGGCGGGCAGGCCCGCGCGCTCAAGCCCGTTTTGACAGCTCTATCTCGTACACTTGCATCGTGACACCTCTTGAAGCAAAAATGTACAAACTATTAATTAGTGTATTATGTATGATAGGTTCAATAAATAACTAAACTTAGCATCACCTTGCACGAGGACTATGATATGCAATCGGATCAAATATGAGTTGGCGATCAGAACATATATGGATAGAACTTATAACGGGATCTCGAAAACTAAGTAATTTTTTCTACAGAGGTATGTGGTGGAAATTACAGCCAACCTAAAGATAAAAGGAAGCAATATATTCTTAACAAAACCATCGAGTCTTTCAAGATTTACGTAAGAAAATCTCTCTATTTGACGAAAAAAGACACAACCATGGAAACTAAAGTCGTGTATATGCATTTATAATATAAGTTCTTGGGATGACATTTTCTATGTGGGTATCAAAGCCATCCCACATCGGTCAAGTAAGGAAAATATGAGTGGCTTATAAGCTTGTGGGCTCACTCTCTCTATTGTCAATTGATTTTAGAGAGGAACCTCACAAGCTTATACGGACCTGGATTTGGGCTGGAATTGAGTCAATAAGAATCCCTACAGTGGTGCGGTGAGCGTGGAATGAACAGTGAGGGTGCCTCAAGATGGAGAAGTTCTAGCCCAGATACGGTGTGGGTGATGTGTGTGTCCCCGACCCTTGTAAGACGATTGGTGAATCTGCGATGAAAAAAGCGCTTGGTGCAGATGATTGCGGTGGTAGCGCTTGGTGCGGATAATAGTCGAAAGAGAGGCCTGTGTGTGGTTTTGAGTTTGAGGAGATGATTGTTGGGTATCAAACCCATCAAGTAAGGGAAATATGAGTGGCTTATAAGCTTGTGGGCTCACTCCATCTATTGCCAATTGATTTTAAAGAGGAACTCCACAAACTTATACGGACCTTGATTTGAGCTGGAATTGTGCCCGAAAAAATCCATACATTCTATAAGTTATTTATCGTGATCACACACGTGTATATATAGCAGTTAAATTCGTTGGTATTCACTTGTCTCCCGTATTGCCACGAGGCTCCTTTTAATATACTTTCGTCATATTCATCATACACGGGATCGGATGAGATCTTAGGCTATGCAAAGTCAACTTTACGTATAGATTTTTATTACGCCTCCATTTTCAGCTATTCTGTGGTTTTATATTTTTATTTGGTTGTAATTTTGGATCTATTGTGTCCAAATATATTGTTGGGCTATTGCTTCAAAATAATCGAGGGTTCGAAAGACTTGTCACAGTATTCAACACTTCGTGTGATTGTAAGTCAGTGGTTGTCTCACACCCATCATTGGTTCGAAAATTGGACCGTAGTGAATCCGAGTGTGAGTTACCCTTTGTCGAGAAAACAATTTGAAAACTGATATATAAATGGATTATTGATTAATATTTTTAAATAGGGTTCCGTCAATTGTGAATAAAAGTGGCCACGGCCACGTAGTCTATAATGTTATTGTACCGTCTTAAAACAATAAAATCCAAAGTCAAGCAGCTCATTAATTTCAGTAGCAAAAAATCTCAACTTAAATATTAACACAGTTTGGCGGGCTGGCTGCATCTCCAACGGGTACTTTATTTTTGTGTAAAACACAAAAATAGAGTATGATTCTACTCCAATAGGACTTTATATTTAACACAAATATTGTGTTAATCAGCAGAGAAACTCCTACATCTAGAGTACGCACAATTTTTAACGCAAAAATAGAGTTTCAATTTCTATTTATTATATTTATTTAATAATAGATATTTTATTATATTTAAATATTTGATACACAATTATAATACAAATAAAATTAAAAATAATATAATTTGATTTAATATAATATATTAAACTTAAATAATATGCTAATTTTATCAGTTATGTAATTTTTAAATATTAATAATTAAAATCCATTGACTTTTTAATTTTATATAATAAAGTTTAATAAGTCAATTATGATAGTAATATATAGGAATTTGATTTTTAGTGTAAAAATAGAGTTAATGTGTTGGATTGAAAACTAGTGTATAAAATAGAGTTTATGAGTTGGAGTAAAAGCATTATAGCAACTGTATTATTGTGTAATATTACCTGTATTTTTATGCGTTTGCGTTGGAGATGCTCTTAATATCCATTACTGAAGTATTTATCGAGTTATATATGATGATTAAAATTGTCTCAAAAAAGAAAAAGACTACGACCCTTCATCTCTTTCACTGTAAGAAACTACAGCCATTACATGTGCCCGACGTTTTCTCTTCATATATGCTTAGCTTTTACTACACTTCATTCATCACTGACAATGCTTTCCATCCTAGAATGTAGAATCCCCAATTCCATTTTCTAGCAGTCATATTATTATAAAATTTATTCCTTTTTATATTTTTAATATAAATATGGGATCACTCAATCAGTATACAGTGTGCTTTCTTTTTTCAAGAAACTGATGCCAGCAAGTACGCTTCTCCCTCTTTCTGCTTGCAGGTCTCTGTCAATTGCCTTTGTAATTGCTTTAAGACTAAAACGTCATCATTATTGCAGCATCAAACTTGGGCTTTTCAGTTCTAACTTCTAAGTTCTTAACATCTCAGCTTTGAGAATCTCCCTTTTAGCAACGAAGGTAATGATCAATGAGGATGACCACCAAAATGCGGCGGATTCTTGGATTGATGATGCTTACCACCGTCGGTGCTCAAGCCCATTCCTTGATGATGCAAGAAAATTACGGTAATGAAATGAACTAACTTGCTCTTAGTTTAGCTTTTGTTCTTCGCTAACAAAAACCCTTTTTTATCTCGTGTGATAATTGGTAAGTTTGTTTGGTATGCGAATTTCGATTAGGAAAAAAAAAGGAAATGTGTGAAGCACAACCGTATCACATAGTAATGTTTTGATGCGGTAACTTAATTTTTCGTTGTGTTTTCTCGCACACGAATTCAGCATATCAAACGCTTTACAAAAATCATTCAGATTGCGAAGAACTAACATGCTCGGAGCCGCTGACGAACGGCCTGGCGAAATCTTCTTGCATTTGCGTAGTGCCAATAAAAGTGGCCCTTCGGCTAAACGTAGCTCTTTACGCTTTATTCCCTTCGATTTCCGAACTAGCCTCCGAAATATCAATCGGAGTCTTCATGAATCAAAGCCAAGTTCGCATCGTGGCCGCTAATTCAGACGTAGAAGATCCCGGAAAAACAATCGTCCTCGTCGACCTGTTGCCCCTCGGCGACAAATTTAATGAAAACGCCGCCTTCGTAGCGTTTCGAAGACTATGGCGGAAGAAAGTCGTGCTGAGGCGTAAACGCTTCGGCGATTATGACGTCCTTTACGTACAATATCTAGGTGCATAAATCCCAGCTGAGAGGTTGAGTCCTTAACGTTTTTGTTGAATGATCATTTCGCCTAAATTAGGTTAAACTTGAAGGAAAGTGTATCACGTTCTTATTTTATATATGATATTTCCAACACCCTGCATCCCATCTAGGCCGACTTCTATATGTCTAGATTTAGACTTGTGCTATCATGCTGAATGATCACTCAGATCTAAAAGTATCTTGAAAGGATGTAGGAATTTTTTCAGACACAGTTCTTCAAGCTCAAATCCATTTAAGCTTGTGGGCTAATGTTCTCTATGAGCCGACTCCACCAATTGACAATAGAGATAGTTAGCCCCACAAGCTTATAAGACACTCATAATCTTTCTAATTATCCGATGTGGGACTTGGGTTTGACACTCGAAAGTGGGAGTGTATCAGATTTTAATTTTATATGAATATTTCCAACAGTTTTCTTACCCAAAACATGCTATATATCACAGGGTTTCCGCCATCGCCGCCTTTGCCTCCATCGACCATAGGAACAATAGGCAGCAAACCCTATCCCAGCAATGAGAACAGCGCTCGGCCACTCAAGCCTCTCGGAGTCGACGTCGACAAGAAAAAGCCAGGCGGGGTTAACAAAAGCACACTTTCAATAATCTTTCTATCGAGCTTAGTATTCCTCGCTCTATCGTGCTTTATCGCATCTGTATTCCTCATTATTGGACACGGAGATAGCGTCTGCCAGAAATCTGGTAAGCGAAGAGACATCCTTGCAATCGCAAAACCGTCGAGTAATAATAAAGCGCCGCCCATGAAACAAAGCGAGCCGAGCTCTCCTTCGTCCTCCTCCTCGCGCTCAAGCATAATAGCTCGCAGCTTCGTCGGGACGATCAAGAGATTCAGCCTTAGCGACCTACGAAGAGCGACCAACGATTTTGACGACGAATCGAGAATGCTTGGCGAGGGCGGGTCCGGGCGAGTCTACAAAGGTGTGCTCGAAGATGGGACCCACGTCGCCGTTAAGGTCCTGAAGAGGCTCGATCGGCAGGGAGCCGATGAATTCTCGTCGGAGGTTCGGTTGATGAGCCGACTCCACCATCGGAATTTGGTGAAGCTCATTGGAGCGTGCGCGGAGGATCGTAATTGTTGCTTGGTCTACGAGCTCGTCTCCAATGGCACCTTGGAATCACATTTACATGGTATTCTAACTTCTTTTTTCTTTCAATTAACGTTCTTGCATCTACGTTTGGTATGCAGAATTCGTGTGTGAAAGCAATCAGCATCGAACAATGACAATTTGCACTTCGGCTGCTGAACCTTCAACCTTCCCGTTCTTTTCCTTACGAAAATCTTTGTACCAAACGCAATCAGCATATGCAATTTGCCGACGTTTTTTTTTATTTTGGTTCAGGAAAGGACAAAGAAAGCGCTCCGCTCGACTGGAAAGCGAGGCTAAAGATAGCGCTCGGTGCCGCCCGGGCTTTGGCCTATCTGCACGAGGACTCGAGCCCGCCTGTGATCCATAGGGACTTCAAAGCGAGCAACATTTTACTGGAGAGCGACTTCACGCCGAAGGTATCCGATCTCGGACTGGCACGCACGGCTTCGGACGAGGAAGACAAACACGTCTCGACCCGCGTCATGGGAACGTTCGGGTATAACTACTTGTTTAGCGTAGGCGAATTACTGTCGATTCGTTATGGCCAGTTGAGTGACCACTCCACGTAAATGCTTAATAGGTACGTGGCGCCAGAGTATGCAATGACGGGCCACCTGCTGGTGAAGAGCGACGTGTACAGCTACGGCGTCGTCCTCCTCGAGCTGCTGACCGGCAAGAAGCCGGTCGACATGTCTCAGCCGTCGGGAAAGGAGAACCTGGTGACGTGGGCCCGCCCGCTCCTCACGACCCGTGAAGGCGTGTGGTCCATTGCGGATCCGTCCCTAGCGGGGCCCGACCTCCCCCTCGACGGCGTATTAAAGGTGGCTGCAATCGCCTCGATGTGCGTCCAGCTAGAGGTTTCGTGTCGGCCTTTCATGGGAGAGGTCGTACAGGCGTTGAGGCTCGTGGGGCCCGAGGGGTCGTCATCTTCGTCGAGCGCTGAAGATTTGCGCCTGGACGTCGAGTTATGACGGTTATCATCGGGGCGTCGATGATGAGAGAGATGCTTGGGCTTTTTGAGGGATGGAGTTTTGATGTTTTTGAGAGGGGTTCGACGTCGGGGCCGTGGGAGGATGGGTTCGACGTCAATTTAATAACAAATTAACCTACTATTTATATTTTGAGCTTCCAATCGAACAACAAAGCTAAAACACTATATCAAAATAAAAAATTGGCCCATAATACACGCAAAATCTAATATAAAATAAGATAATGATACTAATTTTTTGGACAATGATGACGCTTTAATATATGAGGCAAATACCCGACGTGGCCTTTTTTCTGAGGCAAGGCGCACCTTTTTGCACCTACCGCTTCTAAAAACTATTTTTTCATTCGATAAAATATAAGTATTTTCTTTGTTCGGTTATAAATCGCAAAACCGCCCCAAACCGTTCGAAACCGTACGTGTTCAAAACTGCAGTTTGAGAACTGTTTTAAAAAAACCACATATAGTGATTTGATAGACGCCCAAAACCCAACGACGCATACCCCATAGGAGAGGGGAACAAGTAGGGTTGGGTTGTCAACGGGGCGGGTTCGGGGCGGGGATCCAATCCCCGTCCCCGTCCCCGCGATGCATTCGGGGACAGAACTGTCCCCGTCCCCATCCCCGGCGGATCCCCGCGGGGCGGGGATTCCCCACGGGGATTCATATTTTTTTATAAAATATTTTTAATATAATATATAAATTTGGATATTTTTTGTTATAAATATTATATAAATTATAATTTTTAAATCTTATTTGTATTATTTCAATATTATTTAATCTATATTTTGATATTATTTTATTATTTATCAAATTATAATTAAAAAGTATATATATTTTAATATATAATATAGGTTCGGGGCGGGGCGGGGAACCCCGCGGGGAAAAATCAGTCCCCGCCCCGCGGGGATAAAAACTCGGCTCGGGGATTCCCCGCCCCTTTCGGGGCGGATCCCGCGGGGACGAGGAATCCCCGCCCCACTGCCATCCCTAGGAACAAGGTGAGAATTTCTCGATAGACCAAAACGGGTTTGATAAAAACCGACCCGCTTACCGTATCGTCCTCAAAATGTTTCGACCCAGCTTGTGGCGGGAAGACACTAAGCTAAGCAGCACCAAGCAAGAAAATGTCGAAGCTTACAGAGATAAAATCTCTCTTCGCGGCGCTTGCGTCGAATTTGCAAGCCCTAGATCCAACTGCCAGCGTCGAGCTAGACCTCTCGATCTCGCGATTGAACGAATCGCTCAACCTGACGGAAACCCAAGGGCTTGGCGTTCTCGACGCTGCCCTGACTCTTATGGGCTTCACGGCACCACAGGTGCTTATTTGGTTTGACGTGGCAGGCAATTTCCTCTTCTTTTTGTTCGTGTTGATTTTCCTTTTTTTTTTTGGATTGAAAAAGTGTCTGCTTTGTCCCGCAGCTGTGTGATTCGGTGAACGAGTACACGTTGAAGACGATGGTTGCGGTTCTATCGTCATCTATCGAGTGTAAACTGTTGGGAGTAAAGAATGAGCAGGTCTTGGGAATCGGTGGATTGATTTGCGAGGACGATTGTGAGAATGTTTTGGAACTGTGCGCTGAAATTTTGGGGAGGATGAAAGGGGAAAAAGGTAATACAGTCGTCTTTGACATTGTTACTCGAGCAGTTTTTTGAAGGACTGTACTGTGTAATTGCTTTTGGAATTGTGGTTGATCATGTGAGGGTCATTTCTTACGCAGGCAGCCTCTGCTCTTTGCTTTTGTACTCGACCGTTAGAGTGGCAGCTTCTGCAGCAGTGAGCTTTCCACGGGCTATAGAAAGAACTTCTCACCATGAAATGAGGCATGGAGTGTCTGTTGCTTCTGCTATCGAAAAGCTGTCGGGTCACTTCGCGAATGATTTCACAATTAAGAACGATGAAGTCCCTTTAAGGTTCCATGCATCTTCAATAAATTGTTTTTCAATGGAAGTTCGAACTTTAACAAGATTTGTGTGTCTCCTTGATTCCTTATAGTTGGTTTGCAGGTTACTGTTGTGGCATTTAGATCCAACGATTTGGAGGCAAGACCTATCACAAGTTTTGCAAGAATATTCGAGAAGGCCATTTATTTCTTTGAACTCAGAAGTTTATAACAGGATGGAGTGGAGATCCAAGATAATTTGCCTTATAGTTTCACCGTCCATGTTTATTGAGACGAGAGCCGTACTGCACAGTTGGTTTCTATCAACGTAGGGAACTGAACTCTCTTTAACTTTCTTGGTCTTCATTGCACGAATTCACCGATGGAATAGTTCTTGTGTTTCTGTCGCAAGCCATTATGTGAAGAAAACCAGCCTTGGTTTTTACCCTCAAACTGTTCGATTATTCTTTTAAGCTAACTTGTCTTTCGACAATTCAATCATGTTTCTACTCGTATAGCAGACAGTCGTGGATACGTAAATATGATTATCTTTGAGCTGAATTGGCTTTTACATCACAGGGGTTTGGTATCAGTAATGGAATTTCAGGCGGAAATCGTTGGCCTACTGCTAGACATAATCTCCAGGCCAATGTGGTGGGGATTATGTGCTGAAGTTGGATCAAAGCTCCCTTTTTCTCATGCATATTTTCCCTGCGACCACAGTTTGGTGAGGATACTGACTGGCCCAATTTCACAGGAATCTTTTCTGCAGTTGCTCGATAAAGTAAGCGCCTCGGTTCCTCATGCTGGCTGTCAGTTGCCTCCATCGACAACTAAAAGTGCAAGAAAGATTAACGTAATAGGTCATAAGTCCACATGGTAACACTTTAACGTATTCAGCAATAACAAGCACGTAATTTGAGCTGATCTGCATTTCCTTCATTTGATGAGAATTAATTTGTGCTAACGTGAACTATATAGGGCCACGACGATGAACTTCCCTGGTTGGTTTTCTTTTGCATCGATGCTCCTTTTCAGTGGAAACGGTCCCAAGAATGGTTTATCTACGCCTGCCTCTGCTGCAAAGTTCATCGCATGGATTCTGAATCCAATCTCTCAATCTTACCATAACTGCGCAGTTGATTGCCTGATAAAAGCTTCAGAACTATGGGCGACAAAATGTAATAACAGAGATGGAGCACTCGAGCTAAGTACTACAGCAGTCGCTATTTGGCTCAAGAAGTTTCAAGAACTATACAGTCAGCTCGTGGCGACAAAGCATGGCTCCTCAAATTCCTACAGCAATACATCTAACGTTAGCCCGTGCATGTTGAGAAGGATACCGTTAGGCGTTTTACTTGCATTTGCCCATCGTCTAAACGCAGCGTCGTGTTCTCTGCTTTTGCACTACGCTGCTAATGGAAGCACTCAAAAATTTTTGGACAAGAAAAAATCCGGGCAGGGGCGCAAGAGACTAAATCATGACTTCACTTGGACTGAAGATTACGCGGTTTCTGAAGCAATTGCAGGCTGTAGGACTGTTCTTGACTTTACAGAGATAGCTAATGAGCTGAGTTTATCTGCTTCGATGTTTGAAACCGACGAGGATGGGTCGAATTTCGTTTGCCAGATTAAAGTGAAGATCGGAGATTATCTGATTAAGTGTATCAAACGGCTGCTCTGCTTTGAGCTCAGCGGAGGAGACGATGTCTTAATGCGAAGGGATCTTCGTGAAAGAGTTGTAAGGTGGAGACATCTTGGTAGGGATGTTTCTTTAGTTGGAAACAACAGAGATCTTGATTCTGTATGTGATGCTTTGAGTAGATGATTCTCTTGTAAGGAATCTGATATCTGGTATGTAAATTTATGGTTTTTGGGTTTGATTGTAAATTTTAAACTTTTGTAAATTGACTAGAAACAGATTTTTTTTTTTCAAAATGTATATATATTTAAAGTTAATGATTTAAGAATTTTTTAAAACTTTGAAATTTAAATTTTTGTTTAGAATTACTAGTATTAAAAAAAATTGCCGGCTAAACCCACGGTTACGGCGGTTCTAAAAACTGTGAACCGTCGACGGTTTAGTTATGCAATTTAAACAAAATAGAAAATGAAAATTAATTTGTGAGTATATTTCCCTCTTTCATTTTCTAGTTTAATAATCTATCAGCAAAGAGCTGCATATATAAGAGCCAACATTCATTCAGCTGCGAGGCAAATTCAGTCACTTTTCAGAAACGATCTCAATCAAAGCAGACGCCAAAGCTTGGAAGCGAAAAAATGGAGGGAAAGCCACCTGAGATGCCGAGTGCAACTTCCGTCAGACGTTTCAAATTGATTTGGCGTGTGTTCCTCATTTCCAACTTCGCTCTAGGAGGTAGCAATTCGCTTTAGTGATACGCCTAGACTCATCTGATTGCCGTTGGTTTTTGTTCGATTTCTCTATTTTCCCTCTGTTTCTCCCCCCGTATCTCTTCGTGGATTGAACTTGAAGAAACTGAGTCTGATTGTATGCAATATAGCTTTGATTTAGCTCGGTTGTCGTTCTGAGGCAATTATATACAAGTGATGTAGATTTCGCTGCTCACGCATATCTTGTGCTTGTGAAAATTCGCCTGTGTTCTTCACTAGAATTAGCTATCTGAAACATAGGGATTATCTAATTGAAATTAGATAGCGTTTGCGGTCCTATCTATTTCATGTCCATTTGCAGAAGATTTCTCTGTTCACGCATGTGCGGTGCTTGTGAAAATTCGCCTGTGTTCTTCACTGGCATCTGTCGTCTGAATCATTGCAATTAGATAGCTCTCCCATCTGTTTCATCGTGCATTTGCAGGTTAATCTGTGAGTACTCTTGTTGATTGCCATTTCGAATAGTCGATTGTTTTTCATCAATTGCGGCTCGATAAGAGCGTAACGGTCATGTGAGGACGTAAATGATCCTTGATTTTTTCATAGTATAGAGAGCATTACAACTCCTTTATTTTCCATAGTATGGACCTGATTTGCTCCTTGTATTGCTAGCATACATCTTTACACTGCCAAGGAAGGAAAAGCCCAAAAAGAGCAGCAAAAGATCTGAGCCTACTGAGGAGGTTACTCCCCCTTCACCACCACCTGTGGCCCCTCCACCACCACAACAGCAAGAATTCCCTCCACCAGTTACTAAAGCTGCAATCGTTCGAGACCCTATTCCCGAGGGTCAGCAGCGGGAGATCTTCAAATGGATCCTGGAGGAGAAGAGGAAAATCAAACCTCGGAACAAGGAAGAGAAGAAGCGCATCGACGAAGAGAAAGCTATTCTCAAGCAGTTCATCCTCTCAGAGTCGATCCCGAAGATTTGATGCGTTTCGTATTAGAATTTGTTGCTTTTGGACTACGCTGATTGCTCCAGGTAAGTAAGTTCGGATATTGCCTTTTTTCTGAGTTTCATAACATTTCTGGGGAACAGAAGAACGTCATAGCATAGTAGGAACAATAGTTCGTTGAAATGAAAAACTAGGACGTACTTCATTAACACGACCAATTTGCAACATGATTCTGTGGGTCTTTACGAGCCGACAGGTTTGCCATTTAATCTGGGGAAAGGGTCTTGCTTGCTTAGAACTGCCACTTTACTCTTGTGGGCAAAATAGCCTTTCACGAGATTCCTATAAATTAGTATGGACATTATACATTCCACCTGCCCAAATCAGTTGCTCAGACGATCAATGAGAGATTTCACATAGATGGCCCAAATACTTTCGTAGGAAAAATTACCTCATCAACATCAATGTCCATCTCAAGCCATTTGAGTGCTTTGACAATAACATCCAATTTGATTTGGTGGGCTTTGGCTGGATCCTTCTGCTTTTGAATAATGTAGCTGCGAAACGTAAACGGTCAGTACAAATATTGAGGCTTGATTGGAAAGAGATTTCAGTTTGAACGATTATTACATTTTCTTAACTAGTCGTTGGTAGACTTGGAGTTCTAATTTCTCAAGAACGAGGTATACGCCTGATTTCAAGAACCTGAGGAATGGCAATGGCATGTCTGAGTTATGAAACCTAATGAAGAAGACGTATAATAGCAACATACCTGTCTTCATGCTCCTGAAGAGCCTGTCTTAGAAGTCGAAGATCGCCTCTTCTAAGAGCAAGAACGATGTTGCTGTACTGTAGAGACAGAATTTCCAGGGCTTTGACTAAATATATGCAGTTTATCTTCTCTATTACTTGAAAACCAAAACTCAAGAAGAGAAAGCAACTCTACGGCACAAATAAATCATTACCTCGTTTAAGTTGAACTTTTCAAGAAGCACTTTCCCAGGTAAAATGCCTATTGAGAGCTTCACAGGTATCAGGTATTTCAGTATCATCCTAAAATAGGAGAATAGGAGCCTATGAGACATAGTTGAATTAACAGCATTTTTTCAGTTGAGGGCTCTACTATGCTGATGAGTTCAAAAGAGTACCGAAATGTCCATCGATGATATTTTCTGTGCTTAAAAACAGAAGGGCTGACGATATTAAATAAGGAATGAGCAAAAGCAAAGCATGCTCTGCACATACCTTACGTTTTCTGCTTTCCTAGCAGTGCAATGCGTCAAAGCATACGATAATTTACTGTCGGCGGCTAAAAAGTTTTCATTGTAGACCTCCAAACGACCCGTGTAGTACATGTAAGTCACCCTATCTCTCACTGGGAACTCCTCGAAATCGAAAATCTTAGCCGTCTCGATACTTCTTATCACACTACGACACAGATGAACCGTTCCCAATTTAAAGTAGATTTTAAAGAGCTGACACGTCACGTATAAAGCTCCCACACGCTTCGGCCCCTTCCCAGCAAGAACACCAAACACTTTCATAAGGAACGAACCAGCCGCTTTCAACTTCTCGGGAGATTTCCCTAGCGATGCCAACTCAATATCGGCCTTCAACAAAAGGAACACAAAGCATACGTCAAGCACTTAATAAAATTTCTAGCAAAAAAATCTTTTTTTTTTTTTCACAAGAGTACAATACGTACCCTCTCGGCAAGAATCCTAATTTCGTATGCTACTACGTACAGAGTCTCCAACCCCCAAGCAGATTCCCAGGTTCGAAATTCCTGAATAAAAGCACTAAGGTATCGGCTTATTACGAGGGAGCTCCAATGCAACTAAAACGGAGATAGTGTAAAAAAAAGCGCATACTTGGCTGATTTTTCGAACGCCACGTAGCACTCGGCCAAATGTTTTAGCCTGTAACTTTGCAAGGCGCGAAACAGAGGAAGCACGATCTCTGTGTACTGGGAGTACTTTTCTGTTTGCTTGATGATTCTGCTAGCATCCTGAAGTAGCAGGGAGTTAACTTCACCAAGAAAGCTTCGAAAACGCTCATCATCTTATGTAGAAATGCGCCAATTTCGGGCGCAATTCAACAAGTTCGTAATCGTAAGAAAGTCAAAAAGGAAAAAAAATTGGTAAAATGATTGCATGAAATTTCACATTCATCCCCTCTCAGATCAAACCTCTCACATCTAGGCTTGGCAATAGGACGGGTATTCAGTGTTCCACGCTAGGGGCGATACGCTAAATCGATTTGAGAATATGGATGAAGAGGTCTACAATCTACTGCGTACGTACTTTCCTACACTTAAATGTTTGTTTTATTTCTACAATCATGAATTCTAAGGCTATTCACACCCTATATTCTAAAATTGGGGACTTGGGCTAAAATCAAGAGAGAGTGAATGCAACTAAAAGAGGCACGAAAGTTATAATGGTAATGGAATTCAGACAGAAAGATGATAGTAACCTGGAACGTGTTGAGCGCGTCGGCAAGAGAGCTGATCTGCGCCGAGTCGGCGGAGATGGAGAGGAGACGGCCGAGGGATTCTCCGTCTTGATACGTAACGGCGTCGGAGAATCGGTTTAGGTACTCCACGATTCGCCGGTGAGCTTCGCCCATGCTCAGGTACGCCGACATCTTTATTTCTCGAAGAATTTGCCGCTGTTAAAACGGTAAGAACGCTGGCCCAGAAACTGAGGGTCAGTTCAGAAGACCAGATAGTAATAGAAAAAGGAATTGGGGCGAAACTGAAAATATGGAGTAATATAGGGGTGCGAAATGAATTTATGATTTTTGCTCGAGCGAAAATTAGCCTGCCAGTTTTTGTTTCCCAAATTCGAACCGTAGAAAATGTCCCCCGCTTAAAAATCAAGACAAAAAGACGTCAAATGCTTGAAATTTAAAAGGCAAAGATTGAATCTTTCCCCTCTCCACATATCTGCACTCAATTTCTGGACATTGGAGATCAAATTTTAACGGATAACATGAGACGATTTCAAGAGGAGGACAATAGGCGATCATGGGATGGCTCTTGTAAGGATTCTCCCAGCTTCAGTTTCTCTGCCTTCTGTAAATGTAACAAAGATGATTCCTTTCAGAGTATTTTCATGGTGATTTTCAAGATCATCATAAAAAAAAAAAAAAAAAAAAATCAATCTTGATCCGAAAATCGGACAATTTCAATCTTCCCTCACCAGCACACAATCTCAAGATCTTAAACTCTGTTGAAAATAAGAAAATAAAAATAATAATAATTTGAAATTTCCAAGTTTGAATATTATTGTCAAAAATAGTTAATTTGAACTTTGAATAGACTTAATATTTTGCTTATAATTTAGATATCCAATATTGAATATTGAATATTGATTATTGAATGTTGAATGTTGAATTCTAGATTATAGAATGAAATCTATAAATAGGTTATCATATGTAATACATTTGTAATATGAGCAATAAAAATTAAAAATCCTCTCTCTTATATTTCTAATATTTTTTCTATTATCTTCTCTTAATATGTTTCCATAATATATATATATAAAAAAATAATATTTATATTATTCTCCTCTATAATAAATATTCCCACCATATTAAAAAAAAATACCAACAAATTTGGTATCAGAGACACTCGGTTCTCGAAGCCTCGCTTACCCGGAAAAAAAAAAATGGCCTCAGATTCAACGTCTACCATGTTCGCCTATTCTCCCGGTCAAGTACCGATTTTCGCGGGAGAACATTACGACTATTGGAGCAGTCAAATGAAGACGTTGTTCATTTCCGTAGATCTATGGGATGTTGTCGAAAGCACATATCCCGAGCCACCCAGAGAAGGAACAAGCGAAGCGTGGACCGAAGCGCAACAAAAGAGATACAAGGAGATTTCGATACATGCCGTATTTGCAAAACAATCATGAGATGAAAGATTGTTTCTTTCGATGCAAAAGCTGCAATAATGCGGACCACTCATACACCAACTGTCCAAAGAAGAAGAACGACGGAGCAATCGTCAACTTTATGCAGGATGGAGAAGAGCAAGTATTCTCTTGCATGAACGCATGTGGTACGTTGATAGCGGCTGTAGCAATCATATGACCGGTAACAAGAAGTTCTTCGTGGAGATGGATACTAACTACACTTCTTACGTCAAACTTGGCGACGGAAAGATCCAAGACGCAAAAGGCAAAGGAGTCATTGCGGTGCAAAGCAAAGGAGGTAATAAGAAATTCATCAGCGACGTTCTGTACGTACCCAACCTCAAGCAAAATTTATTAAGTGTCGGGCAGCTGATGACGAAAGGATATTCGGTCTCCTTTGATGAAGACGAGTGCAAAATCTTCGACAAGAAAAATAATACAGTGATAGCATCTGTTGCTATGTCTTCAAATAAAGTTTTCTCCTTTGTCATGCCTTCGGGAGGAAAAGTGGCCTTCGCAGGAGAAAATGTTGATCCATTTCAGCTGTGGCATTTGAGGTACGGTCATCTTCATAACAAAGGATTGCAGCTTCTTAAAATGAAGAACATGGTCGTGGGTATTCCATCCATCGAGCAAAAGGATCAAATTTGTGAAGGATGTATATATGGGAAGATGCATCGTCTTCCGTTCCCAAAGACGTCTTGGAGAGCAAAAACCCTCTCGAGTTGGTGCATGCGGACATATGTGGTCCTACGAGAACACCCTCGCTCGGTAACAAGCGATATTTCATTCTTTTTGTCGATGATTTTACAAGAATGATATGGCTATATTTTTTGCACGAGAAGTCGGAAGCTTTTGCAGCTTTTCTACATTTTCAAGCCCTCGTGGAAAAACAAAGTGGGCGACATATAAAATCCTTAAGAACTGATCGTGGTGGAGAATTCCTTTATACTCCATTCTTGGAGTATTATAAGAAGAATGGCATCGAACGGCAATTAACGGTTAGTAGAACGCCACAACAAAATGGAGTTGCCGAGAGAAAAAACCGAACAATTGTTGAGATGGCGAGGAGTATGCTCAAAGGAAAAGAACTAGAGAAGAAATTTTGGGCAGAAGCTGTTCACACGGCAGCTTATATCCTCAACCGCTCACCCACAAAGGCAGTTCTCAACAAAACTCCATTCGAAGCCTGGCACAACAGAAAACCAGTTGTAAGTCACTTGAAAATTTTTGGATGTATCGCGTACTCGCACATATCAATCCCAAACCGGGATAAGTATGATACAAAAGGCGAGAAACTCATCTTTGTTGGCTACAGCGATGAGTCTAAGGGATATAGACTTATTAATCCAAAGACTAACAAACTTGTGGTGTCAAGAGACGTTATCTTTGATGAGCATGCAGCTTGGAAATGGGATGAAAACTCTTCTCAAGAACCATTTCCACCGTCAGAGTTATCACAGCCAGTACCACAACTACAAGAACAACCACCACAGAATCAAGCTACACCATCTACGCCAGAAAGTTCTCCAAGATCTACCGATATATCTGAAGACAATTCTGATCCGGAATCACCTATACTAAAGGTACGATCAATACAAGACATCTATCAGAATTGTGATTTTGCTTTCTTTAGTTGTGAGCCTCAGAATTTTGAAGAAGCGTCTAAGGAAAAAGTGTGGAGAAACGCGATGCAAGAAGAAATAAACGCCATCGAGAAAAATGGCACATGGGAGCTCATTGACTTGCCACAAGGAAAAGACGTCATTGGTCTAAAATGGGTGTTCAAAACAAAGCTCGACGAAGATGGTTCCATTAAAAAACATAAGGCGAGATTGGTTGCAAAAGGCTATTCTCAGCAGCCCGGAATCGATTTCAACGAGACATTCGCTCCAGTTGCTCGCATGGAGACCATTCGAATAGTCCTTGCACTTGCAGCCCAGTTGGAGCTTAGCGTGTACCAGTTGGACGTAAAATCAGCGTTTCTTAACGGCGATCTCGAAGAAGAAGTTTATGTTCAACAGCCACAAGGATTTGAGATCAGCGAAAATCCAAGAAAGGTATATCGGTTAAGAAAAGCTCTTTATGGCTTAAAGCAAGCACCTAGAGCATGGAACAACAAAATCGACCGGTATTTATTTCGAGAAGGATTTCGACGAAGCCCCAGTGAGCCATCTCTCTATATTAAAACTTCTGGTATAACAGATTTTTTGATCATGTGCCTTTACGTTGATGATATTATTTATCTTGGCACTACCCCGGCGTTGACTGAAGAATTTAAGAAGCATATGATGCAAGAATTCGAGATGACAGATTTGGGACTTCTAAAATATTTTCTGGGAATTCAAGTAAAACAATCGAAAGGAAAGTTATTTATTTCTCAAGAAAAATATGCTGACAATTTGTTGAAGAAATTTAATATGCAGAATAGCAAACCGGTGAACACTCCTATGGCCTCGAACGAGAAGTTGCAGCAACATGATGGTGCGGAAAAAATCGATGCAGGAATGTATCGAAGTCTTGTAGGATCATTGATCTACCTCACCAACACGAGACCAGATATTGTTCACTCGGTAAGTTATGTTTCTCGATACATGAGTGAACCGAGCAAACTTCACCTTACCTCAGCAAAAAGAATATTGAGATACGTCAAAGGTACTAAAAAGCACGGGATTCTCTATGAAAAAGAAGAAGACAATATGCTAATCGGTTACACTGATAGCGATTGGGCCGGTTCACTAGACGACCGTAAGAGCACTTCCGGATATGTGTTCTGTCTCGGAACAAAAGTGGTTGCTTGGGTTTCTAAAAAGCAGAAAACGGTTGCATTATCATCAAGTGAAGCCGAATATATTGCAACCACAGATGCAGCGTGTGAAGCAGTCTGGATAAGAAGAATTCTCGAAGATCTACAACAAAAACAGAAGAAGCCGACTACACTCTTCTGTGATAATATGTCAACTATTGCTATGACAAAAATCCGGTTTTTCATGCAAGGTCGAAGCATATCGAACTCCGACATCATTACATCCGTGATCTTGTGACCAACGAAGAAGTTCACATGGAATTCATCAACACAAATGATCAAGTCGCAGACTTTCTCACAAAGGCGGTATCGATCGAAAAACTTGAGAAGTTTAAAAAGATCTTGAAAATTATAAATTAAGAGGGGGTGTTGAAAATAAGAAAATAAAAATAATAATAATTTGAAATTTCCAAGTTTGAATATTATTGTCAAAAATAGTTAATTTGAACTTTGAATAGACTTAATATTTTGCTTATAATTTAGATATCCAATATTGAATATTGAATATTGATTATTGAATGTTGAATGTTGAATTCTAGATTATAGAATGAAATCTATAAATAGGTTATCATATGTAATACATTTGTAATATGAGCAATAAAAATTAAAAATCCTCTCTCTTATATTTCTAATATTTTTTCTATTATCTTCTCTTAATATGTTTCCATAATATATATATAAAAAAATAATATTTATATTATTCTCCTCTATAATAAATATTCCCACCATATTAAAAAAAAAAAATACCAACAAACTCTAACATGGCGGATTCCGACGATTCGCCGCCCCTCCTATCCCCACATCGATATAAGCAGCAAACAATCTCCGACAACAACTTTCCAAGCTCATCCACGGCCGCCATATTAGGCCACATCCCAAGACGGCGGCGCAGCCAATCTCCTTCAACCATTACTCGATATAAGTCACTGGGCTCTACCCAGAAAGCCACGGCATTATAAACAACTATTTCTCCGACCCATTTTCCGGCGATCGATTCACTATGTATAGCCACGAGCCCAAGTGGTGGTTGGGCGAACCCTTGTGGGAAAATGTGTTAAAAGCTGCTACCTATTTCTGGCCTGGGTCCGAGGTAAAAAAGGGTTCTTGGGACTGTCCCAAAAGTTACTCTATGCATTACAACAGCTCAGTGCCTTTCGAGGAGAGAATCGATACGATTCTGAGCTACTTCGATCTGCCCGGCAACGAAATGCCATCGTTTTATTACACTGTACTTTGAGGATCCCGACCATCAGGGTCACACGTGGGGCCCGACGATCCTCAGATCACTGAGGCTATTTCGAAAGTCGATGGTTTATTGGGGAAGGTTATTCGCGGGCTGGAAGAACGGGGGGTTTCGAAGACGTGAATGTAGTCCTGGTAGGCGATCATGGAATGGTTGGGACGTGCGATAAAAAGCTGATCTTTTTAGACGAATTGGGCGAGTGGGTCAAAATTCCCCAAGAATGGGTGTGGTCTTGTACTCCATTGCTTTCGATAACGCCTCCTTTCGATTACTGTAAAAAGGACGTCGTGGAGAAGATGAACGAGGGTGAGGGTTTGAAGTCGGGCGAAGTAGGGAACGGAGGGCATGGATATGATAATTTTCGTTTTTTTTCGATGAGGACTGTGTTTGTAGGGCACGGGCCTCGATTTTCTCGGGGAAGGAAGGTGCCTTCGTTTGAGAATGTTGAGATATTCAACTTGGTTATTACAATCTCGGACATCCATGGTGCTCCTAATAATGGCTCTTTATCCTTTGCCAATGGTGTTCGTCTTCCTCGTACTGTAATTTGAGGACTTGGTTGATGTTTTGTAATAGGTTTTTTTTGCGATTTGTTGGTAAAGTTTTGTTTGTAATATGATGTATTCTTGCTTTGTAACGGAGTTATATTTTATGGTGCCTATATCTTAATAGGAGGCCAACTCCATTTGATTTTGACATGTCAAAAATTTGATTTGTAATGACGTGATGAAAACCCTAATAGAGTTGGGTTGATATTCAGATGGGTAGAATGTAGAATATATATCTAACGGTGCCCAACTATCAAACTTAGTTGTTTTTTTTTTCAAAAGTTCGATTTTTTTATGACTTGTCTTCTTTTATTGAGAACAAACAAAACGAGGAGCAAAAACAACTCTTTCTTGCATTTGTATTATTTATTCTTTACGCTAAGGAATTTGGATATTAACATGTGAAATGGAAAGGTAGTTGAAACTCGCTTTTTCCTTTCTAACATAACCCCAGGCCATAATAGTTACACAACGAGATACAAACTAGACAGAATCTACACAAGGGTAAAGGAAAAAGGAAAACCGAAAAAGAAAGGCAAAAAAGGGAGTCATACAACACAAAGCAAGAATCTCAGAAAAAAGATCAAAAAGCACACAAAGAAGAAGAGCTTACTTAGTAGCTATTACTACACAACAACACTTCTGGTCCTGAGTTTTTAAGCTTTTCACGCCCATCCTTGTTTGTACCTGCGAAAGAGCTCTTCGGTCTGAGCATTCCTATAAGCACTGCAACCTATGAGGTAGACAAATATTAGGACGACCACCGATATTATGACTATGATGTTAGCTTTCCTCCACTCGTGCCGTAAGTTCCCGAGCAGGCCCGCCTTGCAGGAATTGCAGTTGTAGCACAGTTGGCTCGGGTCGTTGTTCCATATAACGCAGTCCCCGACCGAGCCCGCGTTAGTGGGCCCGGTCCACGTCGTGGGTCCCGCGTACTGAAACCCGCAGATCACCGGTGGCTTACAACATCCCGACTGTAATAACAACAGCAAACGGTTAGTATCGATCTTAAGATAATGACAAGATTGTAGGGACTGTCAAGGAATCGCCCTAAAGTACAATGAAGTTTCAGCAAAAATGATCTGTTTTTGGATTCTGACATACTGTGAAAACCATAAAATCAGTCTGAGAGAGATGGAAAGCAGACAAGAAAAACAAAAGCAGATTGATGACGGCCGTGGAGGGTGAACCTTTTCAAATCAATTAGTGGGCCGTCCAAACAAAAGACTAATCTTGAATTGTTTGCCCCATCATTTTTTTTACACTGTTTGCTCTGCAGTAATTCAAGCAAGAGTCCGAGGAAACAGGGCATGTGTCTAAACAGAACAGATAAGAACTCAAATGCAATTCATGACAGCTCAAGCCAATAATTGCACCAAAACAGAGGATCTCAGTTAGATCTCAGGCTAAAGCTAGCTTTGTCTAGCAACAACTTAAATATGAAAGAGTAGACAGAGAACATATTCAATCGTATTAGCTTCGCTGGCATTCTGCAATTTTACTCACCTCAATAGGAGATAGATGGGACTGGAAGAAATCTGCAGCAGAGATATACCTCTGAGCCATCTTTGGACAAATCCCAGTATCAACCAAACACGCCCTAATCTTCCCCCAATTGTCGCTACCCACGACGTGATCCCTAAGCCACCCCGAGAATCCGTCGAGCCTATACTCCTCGAATCCCGCGCCGGGCACTCGGTACGCGCCGTTGGGGCGCGTGACGACGAAGGCGAGCACGAGGAGCACCAGCAGTAGGACGATGAGTATGAACATACAGACGAGGTAGACGCCGAGTAGGCCTTCCCTCTTCCAGTACGCGCCGGCGAAGCCCGTGAGCGACACGATCAGTAGCGCCAGGCCGAGGAAGACGAGCGGCCATCGGAGCCACCGTATGCACTCGTTGTCGGGCTTTGAGGCGATCCATATGCCGGTGGAGATGATGGGTATCGAGCACATCAAGGCGATGAAGTTGAGGATTGCTGTGAGGTTGTTGCTGACGGCCATCGTTCGTTTTCTTTCTTCTGCTTTTTCCTCTGTTATTTGCTCGGCTGTTTAAGTGTTGGGAGGAGAATATTTGTTGCAATGGTGTGTGTGAAAAGTGGTAAAAAGAGCAAAGAAAGTGCTGGAAACAATTGAGCAACGTAGCGATGGAGATTTTATAATATGGGATGTGAAAAAAGGTTGTTTATTATTATTATTAAGGTATTTGAATTTGGGCAAATTTTTAAATAGGTTTCAGATCTTAGTAAGAAAAAAACAATCTTTTTCTAAGAGAAAAAACGTGTTTAAAGACTCAATTTCTGTATTAAACTTAAAAAAGATGTTGTAAAATGTATTGAAGTGGTACTTCAGAAACTAGGTCCTTAAAACTAAATTTTTTTCCTGACAGAGCCTGAATTTAAGTTAAATTTTGACGGAGCCAGAAATGAAAATTTTCCTTATTATCATTATTACAATTTGTTGTTGTATTGGTCACCAAATTGGATTGGATCATCTGTCTCACTTTATTGTCCCATTTCTTTTATCCCGCGTCATAGATTTCAATTGATTTATAAGATATAATCAAATAAATATATCTAACTTATTCTTTGTTACGTTTCCATCAAATTGATATCCATATCTTATATTTTTTATTTTGTATGCTCTAAATTGTGGGATGGACAATAAGGTGGGACACATGATGTGTTCCCCCCATATTGGTTGTGTTAACTTGGAGATATATTAAACAGTACACATGCACACTCAAATGCGTCTGCATATATAAATATGTAATATTAAATTATTTTTAATTTAATATATTTAATTGAAATTATAATTTAAATATAATTATATATTAATAAATTAGAAATTAAAGGTGAAAAATTAACTAAAAACGTAATTAACTGAAAAATTGTAATTAAAAGATAGTAGAGATTTTTTAAATTTTACATAATTTTTTTGGTGAAATTTACTGATCAATTGTAGTTTATACCCACCACTCACGCTTAATAAAGTAGAATAAATGTTCAAATATTATATTTGATATACCTTATCTTGTTCGGTTTCACTCAAGCATTGTATTGGATATATTATTATCTTGTCTACATTCCAACGTCAAAATAATACTATATTACATTAGATTACCTTGTTAAATTACCATTCTAACCCTGACTTAAATAAAAAAATCTATATTACAAAAAAATTCTTATGAATATTGAAAATATAAGATACGGATATCATTTTAATTGCGAAATAAAGGATACTAGATTTTGTTATTTATTTTGATCATATAAAACACAAAAAATTACGATGATTTTTTTTAATTTGGTGGAATTGTCGTTTCAAATGGTATTTCGGTCAATTCTTATTGTTGGTAGGAATTGGATAATTGGCCAACCATTTGATATAAGTTATCTAGAGATCATTGTATCAATATATCGAGCCTTATCTAAAAAGGGATATGAAAATAGGGTGTATCTTTTTTTTTTTTTTTTTTTTGTATAACGATTTTTTTTTTATCTTGGTCTCTTTGATTAAGTTCACTGTGAAGTGAATCCTATCAAAATTCAAAACTAATACATGGCCAAAAAATTTGGCGTTCAGCTCGAAGAGAATCAAATCTCAACATCAGTTAAGAAGACACAAATCTCAACTTTCAATATAATCTAATTTCATGGCATGTCGTTCTACTGTATCAAGTCCACACAACGTCGATAGTTACTTCAAGTAACATAGAATTCATAACCTCTCTCCTTTTGGATCAATTACTATTTGCTTTTTTTTTTCTTCCAAATGATGCCCAACAAGTGCCCAGTTACTACTATTAACGTGATGATTGAATTTTTAACTACGTGGTTAGACATGAATAGTTGCAATGAATACTTGTGCTTTAAAATGACTTCCACACAATGTACTACCACCATCTTCAATCTTCTAATCTAACACACTTTTTTTTTTCCGACTAACTATTTAAAAGGGAAAAAAGTGGAGAAAATTAATGGGCTGGGCTGTCCTTATTGGGCCTCTTTATAGAAACAATTTAATGGACATGGGTATCGACAGGCCCAACGTTAACTCTATATTTTTGACATTATTATCTCATAGAGAAACCGGGAAATATTAGCGAAACCGATTCCACTAAAGCCCCAAATTGGAAAACCCTAATTGATCTAATTGACAAATTTTTTTCTTTTCAAAAGACCAATTGACAAAATCACCATTGAGAATTTCTGAGGTTGTAGTAAACCCAAATGTGGACACACAATACATGATTAAAAAAAAATCAGTTCAAACTACAAGCTTTATTAGTGAAGGAAGCTTATGCAGCAGCTTCTCTTAAACTCTTAGCTGACAAGGAGAACACACACGCACACATAAATCAATATCTAGCATTGTTCTTCTTCACTAACTTGAACCGTTCGCGTTTGTCTCCAAACTTAGTCTCGCCGTAGATTTTCAGGTAATCTCCGAAGCGAACGTTTCCCGGCGGTAATAACTCAGACAACGGGGAAATCATCGCATCGCTGCAAGGGTTGTAGAACGTCGCAACGGATAGCCGTTTCCCGTCCCTCTTGGCCACCACTCTGTGCAATGCGCTCTTATAAGCCCCATTGCTCAAAATCTCGACTTGATCGCCTACGTTGCCGAATATCATACCGTTCTTCGAAGGCGGGATTTCGACCCACTTCCCGTTTCTAAAGAATTCGAGTCCCGAGACTTTATCGTCTTGGAGGAGTAAGATGATTCCACCCGCGTCCGTATGTTCGCGTAGTCCTCTGATGATTTCGGGGTTTGGACACTGTGGGTATATTGCGACTTTTGTGCCGATCGATGGGCCTTTCGCCCCTTCGAATGAATTCTTTATTTGATCCTTTTCGATCCTCAGATTCTCGCACATCATCTCCGACAGGGTTTCGGCGAGCTTGATCAGCTGATCGACGTACGCTTCCACTGATTTCCTGTGTATGGGTGTGGCATGCGTTGAATTTAGTGTTTTTCTTCTTACGGTTAGTTATATTTTATTTTAGGTTGAGCGGCATTAGCATTACGTGGAAAAAAGAATTTAGGCGGTGACAGTATACGGACATCAGCTTTCAAAAGTCAATTTAGGACTGTTGATGTGGTGACCTTGATAGATGGGCGCCGAATTGTTTTTTGGTCAAAAGAGCATGTGGCTTTTGAAAGGTCTATGGTTGGCTGAATAAAGGAACACGTAAGCTGCCAAATGAGGACATTTGATGCTTTAATTTTTCTATGTTCACAAATATGTGTTCAAACGGCATATCAGAGCAAACCTCAGCCTATAAATAGGCTCATTCAGCGAAAGAAGTAAGACACACCACACACCACACAGATCTTCGTTCTTCTCCTCTGTTATTTTCTGTAGCCTACTCCTAATATTGTTGTAGTGCTTTTGTACCACGTCAGTGTACGTGTTTGTAATCTCTCCACATAATAAAGAAGTTCTACCCTCCGGCCCGTGGACGTAGGTCATTCTGACCGAACCACGTAAATCTCGTGTCACTGTCCAAATTTATTTTTCGTCTCATTTATTTATTATCGTCATTTTTCGGGCAAAATAATTATCGGGAATTTCCGCATATCCTAACAAATTGGTATCAGAGCCAACCCCGTTTTTTTTAGCCACCATGACGATAACAAAAATGTCAATTGAAAAGTTCGACAGAAATGTCAACTTTGCAATGTGGAGTCTCAAGATGGAGGCCATACTCATTCAAGACGGTTGCGAGGTGGCGCTAGAAGGCGCAAAGAAGAAACCAACCGAAATGAAGGACGAACAATTTAATGAATTGGACAAGAAAGCCAGATCGGCTATTATATTAAATCTCTCTTACGAGGTTTTACAAGAAGTTGCCACGGAGACGACGGCCATGGGTATGTGGGATGCATTAAAAGCGATCTACATGAAGAAGACTAAGGAGAATCGGCTTTATTTAAAGCAGAAGCTATACAGTATGAAAATGACGGAAGGTACTTCTATTCTCTCGCATCTCGATAAATTCGATTCTATCATTATTGATTTGGCGAACGTAGAAGTAAAAGTGACGGACGAAGATCAGGCCATAATATTGTTGTGTTCCCTTCCCTCGTCTTTAAAGCATTTTCGTGACACCATAATCTATGGAAAAGATACGATATCGTATTCTAGTGTCAAATCCGCTTTACAATCGAAAGAACAGATAGACAGGGATATTACGGGAGAAACAAGTGGTAGCCAGGCAGAAGGTCTGTTTGCACGGGGAAGACCAGAACGTAGAGATGCTGAAAGTAGCAGATCTAAAGAAAGGTCGAAATCCAGGTACAGAAATAAAGTCTGTAATTTTTGCAAGAAAAAGGGACACATTAAAGCTGATTGTTTTAAATTAAAAAATAAGGAGAAAAATAATCAGCAATTTAATAAACCCGCCGAAGCTAGTTTAACTGCTGATGAGAGCGATGGAACAATTTTTGTAGCAACTGCAAATATTGTTAGGTCTGATAATGAGTGGATCTTAGATTCGGGTTGTTCTTACCACATAAGTCGGAGTCGAGATTATTTTTCCACCTATGAAAAATTCGATGGTGGATATGTCTTAATGGGAAATGATGCTCCGTGTAAAGTTGTTGGTAAAGGCACAGTTAGGATCAAGATGTTCGACGGAATCATCCGAACGCTCACAGAAGTCAGACATGTTCCAGATATGAAGAGAAATCTTGTCTCTTTAGGCACACTTGAATCTCAAGGGTGCAGGTTCTCAGGTGAAGGTGGAGTTTTAAAGATTGCCAGAGGTGCCCTTGTCGTGATGAAAGCTTGCAGGTCTGGAAATTTATATATTTTGCAGGGAACTACTGTTACAGGTTCTGCTGCAGTTTCGACATCCCCGGAGGTTGATACCACGAGATTATGGCATATGCGTCTTGGACACATGGGAGAAAAAGGCTTGACGATTTTGAGCAAGCGGGGCCTACTTTGCGGTCAAAGTACAGGTAAGATGGACTTTTGCGAACACTGTATTTTTGGGAAGCAGAAACGAGTCAGCTTCAATTCGCCAGCTGTCCACAGGACGAAAGGTACTTTGGACTATATTCATTCTGATATATGGGGTCCTTCTCGTGTTCCGTCCAAAGGTGGTGCAAGATACATGTTGACTTTCATTGATGATTTTTCGAGGAAAGTTTGGGTCTATTTTCTTAAGCAGAAAAGTGATGTTTTCCTAACGTTTAAACAATGGAAGGCTTTGATTGAAAAGCAGACAGGAAAACAGATCAAGCGGTTGCGGACAGATAATGGCTTAGAATTTTGCGGAAGCGAGTTCAATGAGTTCTGCAAAAATGAAGGCATTGCTCGACATCACACTGTTCGAATGACGCCTCAACAAAATGGTGTTGCCGAGCGCATGAACCGAACGCTTTTAGAGAGAGCTCGATGTATGATCTCCAACGCTGGGTTGACAAATGATTTTTGGGCTGAAGCTATCGCCGCAGCATGTTATATTGTCAACCGCTCACCGTGTTCACCGATCAACTTCAAGACTCCTGAGGAAGTATGGTCAGGTACTCCTGCTGATTACTCAAACTTAAGAATATTTGGGTGCCCAGCTTATATGCACGTAAACGAGGGAAAGTTAGAGCCTAGAGCTAAGAAATGTATTTTCCTCGGTTACGCTTCAGGGGTGAAAGGATATAGACTATATAATCCTGATCCCAAGTCACCCAAATTTATAATTAGCAGAGATGTTACATTTGACGAGTCTTCTATGTTACATTCAAAAGAGTCTAATAATTCTTCTGATCAAGAAAAGAAGGATAGTGTACACAGCGAGGTGGAGCTCGAGATCAGCAAAGATGTTTCAGATGATCCTGCTACGAGTTCAACAGATCAAGAGGATGAGGCAGAACGTGATTCAGATACTGTTGAAGATGAAAGCACCGAGCAGGAATATTCTATAGCCAGAGATAGGGAGAGACGGGAGATTCGACTACCACAGCGGTACAATTTAGTTTCGTATGCTTTATCAGTGGCGCAAGAAACAGGTGGAGGCGGCGAACCTTCTACCTATTCGGAGGCAATAAGCGATGATAATTCTGATAAGTGGTTGGTAGCGATGAATGAAGAAATGGAGTCTCTGCACAAGAATGGTACATGGATTCTTGTGCCGCCGCCGAAGAAAAAGAAAATAGTCGGATGTAAGTGGGTCTTCAAGAAGAAAGAAGGAATATCTGGTTCAGACGATGCAAGGTATAAGGCACGATTAGTCGCGAAAGGCTATAGTCAGGTACAGGGTGTTGATTTTAATGATGTATTCTCACCTGTCGTTAGACATAGCTCTATTCGTGTATTACTTGCATTCGTTGCCATGTATGATTTGGAGTTAGAACAGCTTGACGTCAAGACGGCGTTCCTACATGGAGATTTAGATGAACAGATTTATATGAAACAACCTGAAGGCTTCATAGTTGCAGGAAAAGAAGACCAAGTTTGTTTACTGAAGAAATCCTTATATGGATTAAAGCAGTCTCCAAGACAGTGGTATAAACGTTTTGATTCTTTCATGTTGGGTCATGGTTTCTCCAAGAGCAAGTATGATAGTTGTGTTTACTTCCGGAAGTTAAATGACAGTTCGTTCATTTATCTATTGTTATATGTTGATGACATGCTCATTGCGGCTAAGAATCTTGCAGAAATTCACCAGTTGAAGGCCTTATTGAACGGTGAATTTGAAATGAAGGATTTAGGAGCAGCTAAGAAGATTCTTGGTATGGAGATTAGACGTGATAGAGGAGCTGGTAAGTTGCACCTGACCCAGGAAAGTTACCTCAAAAAGGTTTTGGAGAGATTTGGCATGAACGATGCCAAACCAGTCAGCACTCCTCTTCCTAGCCATTTTAGGCTAAGCGCTGCTCAGTCACCATCATCAGATGAGGAAGAAGCGTATATGGCACGAGTTCCTTACTCGAGTGCAGTCGGCAGTATTATGTATGCAATGGTATGTACACGTCCTGATATTTCACAAGCTGTTAGTGTTGTTAGCAGGTATATGGCTAATCCAGGGAAAGAACACTGGCAAGCAGTGAAGTGGATTCTCAGATACTTGAAGGGTACTCTAAGCTTTTGTTTGGAGTTTGGCAGAAACAGTGATACTCTCGTTGGCTTCGTTGATTCAGACTACGCAGGTGATCTCGATAAACGACGATCTCTTACTGGTTATGTATTTTGTATTGGAGGTTGTACAGTTAGCTGGAAAGCAACTCTGCAGCACGTAGTGGCGTTATCTACTACTGAAGCAGAATACATGGCGATTACTGACGCGATCAAGGAAGCATTATGGTTGACAGGGTTATTCAGAGAATTAACCCAGAATCAGGGAGTCATTACTATTTTCTGTGATAGTCAAAGTGCGATTCATTTGACAAAGGATCAGATGTATCACGAAAGGACTAAGCATATTGATGTCAAGTATCATTTCATTCGTGATATCATTGCAGATAAGAAGGTGTTTATCAAGAAGATTAACACGAAGGATAATCCTGCGGATTTATTTACGAAGGCTCTTCCAGTTTCCAAGTTCAAGCATTGCTTGGACTTGATTGGTGTTTTAAGTTTGGTGAGCTAGCCCGTCGGGGCTACGGCCGGAGGGAGATAAATGTGTTACTAATTAAGGTGGAGTTATTTGCGGAATCAAGGTCAAGGTGGAGATTTGTTGATGTGGTGACCTTGATAGATGGGCGCCGAATTGTTTTTTGGTCAAAAGAGCATGTGGCTTTTGAAAGGTCTATGGTTGGCTGAATAAAGGAACACGTAAGCTGCCAAATGAGGACATTTGATGCTTTAATTTTTCTATGTTCACAAATATGTGTTCAAACGGCATATCAGAGCAAACCTCAGCCTATAAATAGGCTCATTCAGCGAAAGAAGTAAGACACACCACACACCACACAGATCTTCGTTCTTCTCCTCTGTTATTTTCTGTAGCCTACTCCTAATATTGTTGTAGTGCTTTTGTACCACGTCAGTGTACGTGTTTGTAATCTCTCCACATAATAAAGAAGTTCTACCCTCCGGCCCGTGGACGTAGGTCATTCTGACCGAACCACGTAAATCTCGTGTCACTGTCCAAATTTATTTTTCGTCTCATTTATTTATTATCGTCATTTTTCGGGCAAAATAATTATCGGGAATTTCCGCATATCCTAACAAGGACATTATATGCTAATCTACAAAAATTGCTTAAATCTGAATGTAAAGGTACATATAATGTCACCCATCTAATTCGCCGAAACCTAGAATTTGTGACAAATCTAGGGTTTCGTCTTATAACATTCATAAGCTGTTAACGTTTGAAAGTTAATCCGCCACCCCTTAAATTCGTCGGAACCCTAAATTACGCGCCGAAATCCTTGAATTCGTGAGAAAATCTTGGGCTTCGTCGTCGAATAACATCCATAAATTGCTAAGTTAGTGTGCGTATAATGTTAGTCCTAAATTCGATGTCCCTATAATGTCACCCTCGCCTAAATTACAGGACTAACAAAATAACTAGTTTTCTTTTTTTTAAATCTACGAACGCGTTCGATTATTGTATGAGAGATCTGCTTGCCTCAGGTCTTCGGAGAAGCTGTTGAAGTCGTTAATGTTCGAATGGGGGCGGTGGGAGACGAAGAAGGCGGTTTCCCAATCCTTTCTTGCGGTTTCTGAGGCGTAGAACTTATCCTTCATGTGTTCTTCGTAATGCCTTTCTATCAGTAGCTTAACCTTCTCCATCAGCTGCGCTTCGATTTCATGGTTCTCAATCTGAGGTTAAACACAGACACGATTTTTGTTGGAAAGAGAGCAAAAGTGATGAGTGAAAATGTTGAGAACATCAACGATCATTACCATGAAGAATCCCCAATTCTCGCACGCTTCGTGGAGAAGCGACATAGTTTCAGTTCTCTCCTCGCCGTGAAGCTTGCTAAAGTCAATCACAGGGATTTCCATATTTCTTTTGGTTAAGGCAAAGAGAGTATAAAGACTATGATATAAGGGTTAGCTCTTTGCTTTGTTTCTGAGTTGGGGGAAGAAATAACTCTGTTCGATATTTATAGGCAACACAACAAAGGGCTTGCATTGTACATATATGCTTAGCGTTATTACAACCAAGCTTGACGTAGGAATGACAGTTACAGTTAACCCGTAGCTTACTGTAAGTACAAGTATTCGGTGCATTGGTGGTAACGAATGGTTACTAAGGCACTTAACCGTTTTTCTTTTTTAATAAACTATTTGAGTAATGATCAGATCTATCGCTTCTCATGTGATTTTCTTGCAGTGAAGGAATGAATGTGTGAATGATTAAGTAGTCGAAAGTCAATGCAAGCTATTCTGGGGCAATGTGTTATCTTTACCAACTCACAGATTCATCTGTGGATATGGAAGTACATTTTAAGATAATGTCAACTGGGATTTTCATGACATGCTAAACTCTTTAGAAGATGGTAATGTGACAATTTGATATTGAAAAAGTAGGTGCAATGTACTGTGCCACGGATTTAGGTTGGGGGGATTAATATAACTCAAATGGGCGCGGTTTGAACATGGATTTTCTTGGAACTGTTTAATTATCATTTGCTTTTAGAAGAAAGTAAAGCTTGCTTTGCTCCCAAGTCATGTTTAAAGCAGATGATGTGTCCGAATAAAATAACATTAACAAAAATGTATGGGCGAAATTTAACAAAGATTCGGATTTTATTTGTGTTTTGGTCCAAATTGTTAGATAATTTTAATGCCTAATAATCTACGGAAAATACTACCTCTCTATTCCTCTATAACGCCACCGTAGTTTCTGTGTCTTTGACTAAGTTCAGTTTGAATTAAATCGGAACCTCAATCTCATTTGTTTGAGTATCCTTGCCTTCCAATAGAAGTAAGCCCACATAAACAATGTAGTCAAGGAGACCAAATAAAATCGAATCATTGACTTCCCTCGGGACACTACCTCCGAAGAAAGTTTTGAATTAGGGTAATTAGGAAATTTCTAATTTGGGAACATTATGTTGCTTCGGCTAAATTGCTTGGGACGAGTTTTTTATTTAGTTAAAACTCCAATATATTAAAACAAGTGTTGTAATGAAATTCATAGGTGTAATGATGTTTACGGGTGTTTTAACACTTGACGGGGGGAGGTGTAACGATTTTCGTTCGTCGGAATACGGAGTGGAATACCAATAGTGGAATAGGTGATCTCAACCGTAAGAAGACACTAATTGAAGTTAAGTAAAGAAGAAAATGGTAATAAAAGCAAATTCAGATTGTAAAATGTATTTTGTGAAGATCTTTTCCTTCAACTAAATGTCATACTGCAATCTAGCAATATTTCAATATACTAACATTTAATGGGTAATCAGATTGTAGTCAATTGCGAGTACCTCCCACCAAATATTGGCAGTGAATTAGTTGGGATTGTAAGAACAGACATTTCTTGTCGCTATTTTACCAAATTCCGCCACCTTTAGTTAGAGTCATGCAGCATCTTCGTAATATTGGAAAAAAAAAGACATTTAATTAATTGTGTCTGTGTTAGTATTCACCTTCCGTTACGATTCTTTGTGGGGCGTTTCATCTTCTTTAAATAAGTGAGTGTATTACTTTCGTCACTCACCAAAATACTCTTTCTCTGTTCAGAAGCGAAGAAGGTTTTCACATCAAACCTCTTGGTGATTTTCGTCCTTGGTTATCTTTTTTATTTTTTTAATTTAATTTTTTTTGGGGGGGTGATTTTTCTTCCTCATGGTTATGCCAAGGCGACGGTGGTTATCTAGGGTTTTTTTTTCTTACTTTTTTCAGTTCTTTTATGCTTTTTTATTGTGATTTCATGTCGTGCTGGTTATTTCAGTGCATTCTTGCAATTTTCTCTTTAATGAAAACCGCGAGGTCCTTACTAAAACCAATTGATTTATAGGAGGAGATAGTCTCTTGACATGATAACTGGTTAAAACCCAATTTACAATCTCAACGCTGATAACTGTCTTTCTTTGGAATTTTGGGTTTTGTTTCGAATAATCATACTATTTTTTGTTTCCTAAGTTGAGGAAAAAAGTGTTGAAAAAAATTGCTTGCCAAGCTATCTTATTTCCTCATTCCATGTGTTTCAGTATCATTCCAAATAGAGAAGTAAAAAAAGCAATGCCTCCCACCGAAGAAGAAGTCATCGAAGCCATGGTGGAGAATCTCGTCGAACCCCTATTGATTAGGTTCGCAATCTCCGCAAATCGCCCGCCTCCGCCCGCCCTGCAATTGCTTATCGCCAAACAGGTCCCCCCTCCTCCATTTCCTCTTATTACAAATGCCTTTTTAGGGTACGTTTAGTACGCAAAAAAGTGCAGTGGTACTCATCGAATCATTGTATATTACTACGCCTTTTTTCATTAATTTGCTGATCGAATTCCGCATACTGAATGCACCATTTGTAATCATAAGATTTTTCGACGCTGAAAAAGAAAAAAAAAAAAACAGATGCACGCAGTTGTGTTGCTCTACAACTACTACCACCGAAAGCACTTCCTCTCCCTCTCACTCGAGTTCCTCGACGCCGTCTCCTTCTGCAAGCTCGCCATGAAGGTCCGACCCGCCCTGACCGCATGCATGAATGCCACCAAGCAAAGCGACGCCGCGGAGCTAATCGTGCAGGACGGGCGGCTCTCGCTGACCGAGAAGTACGTCAGAGATGCGTGCAACCTCGCCCTGTCCTTAGACCCGAGGCAAGACGAGCCCAACGTCGAGGGATGTCCCATTTCGAAAGTCGCCGTCTTACTGGTCGATTCCGAGAAGCAGACGTGCTTCCTCCAGTACTGCGTGTACCTCGAGGGAATGTGGTCCCTCATCGAGAAAGACGTCGTTGGCCCCACCGAAAAGGCGGCCGGGGACAAAAGGAAGAGGGAAGGTGCCGAAGATCGATCGGACGAGGATGACGAAGAGATTCTTCTGAAGGCGGCATACGACGCAGTCAAGGAGGCGACTGGTATGTGAACTGGGGACCCATTAAAGAATCGGTGGATCTTCAGATGGGTCTGAGTCTAGAACCACTTAGACCATGCGTGGTCTATGGGTCTAAACTCAGATACATTTGAAGATCCAAGGGTTTTTAATGGATCATATTGACATTCAGACTGTTAAAATAGTCGGATCCATTAAAGAATCGGTGAATCTTCAGATGGGTCTGAGTCTAGAACCACTTAGACAGTGCGTGGTCTAAATGGGTCTAAACTCAGATCCATGTGGTTTTTAATGGATCAGATTGCATTCAGACTGATAAATCTGTTTTTTTTTTGTTAATTTAGTGAAGGGGTCGATGCGAATTTTTCGTTTGTTCAGGCATAGAAAGCTCGGAGCTTGTGGTGATAGAGTCGGACGTTTCCCATTCGCTGACGAAGCCGAAGTCGGCGGTCAAGTGCTACATCATGCAGTGTTCTAAGCCATTTGTTCCGTCCAATTCGGTTCAGCTAAAAACCCTTGCTGTGAGGTTAGTACCTGCAACTAATTATTCCCGGTTAGATTTTGGGCATGGAGTTATAAGTCGAGACCCAACTGATCTAACGACGTGATTTCATCTCAAGTTTGAATGATTTCTCATGAATCTCTCTTCATTATGTCTTGTCTAAGGTCTTTGAATCATAAAGTATAAAAAAAAAAGCATAGAAAGTTCACTTTTTTCACTACTAAGTGTCGAATTCTAACGAGTTTTCTTTTTTTTTTTTGAATCGTTACCAGTACGCAGGGGCCTATGGTTCGGAAGTTTTTCGACAGCTGGATGGTTACGTCGGTGGTCGAGCATTTTCCTATCCTCCCTTTCGCAATGTTCATAGCGTATTGGGTTTGGGGGTACGTACGTATGGCTTCGAACTTTTCTCAACATCACATTTTACGCGTCTTATTGCATGTGTACTAAAATGCGCTTTTTGGGCTTGTTCATTTTATGATGGTTCTTTTTGCTGCGCTTACACATGAGCAGACTTGACGATAGCGAATAGTGAACATCGGCCGAATTTGCTGCTGGGAGGAAAGGCCTTGAGAGCTTTTGCTGGAAGTTTATATATGTCGAAACTGCTCGACTTTATCGACTTGTGTTTGGTTAGTGAATAAAAAAGCTCGTAGTACTCTTTCTGCATGTGAGCTTGCTTGGTAATAAATAATCGACTTAGCGTATGTATGTCTGCTCGTGTTACTTTCCGATTGCGTACTCGTTTTAAAAAAAAAAAAATTGTACATGGAAAAATCGAGTTTCAGAAAGTCGAAAACCGAGTTACGAAAAGCAAACTCGTGCGACGTTTAAGCGCGCTTCATTAATATCAGTATGAAAGCGTATCTTTGTAGCTGTCGTCGACCGTAGAAAATTTTCCTTGCCGTAAGTACTTTCTCAGCGCTCTCCCAGTAATGCGAACATTTTTCGAAATTTTTGTTAAGCCATGCGCTGTCCTTTGATAGTTCGAACTTAGGCGAACACCGTTTGCGAAGGTTTGCGAAGATCGACTACAAGCTTACTTACCCTTTTTTTTCCTTGTTTTTCTCGACATTGCTGTCAGTTTTCGTTCTATTGAACATAAGATTATTACATCGAACTTGGAAGAAGACAAGATTTTACGATGAAGACATAACAAAGTAAATAGTATCATAGACTTGGGCTTAAAAACAATTACTATGCAGTTTTAGGCTGATTTGCCTTGTTTTCTTTCTATCTCAACTTCTGTGTTTAGTGTGTTTTGTTCCTATTCATGTGTTCTGTATCCATTTTTTTTTTTGGAGGGAAAGAAGCCAGGCAAAGCCCTAAATTACGTGTTTTGTATCCATTTATGTTCTAGCTGCCTGCATATTTTATTTATAGTTATGAAATGTTTAATTTAAAAGAATTACCTATTTTTTTCTTTAATTTTTCTTACATATTAACGTGATCCCATCAACCACCTCTCTTTTTTTTTTTTCCTTTTTTTTTCTTTAATAAAACATGTCGCACGACATGATTGGTAATAATAGGTAACGCGTTGTCCTGTCCTAAATATCTCAACGCGTTTCACTTTTTCAATGTCTTAAACTTAATCCTCTAGACACTGTTTTGTGATGGATAGTTCTGTTTTTCATTTAACTATACTTGTATTTAGCGCCTTCAATGTGTCTAAATATATCAAATTATTTATATTTTGAACATTTCGTATAATTAATTAAATTTATTAAAACATATAATGTTAAGATAAGGATAAACTTGTAATAAATTGAATTATTAAAGGTACAATTTTGGGTAAAATTGTAAAGTTTATCAAATGACAGATCAATTCGACAGTTTATATCCACTCTGGACTCTTTATATAAGAAGTATAGATATCACCATAATTCTATGATTAGCTCCGTAAAATATAATTGATATTAGATAAACTAGGGCAGGAGTTTACATGGATCTCTTTTTCACCAAGATATATACTTGCATATTATTATGGACGAATTATTTTTTTCCTTTTCTTTCACTTTCTCAATATTAAATTATTATGGCATGAAGATGTTAAAATTGAAAGCTTCCCTTGCGACTTAAGGCCACAATTATTTATACGATAAATATTTTATATAGTTGATACGCGTTAACAATCATTTTCCTATGTATCTTTCATGTTGCCCCACATCTTCTAGAAGTGATATGACATGATACAAATATATTATCTTTCAATTAAATCACATGAAATTATGTAAATATATATATATATATATATATAATATATATATATATATATATATATATATACCTTGGGTTGATGGCAAGGTTCTGAAACCGGGTTTTCGAACCGGACCGGAAATTTTAGTGGTTTAAGGTTTAGTGGTTTAACCGCTATAGAACCGGAATCAAACCGGAGTAAAACCGGTATCTAAAATATAACAAATATACATTTTATATATCAACTAATCAAATAATATGAAAAATATACATGTTTTAATGAATTTTTTTCAAACTATAATTATATAAATCAAGAGGTAAAATTAAATAAAAGTAAATTGTCGTGGGTTGTGATAAATTAATCGTATGTCAAGTATTATATCTATGAGTTGGGGTCAAATTTGAATAAAAATAAAATAGTGAGCTAATAGGTTAATTATAAAATATAAAAATTAGAGTGTTGGGTGGATTTGAACCCGAGCCCATTAAGTAAAATACTCATAATTTAACCACCAGACCAAACTAACTTGCTGATTTTTTTTATTTTGTATAATTTATTTAAATCAAATTTTTATTTATTTTTAAATTAAAAAAAAAAAACCGGACCGGAACCGGACCGGATTTTTGACCGATCCGGTCGGAACCGGCCGGACCGATCCGGTCCGGTCTTAACACCCTGGTTGATGGGTATTTATCATGTCATTCTATTTCTAACCTAGATGCCTATTAGAAACCTCCAAAAAATTCATCTCTTACTTTCTATGTTTTCCAACGATCACAAGTATCCTAGAAGCTACTTATTTATCATTAAAAATAAACTAACCCAACCAAGCGTTAATACTATGATACGGTTTGGTTAGTACTATCCTAAATGAGGTCGATTTCTTTTCGTACGCATACAATACTATTTAGTTAATCTTTGGAAGTATATTCTTACGCATACCTAATAAAATAATATTTTGATATATAGATCCACGTTTGGCAGAAGGTACATTATATTAGAAATTTAAGTATCATAGTGAAGTTTATGTTGCTGCATAATACATAGAGAAAAAGGTATGCCAATAAAGATATCACCAGCATATTTAGAAATTAGATATCGCATAAACACTTCATATGATAAGTATATACATATAGAGTAAGGAACGATGATAAAGTGGTACTAACAATCAAACCGATATTTATCTACAAAAAATTTATTACCTACATATAAAATTTTTCTGACTGAGCACTGTTCGATAACTTTTAATTTTTTTGAATATTTAAGTGTAGATACACCATGATCGTCCTCTCAAGTACAAATTAGCCGCAATATTTGATTAAATAGATGAAAGAATGTCGAATTAATTTTCCAACACATCGAGGAATTTTCGATAAATGCTACATCATCTAAAATAATTTAAAAATAAATAATGAGTGGTGGCTATCGTGTTCGGTCGTATGCTTTTCACACCTTCCATGGTCAAACATGGAGGGCCGAAAAATTGCGTCATTCACTTACGTCATAGTTGATATCATAATATAAGGCCATCATACAATTCTTGAGAATAAACACATACATACACATGGCCATACAATATACTACATTTAATTGAGTAATTTTCTCTAAGTAGAACTATATACAAGCAATATGGTTACTACTTTTTGCCACGTTCTAAATTTTTTTTTTTCATAACTTTCAAGTCCACAATTGTTTTCATGATTATATATGCAATTAATCATCAATAAAAATGTATTGAATAGAGGAATTTAATTTTAGTGTGGTGCGTGAACTCAATTCACTTCAAATCATCATGTTTATATAAAAATCAAGCTACATATGGCCATTAATAATCATCCTTATATTTAATTCCGTTTGTACCATTCATAGGACTATATTTTTGGATATTTAGAAACTAACATCAAAAGGTGTAGAGCTTACATTGATATTCAAACAAATTCCAAACAAAAAGAGAATTAATAATTTAGAACTCAATTCTTTAGCTACTCTCACTATATATAATTCCCATTGCATACAAAGACATCATCACCACAACTCTCTCCCCTTCTCCACAAAACCAATTCCCTGATACTAAAACGATAAAAATTCGATCTTTTTCCGTCGTCGTACAATTTAGTGAATAGAAAATGATAAGTAATTCAAAGTGGGATTGGGAAAGTGTGAAGAACGTGCTAATTGAAGGCAAAGCATACGCAAATGAGCTGAAGAAACATCTTAATCCCATCAAGCAACAGCCCATTCCGAGATTAGAAGATTGTCTCATCTTCATAGATACGCTAATTACTTCTTACGACAATGCATTAGCACTAATTAACGACGACGCTTGCAATAACTCGTCCTCAAACTCAGTCCGAGACCAAGACACCATAATGAATAATAATAATAGCTCCAAAAAAAGGTATGTTTCTGTTAATCTTCTTCCCCATCTTTCTTAAGCTATATCAACTATGCAATAAAAAAACGTTGCTTGATAGCAGAAAGAGAGAAAGGATGGGTGAACAAATGCTCGTCCGTTCTGAGAAGGGGTGTCTAGTGAACGATGGCTATACGTGGAGAAAATACGGACAGAAAATCATTCTGAATGCTACTCATCCGAGGTAATTTTAATAACTTCATTACATGGGCTAAAAGAATTTCAAATATTCATATTATTTTTGTACATAAATTAGGGCTTACTATCGATGCACTCATCGCCACACACAAAGCTGCTTGGCCACAAAGCAAGTCCAAAGAGCAGACGACGACCCATCGATCTTCCAAGTACGCTACGTAGGCGAGCACACTTGCGTTCAAGGCAAGATGAAGAACGAGTTCGGATCGGGTCGGTTCGAAGTCGGCCCGAAAGAAGCGGGTCAATTCGAAGAGGATGACATCGCCCCTTCACTTGCTTCTGCAGATCTAAAGGTTGAATCTTTTTCGGTGGGAGATGACTGTTTTCCTCTTTCGGATTGTGTGGTCGGCGATTTCTCGGCGGGTCGGGGTTCGGAGTCGGATTTTGGTGAGATGTTTTATAGTCCGACCCGAGTTGGGGACTTCGTGTTCGGTGATTTAGATGCCCATTTTCTCGATTCTTGTTGGTAAAGTATGTTGTGTAGTAGATAGATTTGTATTTGTTTTTGTTTTAGGTTGCGTTTGGATTGGCATATTTGAACGAAATCGCGTGATTTGAAATCATGAATTTCAAAATCTTTATTTCAAATACAAATCCATTGTTTGGCAAAACGTTAGGATTTCGAAATTCGGATTTCAAAATGAAGTTCGACCTCAAGCGCTCAAGTAGCTCGTCGAACTCGACTTCTAACTTTTTGTGAAAAGATTCAAAAGTACAAAATTGAAATAAAAACAAACTCGTAGGATGACTTGCGAGCTTACGAGCACTTACGAGTGAGCTCGAGCTCGAACCAGCTCAATCGCTAGCCCGTAACGAGCCCGCGCCGGTTCATCGAGCTCACGAGTCAGCTCGACTCATCATTTACCCATCACCATTATTATTATTATTATTTATTGCTATTATTTATTATTATTTGCGAAAAACTCATTGGCGACTCAACTTCGGATTTCGAAAACGGACCATTTGACATTGAATTTAAAATCCGACAAATAATAAGCGTTTCGATTTGACCGAAATCAAAATCCAAATCCACTCGATTGCCAAACAGTAGATTTGGGCCAAATCCGGATTTCAAATCGAAATCTGGAATCCAAACGAGACATTACATTATTTCCCAATCTGTGATGTATTTAGTTTGTTTAATCCTAATAATCCGCTTCATGTTCGTGGTAAGAGCAATCTCCAACCCAAAAATTCACTCATAATACTAACTCATTCACAAACTTCAAGGATATATTCATTCATTACCAACTTTTACAACTTTCCAGTGCTGCGTATAAATTTATAACTTAAAAAAGTAACATTTTAATATTATATTACATCTAAATAAATAAAAAATATTGCTAGCAAAGTTTAGAATTAAAAAACTTTCTATTTAGTTTTAATATATTTTACTTATTTTTTTATTTTTATAAGGGTGCTTTTATTATTAGAACAAAACTTTAAATGTATTTAGTAAATATAAAAGGCATCTTATGCGTTCAAATGCATAAATGCGTTTATTGGAGGAGAAAAGGTGCAAAATCCATTTTGGAATTGGTTTTTGGAACATGTTGGAGTGATTTTCGAAAACATTTTTTTTTTGGTTTTTCAGTACCATCGGAGATGATTCTATCGATTTCCCTCGAGAATATATAGTGAAAGATTTAGTTATTTACTGATATAATAACAATCACTATAAATGGTGAGATGTGTGTTGTAACTTTGCAATCCATTATTTTTATTTTTATTTTTGCTATTGCAGTTATATCTGTACAATACAAAATAAACTAGTTAACATTTCAACTATATAAATATTTTAAAGATGAAGTTGCTTTTTTCTTTTTTTTTTCCGAAACGATTGCTTTTGCATTTTTTCAAAATTCTATATGGTAATAACATTTCAACTATATAAATATTTTAAAGATGAAGTTGCTCATAAGTCATAATAAAGCACAAATGATAATAACACTATATGGCCAGTTTAAATAAGCTCAAAAGTGAGAGCCTAAGATAATTAGATCTTTAAACCCAAGTATAATCTCTCGTTAATCCTAACACTAAAGCCCATTTATGAACTGAGTTGGGCTATTTTGGAGGCCAATATCTTAAACGAAGCTCAATCCTATATATACATTTAAATGTAGTTTTGTTGTCGTGGTGACACATGTCCCACAATAATAATTATAATAAAAATAAATATAATATTAAAATAACTCATTGATCTTATCTGAATTATTAGTAAACATACAACTATAAATAGTTAATATCTATATATAATAACTCCGTGCACGGGTAATTACTAGTTTGAGAAATAAGCAAAAGTGAAACAGCGATATACAGATACAGATTACATTGTACAGTATAGATCTAGAGAGAGAAAGATTGATAGAGAGCGAGACAGAATGATATACAGAAAATGGAGCCTTTTGACGGGTCCGGCGGTAATGCTCGCCGGAATAATCGGGACTGTCGTCGTCGACGATCTCCTCTTCGTTGAAAACGTAAAATCCCTCGACTACTGCTCTCGCTTTTCGTTTTAATTAATCGTTTTGGGGATTGATGTAGGCGTTTCTGTTGGTTTTTGGCCGAATTTTGGGGAGGAATAGAAATGAGCTGAAATAGCCCCTTAGGGTTGGTTATATCGCGTGATTGGGTGACCTATTTCTTCTCACTGTGATTTGATCAAAGCACCTGCAGCGAATTATTTAGACAGAATTCCTGACAGTGCTGACAGTGAGTTATTTGTTGCCATTAATCCGTGAATGAAATCAACCCTTCATGACCTTACTTCTCAATTCTCTATTGATTTGGAAGTGAAAGGTGTTATCTTGAGCTTGTGAAGGTAACCTAGGATTGGAAGAACCGTTGGTGGGACAATGCTGTTGAGCTTGTAAGAAGGAAAGCCACCGTTCTTCGTTTAGATTGTAACTTTTTCCGTATAGCGATCTTACAAAGATCTCTGCACTTGGAGGGGGAAGGGTGTTAGAATTGGTTTTAGGGCCTATTGTTTAATTCGTTTTCTCGCCATTGATGAGAATATTCATTGCTCTATCTGATTTGATCTGATATGAGTTCATATGCTTTGATCTGATATGAAGGGTTGGCTTATGAAGAAAGATGCAAAGAAGCAAGAGCTGTTAAGATCATCAACCAAGTAGAACTGTAGAAGAGAAGAGTTTATGACCCTTTTGCTTCAATGTTGATGCTTATGTTTGGTAATAGAAAATAAGCTGAATATCAATAAGAAACTGATTGATTTGTGTTTAGTGTTTCAGCCTTGGTGTGATTTTGTTGGTAAAATGTGTGATTCGAATTGTTTGATTTGATCCGCTTCTATTTGTTCCTTCATTTTCGTTTTATGACTTTTATTAAATATTTATATTATAAAAAAATTGACCTGCAATTTCATCGAAGATATATTGTAGCTGGTAGAAGTAGAACCAGGAGAAAAACGAAATAAAATTGTGGGAAATGGAATTTTCATTGACATCTAAACAATCCTAAAGCCTTCTAAAGGAAGAGTAGGCGAACATGGAAGTTCTGTCAAAAATTTTGTTTTTAAAAAAAAAAATTGCAGATGTATATTTGTTTATTCTTATAGAAATACAAATTTAAGCTCAATCATTGAACTTGAAAAAATAAATTGTTAATCTGCGTTATGTGAAAGAAATAACCCTTTTCAACTATGTAGTATCAATTTATTATATTGGAAAAATGTCGTAATTTCAAATTTATAATCGGTGATAAAAAATATGGTGATCTAAAAAATAATCGGATTCACTAAAATTTATAATCGTGCCATCAATCGCAAACAGAACTTGTCCTGCCTACGTCTACAAATTTGTCGAATTATGTTTTGCGCGAACAAATAAAGTAGAAAAACATCAAAACAAATCTCTTAGAAAACAAGACATGCTAAGAATCTTCTCATAAATTTCTCAATATAGGACTTTACATCATATGTTTGTCCCTATGATCATCACAAACTAACCAAGCCCCCCAGTTTTCTGCTTCTTCACTTTCTCTCTCCTCTCCCAAGCATCATTCTCTCTCTTCTTCCCATTAAAGAAGAAGCCAAAAATCGCAGAAAACTTCTTCTTGCCTCCATTAACGTTTCTCTTAGCCTGCGACGAAGAAGCAGAAGACGAAGATGGCGATTGAAATTCATACTTATTATTATTACCATCGTTCGAAGGTTTTCTTGATCCGCTAAGATGCGGTAAGACCATAAAGTGCTTCTCTATGGCGTAGCTCAGGGAGACCAACTCATGTGCATCGTATAAAGGGCTACCACAATCCCATATATTTATGCTTTCTTCGGTAAGGTCATTAACCTTCTTCATCTCTGAGCTTTGCTTCATCTGAATCTGCTTATATCATTAAGACAACACATATTTAGTGTGATTTATTTATTGGGGTGATTAGGAGAGTGGATAGGCGAACATGTTATATAGATTATATATATGTAGACGACGAATGATTGCGTGTATAGTTTAGTACTGAGATTCTCTCACTTATAGGTCTTCTCTTTTTGTTTCTTCCTTTCGAATGATTGGGATATAGTACTTAGCTAATTAATGAAATAGATAGGATGTAACGTTATTTTTTTCGTGAGGGAAAAACTTGGCATCAATCATTAATTACATGTTACTAATACAAGGTTGATGGTTAAATGACATAAATGCAAACTTTTCTGTTCTTACAGGGATGGATGTTTTTTTTAAGTCTGTTTGGTATTCGTTTGGACATTGGATAATAGTCCAAAAATGTAGAAGGTGAATTCAATTTAAAGTCGAGTTCGAACAAACATTTATTTATTAGGTGAGTTCAATTTAAAGTTTGGCGAACCTTGGAAAGGTGTGACCACGTTTGTGCATGAAGTATCCTATAAAAGTTCGTATTATCTATAAACCAACGTTCTATAAGCTGAAGTACTATAAACCATGCGTGGGGTACAACAGTATTTTCTTTCCAAGTATTTTGTCACCACATTGTGAAATTTCTAGGGTTTTGCCCAATTGGATAAGAACTTCAAACCCAACGCAGTTATAATTCTCAATAGAATTTATATACTCGTTCCTGGCTTAAATTGATTTACCATAACTTATGAAATAACTAAAATTTTTACTTAGAGCTCTCAGTGACTTAATTTCATATACTTTTCTATTGGAGTCTCAAATTTTCATTGAAATATTAGTTTATATATGGAGAAAGTGAGTGTCATATTACGAAATATTATTTGCAATATTTTAGAATTATGATTGTGTAAAGATTGGTAATATATTAAGAAAAGTTTGATAAAATTAGATGGTACATTAAGAAGGGTAGATGTTATATTTAATTTTTTGTTTGTAATTTAGAGAGTATGTTTTGTAATACTATACTGAAAATATTGAATAAAATAATTTATTTTAAAATATGTCTAATTTTAAAATCAAGTGCGCCCACACACAATACTACTAGTATTCAGTGTTTTAAAAAGCGCGGTGTCGCGCGCTACGACGCGCGCTTTCGCGTTTTTTTTTCATAAAACGCGTCAAAGCGTATTTTTTTTAGCGTTTATTTTTTTTTTTAATTTTTTTCATTTAGCGACGGTTTGTCCGTCGAAAATCCGTCGCAAAGCAAGTTGAGGAAGAAGACATGTTTGGGGTTCACGTGTGTCAGTGTGTGTGTCAGTGTGTGTAAGGACATAACTTTTTTTATTTTAATTCCTTTTATTTAAACTTCCATCGAATATTAAAGCGTAATTATTTTGAGTAGATTATATGATAAAAATACTTAAACATATCCAATTTGTTCCTTATTTCATGACGATCATAATGACATGCATATCATATATTTTTATATCAATATAATTTTGATAATTATAAGAATCATTTTAGTAGGATTATTTTAGTTGGACTATTAGTAAATTAAAACAGGAATAATTTTTAATTAATATGAGTCCTTATTTTATGTTTGGGACTATATAAACTTTTTAATATAATGTTCATATATATTTAAATTTTATATTTTAATCAATAATTTTTAGCTTATTTTATATTTCACTGGATTTATAGAGAAAATATTGATTATTTAGTCTCATGACAACAATAATTACATAAAAGTAACCATATTTATCTTTATTATATATTATATTTAATTAATTGTATTATATCTAGATTATCCGAAATACTCACGCAATGCGCTACGCTATTTACGCTACACGCTACCAACACTAAACGCGACACATTGCGCTTTGCGCTTTCTAAAACACTGCTAGTATTTTCTATTGTGGCCATACGTTCTACTACAATACAATATTATTTTAGTATATTTATTTACTTTTAATTTGAAATGTTTAATAGATAAATTATAGTTTAAGAAATTTAATTATATTATTTTTGAAGTTATGCAGAGGAAGACAATGATTCGTGAGGATATAATTTTATATGGATAAAATGATAACCATTTAAATATAATAGTAGGAGAGAAAAATATAAATTACAATTGATATACTAAATCAATATTATAAACATGCCCAACACCACTTAATAATTACACTTGCTGACCACATAGAACACTTCAATATTGCATATTGGGCCACACATCTATTTATTAATATTGGATAGGGACAACCTCAACAAAAGTAGGTGTACCTTTGCTTTATTTATGCTTCTCATCTTTGAAGTAGGTTATATTACATCGTCTTCTCTAAAGTCCCAAGAGCCCTCGAATAATTTTAATTTACTTTACAAGGTTGATAATAACATACGTCCAATCCCAATATCACGAAAATATACGTTTTGAAGATTATTCCAGATTAAAACAATTAAGGTACAACTATTGCTACAACAAAACCCTGAGGTACAAGCACGCAAAGCATAGGTTCACCAACACCGTTCGCAGCTTACAATCCTCTCTTACATCATTCGCACTACTAAATTCAGCTAAACTGTGACTTCTTAAAAACGCCGTCACACAACACAAACTACCAACTGCGCCGCCACAATCGACGGCTACGAATCCCCGCGAAAAGTCCACGACGGAGATAAGCTTGAGATCCGTCGATTCGATCCGATCCTCGACTTGGGATTTTTTTTTTTGTTTCTCCGTTTTAGAAAATAATCAGTTTTTTCGTTCTTCTATTTTAGTCGACTGGTATCGGTCGTTCTCGATTTCCGATGGCGTCCGAAGATGTGAAGGCGAACGAGCTGTCGAAGATTGTGAATTTGGCGGAGGAAGCGAAGCTAGCGAAAGAAGAGATCAAACCCTCCAAGTATCAAGTTTACAGCATTTGCAAATCGCTCTTCGCTGGTGGTGTTGCAGGAGGAGTGTGAGTTTTTTTATTGTCATTATTTGCTGATTATATTCTGGGTTTAAGCTATTGGGGTTTACTGGAACTGATTCACTCAGAAAATTGGAATCTTTAACACATCTATTTTTTTTCTTCTAGCTACCTCTTTTTCTAATGGCGGTTAAGTGTTTTAATGCGTAATAAGATAAACTGGGGAATGTTTAAAGGTCATTAAGTTAGGCAAGGCTTACGTGGTTGACTTTTCTATCTAAATGCAATTCTTGGATTTGATTCCTGTTTAGTATGTTTAGGCATTAGATAGGATTATGGCTATGGAAAGAATCACTTCCATCTTCTGTATGCTATGAAACTATCTGTTGCATATATATCTATATATGTGGTTTAGGTGTTTTTATTCTTATTTACAGGTCAAGGACTGCTGTTGCTCCTTTGGAGCGATTGAAGATTTTATTGCAGGTGAGTGACGTCGACTGTTCTGCCTAAATTCCGTCTGTATGAAGGAATAAAGTTTCTAGAAACAACTGAATTGTGTTGACGAATCTTGTCAACAAGATACAAATGAGATGAATATTTGCTTGTCGTGATGTCAGTCGTATTCAATTCTTCCGCATGATTTTCTGCAAATTTTCTTTTTTACTTTAGGTTCAAAATCCACACAGTATCAAATATTGTGGTACTGTTCAAGGCTTGAAGTATATCTGGAAAACCGAGGGCTTAAGGGGATTGTTTAAAGGGAACGGCACGAATTGTGCTCGTATTGTTCCAAATTCAGCTGTGAAATTCTTCAGCTATGAACAAGCATCCAAGTATGGTCCTGCAAAATTTTTATGGTTTTTATTAAATATTAATCGTAAGCTGATGTTTTCTGCCTAGTGTATAATGCTTAATTGCAGTTACCCGGTTGCTCATTTTTGCCCAAGTTTTTGAGTTCTTTATAAGGGATGGGTCAACATTAGGATTAAACTTGAATTCTCGTTCTGAAAGAACGATTAGAGCTTATTTCCAGAAAGAACAGTTTTACATCTTAGGAGGACACGATTAAATACTGTAGACTGGAGTAGACATCAAAGCAAAAAACGTCTTCGAAGTATTCGACTTATTTAAACTTTGGGTTTGATTCCTCCAAATGTGTTTATTTCGAGCATGGGGCTCCCATTATTCTTGTGAAATCCTCGGTTTTTTCATTTCACTGAAAGCAACACCTGAATTGTTCAATTTATTAAACTCTGTTGGCTGTTATTTTTTGTAGATGGTAATTCTTCATCTCATGTTCATTTTCTTAAATTTGTTTTTGTCATAACAGGGGCATATTATACTTCTACCAGCAGCAAACTGGTAATGGTATGTCTTCTTTACCAGCCAAGTTATTCGTTCAAATTCTTCCCGCTTTTGTCAGGCATTGACAAGCATGTAATGATCGCATGAGTGCTAATTCCTGTATGATCTAAGTGGACTGACATCTTTTCGACCATTATAAAAAACTAGAACTCAAACACCATTTTGTACCCCATATAATATATCTTCGTTTTTTTTTTCAATAGAGGATGCTGAGCTAACTCCGTTATTACGTTTGGGAGCGGGTGCATGCGCTGGAATAATTGCCATGTCAGCTACATACCCAATGGACATGGTTCGTGGTAGACTTACCGTACAGGTATTACAAAGAAATATCATGGCATTCTGTTCATCGTATACTTCTTTAGGTAATAAATATCTCGCCATCTCCTCATCCGCATTGCAGACCGATAAGTCCCTGCATCAATACAGAGGAATGTTCCATGCATTGTCAACTGTTCTCCGAGAGGAAGGCTTTCGCGCTCTGTACAAGGGTTGGCTTCCATCTGTCATCGGAGTAGTAAGTTTACCACAATATCATCACCCCTATATGTCTCAAAACATCACAATCGAATATAGTCCCATACCTTGTGTTCTTGATTACAATACTAACCACATATGTAGTCCCTCCATCATGCTATGCACAACAATTCTCGAATTTCTAACACGAGGGGCGACTAAATGTTTTCAAGATATTTCATCAGAGTGAAACTTTCGAGATCTGCGACATGGATATCCAAATGCGTAATGATTAATTTCTTGCAGTAACTCAAAAGAATTCTGTGCATCTTTTACGTCAGGTTCCATACGTGGGCCTGAACTTTGCAGTCTACGAGTCTCTCAAAGACTGGCTGATAAAATCGAAAACCTTTGGACTCGTCGAAGACAACGAGCTTGGGATAGTCACGAGGCTCGCCTGCGGTGCTGCTGCAGGCACGGTGGGGCAAACCGTGGCTTACCCACTCGATGTTGTTCGAAGGAGGATGCAAATGGTAGGGTGGAACAACGCTTCTTCCATTGTTACTGGCGATGGGAGAGCTAAAGCTGCCATCGAATACAATGGGATGATCGACACTTTTAGGAAAACAGTTAGGCACGAGGGCTTTAGAGCACTTTACAAGGGCCTCGTTCCCAACTCTGTGAAGGTGAATCTTTGTTCACTACAATGTTGTTATGTGCCTTCAATACTTTCTATTTGACTACCATTCTTTTACCCAAATTGAGGTCAAGTAATAGTCATAAAAATAATGGAAATTTTGATTCGGACCCTAAGACTAATGGATGTTTCGCTCGGGTTTTAGTACCATGGTTGTTCTCGTATGTTTAGTAACACACATTGATCTCATCGTACCACTGTAGTTCAATTTCTGAATCTTGTGAAAAAGACCAAATATTCTTTTTGTCCATGATGGCTTAAAAAGTAGAGTTTCTGTACTGTTTATGTGCAGGTTGTTCCATCGATTGCTATCGCTTTTGTGACGTACGAACAAGTGAAGGAGCTGCTCGGAGTAGAGATTAGAATATCAGACTGAATCGACTGTGCTCTCTGTTTTTTTCCCCTGCATTTCTAGTGTGGTTCTGTTTGCTTTGAGCGGAGGATTATGAGCAAGAAGAGAAGAACACAGATTGGATGTATAATTTCTCCTCTTTAGAAGTTTGTTCATTTACTACTCTCTTTTTCCTGGTTCAGAAATTGCTAGGAATAAGTTATTGCTTTGATGCAATGATCGAATAATATGTGGGAGCTTTTGAGCTCCTTCCTCTAGGTTGGCTGCTTTGGGAGTAACTCTTACGTTTTTTGTTGTAATAATTTCATGACTTCCAAATTTTATCTTGAAGTTAAAGCAAAAACGTTTGCCATTTCATGTCCCCGCACACTACACAATACTTTTATTTGAACATTGAAACAGATCATTGATAATTCCAACAAGAGCAGAGTCGTTAATACACCCTAATGAGTTTCTTATTATGAGGATAAAAAGTAGCATGAGTTTTTTCTCACACCATCAAACTCAGCTTGCTTTTCATATACAGTTCAACCCATTGCATACTTCTGAGTCCAGCTACGAGCCGTTTGCTCGTACTTGGCTCGATCGGTCTTGTACATGTGCGCAATCTCAGGCACCAAAGGGTCGTCGGGGTTCGGGTCGGTTAGCAGCGAGCAGATTGAGAGTAAAACCTGCCCAGAGAAAAACAATAAAGATGATTTATTTACATTTACTCTGAGCATTTTTGGTGATCAACTGCGATTGATTCGAAGACGAGGGAAGAAAACACCGAGGAAAAGAACAACCTTGGAGATTGTCAAGGCGGGGCTCCACTGCTCCTTCAATATGTCGAGACAAATGCTTCCATTGCTGTTGATATTGGGATGGAAAACTTTTGTCCTAAAAGCAACCTGAGAACAAACGTAAAAGGACGTGTGAAGATTCAAAAATAGGATAGCTGTCAGACTCGTTTTCGAGCTATACTTTCAGTTCAAGTCTGCTTTGTCAATCTTGGTTAGAGCCAATGCAAGGTGTAATAATAAATACTCGCCTAACTCAATATCAAGCCCGAATTGAAAGCATTGCGAAGAATGAAGCAAAAAGTATCGCCATATATCTGATCTCATATGTCATAACAAAAGTAAGGCGATCAAACAACTTTCCCCTAAGACGAATTTAACCACCTTCTCAGAATGATTGGAAGAAACATAATCAGCAACCAATTTCTGAGGGAGCATTTTCATCAAAGTATAATCTAACTCAAATTTTCTCACCTTTGGAGGCTTAAACGGATAATCGGGAGGGAAATGGATGGTTGCCAAGAACACGCCACCTGCATAAGGGCTATCTTGCGGGCCCATTATTGTCGCTTGCCAATGAAATGTGTCCTCACCGACGGGTCCTGTAATAAAGCGGTGCTTTAATACTGCTCATGTCATAACACCATTAAGAACGAATGATGTAAGCGCAATAAAAGCACTTTCTAAAGCTTTTTACATATTAAACAGACCAGACGGCTGTATGCAACCGAAAGACATAGAAACAAGTTAATGAGAACTTGGTAGCGTGTGACTAACTAGAGAAACTATACATATTGCTATTGCTTAGCTCTGAAAGATTAATGTAATTTAAAAATTTTCACAAACACAAAAAAAACACAGGCGAAAAAATTCAGTTTGTGGGATTTGAAGAGCTATCGAGTTTAAATTTAATTGCAAAAAACTCCTGAATCACATTGAATGCCTAAGCACAAACAACCCAATCAGCCAACATTGATTCTTAAGATTGTTAATCAACAGCCAAAACAAATGGAAACAAGCAAAACCCATCTTAATTCCATGGACTCATAAACATCAGAAAAAAGACAGCAAAACATCGTAATCAGATCGAATACAAATCAACAGCAAAAAAAAGTTGATTAAAGATTAATAATACCTGCGCTGCAAGAAGTCGGGGGATCTTTCTGCAGATCCTTAAGCTCCTTCAAGATCCGCTTGGAAGCCATAGAACAACAAAAGGATCAGATCTGTTCAGATAAGAACAAGAAAAAAAAATTAGAATTACCAAGCCCGTAAAAATCAAAAGTGGCAGATGTAAATCGAATCGAAAGAGGATCATGAATTTGGATTTGATCAAATTCTTTACATGCAGAGAATCCGACTTGGTTTGCTACTTCTATTCTTTCTCGTTCTTTGTTCACCTGCCGCTCTTGTTTCTTGACCCTGTCAAAGCTATATAACAAACAAAGTAGGGTTTTTTTCTCTCTCTAATTTTATAAACTTATTTTCGTTATTTACTACGAAAATTTATCATTTCCTTACACGAGACAATTATTTTCAGACACATACGTGCATCAATATGCAAGGAAGAATTCGTAATAAGCCTGAATATACAAAAAAAAAAAAAGAAAAAGATGTACTAAAGATTATCTTCTAGCACGAGAACGTTGGCTCTCCAATCTCGCTTCGATCAACTTCGCCCTCAAAGTGTTGGATTTCGAACTCTCACGCCTCTCTAAAGGCGCTTCGTCGCCCGCGAACGACGTCCATTTCTCCACGGGGCTCGTGGGACCCACAAACGCAGACGGGTCGAAGGAACCTTCTAGAACATTCTCGTGGTCGTGTACCTTCTTGTTCTTACCGCTCATCGGTTTGGTCTGCTGCGGCGTTTCTTCTTCATGTCTGAACCCATTCGCATGCTTCTTGTTATCATTACCATTGATGTAATAGTTGCTGTTATTGTCATAGTCTTCGTCTTCTTCGTTCCCTTTCCAAGGAGCACTTTGGGGTTCGTTTGCGTTGAGCGACTCCATAGACTGCATGGGAATCTCACAACCTACGCCTTTCGATCTCAAAAGGGCTTCGATCTCGGGATATAAATTCTCCACGATTGATTTCTTTTTCTCCGAATTTTCACGACTGGGGTGTAATTTTCTCTCGTCAAGCCAAGCTTCAGACACGTGAAGTATCACGTGATTGCTGCTTTCTCTTACAACCCGATGTCTTTGCCTCAAGAAACGTAATTCCCTTTCGTAATCTTTGATTCCCTTTGCAAACTCGTCGCACAGAGCTTCCAACGTCCTCCGTGCTCTTACTTCTCCTTCGAGTGAACTTTTCGTCTCTGATATCTCATGATTTAGATTTTGCTGATGCTTCTCCAAACTCTTTCTGATCTTCGATTCATCGCTGATCTTCTCTTCCATTAGACTAAGCGCGTCTCTGACCCGTTCTTGTTCCTTATTTCTATCAACGTTGAGCTCGGTGAGTTGCTTCGTTAAACTTCTGATTTCTTTTTCGTCCTTAATCTTATCTGACAATAGTTCCTTAACCTTTGCCTGGGATTCGTACAGGTCCTTCTTGAGCTTTCTTACAAGGGATGCGTTCAGCGTGTTCCTTTCCTCGAGGCTCCATATTCTGTTCAGTAATTTGAGTAGCTCGGTCGATGTTTTGATGCCACGGCTCGATTCGATGAACTTAGCCTTAGAGTCCAACGAAGCACTCGGTATCACGCTTCGTCTATGAATATGATGAGCCATCTGATAAACGAACCAAAAAAAAGCAGATAATAACCAATAAGCCTTTGTACTTTGTTCAAATATATATATATATATATATATATATAAATGCTGAATATCGTAAGTACCTCAGATGAACTACATGGTGTCGGAGATCGATGAAGAGGTTCTTGATCTCGCTCAACCTTTCCAAGTTGCTTTCTAACATTATCGCTGGTTTTAGTTGGCTGCGAAATTATTACAAGGAGGAGATAAGTATTTTCAAGAATAAACCTGGAGAATAAACGCACAGAATCAATAGTGTAGGTAGTTTGCTAACCAGATTCGTCTCATAACCATATCTAATTGGAAAACATGCTTAGAACAGTAGATAGTTATGGTAATAGAAATTTTTTGACAACATCTTTTCTTCTTTTCAGACTCGAACTGTAAGATGCAATCACAGCCAAAGTATATTTGCACGAACTTCGTTTAAGTACTAATTTCAGATGCAGTCTATGCACCAAATGAACTACTCAATCTTTAGAGAACCTTCTCAGCAACGATGCACAAGCAATCACACCAAGCAAGAAAGGGGCATCACGCTCCAACTCCAACGATCTAAAGCTATCTTCTTACACACAAACACTCACTGATGGTTCAGCTAATAGGAGCAACATAGGCTCCGAAACCCAGTAAATAACAACGAACAAGAAGACCACTTGACTAATATACAGTCAAAACCTAGCTGAATTTTCAATGGGATTCAAGATTTCATCAAAATTTACCTGCTGAGTGGGATCATTCAGTTCAGCTGCTGAGTCTCTACGACGATGATGGTGACTCATGCGACTGTCCTTGCTCACGATGTCAAGGAACGGCTCGTTTTCCCACAGATTAGCACCTAACTTTCTAGCAGACGAACTCCTACGATAGGTACAATACTCAAAGCCTTCGACAAGCGTGCCGTCTCCTTGAACAAGCCCTACTTTCCATGGAGGCGAAGGGGTCGATTTTCCCTCTCTTTTACCCAAAACAAAAGCCCCTAAGTTCAACTTTTCCCCCATCATTATCATTTCTGCGACGCTTTTACCTTTAGGCTCTTCCCTCTCCATGATTTGTCGAAATTCAAACCACCCACTTTATTACACTACACAGACAGAATCCGACAAGGAAAAAAAAAGCACGCATAAGCCTGCGTCTGTAGCTCGATATTTCCTCGCCTTCGCTATCATGTGTGGTGAAGGAATTTGACTTTTACACGGTTTTTCACACGAATCCTAGCGCCTAGTGTCTCAAAAGAGATGGCTACGAACCGAGGTATGAGGTGATTCTAATCATGGCTGGCTGGGAATGGAACGTAATTTTTGGGGAAGATCGAAAATGAAAACAGTAATTAAAAAAATATTATTTTGCGGGAAACACGTGGCAGCACGTGGTGGTCCGTGTACTCGACAATAAGGACCACCTAAGTTTGTATGCAAGGTTTTTGCCTTATTATTTAGGTCATGGATTGAGGTTTAATTCGACTTTGGATATTACTCGATTTCATTGTAATTTGATATTTGACACTCTTACATATCCTATCCATGTTTGTTATACCAACCATGTTAGAAATCATACATTATACCAAGTATCAAATTATCAATAAAATTGAGTTATATTCAAGTGGGTGAGATGAGATAGAATAGATAATTTCCATTTTAAATATTACGAAGATTTTTTTATGATGCGCAATAAGTACAGAGATAGTTCTTATAGTAATGGTGCTCAAATTTGAATTAGATCGTACTTAGTTGGAGTGTGAAAAAACAATACACACGTAAGGCGATTTAGTGTTCTAAAAAAGAGTAGTGTAGAGTGCGCTATAGCACAAATTTTCGTTACAGTGCGCTAAGCGCAACTGTATTTTGTTAAATTTTGTTTTTATCATTTTTAGATAAGTTATTTTGTGGTGATTTTTCGAGTTCATTAAGCGACTCTAGAAAGCTAAAAAGATCAGTCAACACGCGATGGATAAAAAATATCAATTTGATCTGTTCTACTTATTTACAATTTAACATTAATCGAGTGATTACAAATTTACCATAACAAAAAAAGAGATAAAAGAAAAAAGAAATTATTTAATGGGCCCACAGTAACTGCCATGCACGAGACAAATTGGAGAGCGCATTTAAGCCCAATCAGAAATATGGGCCATGTGGTCCAATTTAATAAAGACATTCTCCACGTCAGCAAATCAAATACCACTGTGTTGTCGGGTTGTTATGACGTATATCCTTGTAATATAATATTGATTTATAAATAAACTTAGTAACTAGTGAAATACTTGACTGTAGAAAGTAATATATTAATTTACATTTATTAATATAACCTCTTTTATTGGACCCTGAGTGATTTTATACTTGACTTTTGTGATTTGAAGGTAGATAGAATCATTATATTACTATTTTGACTCTTTAATATTTTATCAATAGAAAACGGCACGTTTTGGGTAATTGAGTGAAAGATCGCTCATCTCATCTTTAACGTAATATGCATGGATCATCATCATGATATAATTAGAGAAAACCAGGTTGAATGTCTCCATTTAATTGTAATATCAATACATGGCATAATCAGGAAAGAAAATCCCTGAAAAATAAGTCATTCAATTCTTGACCAAATATATGAATTAGAAGGAAAAAATAACTATATTACCACATGTGGATCATAAGGAAATTATACTCAATACCATGCCTATATATATATGAGCACAACCCTCCCTCATAATATAAACTATAATTCGTATTATCATCTTCTAAACAAGCAAAAAATGGCTGCTCTTGTTAAGATTTCGACAATATATAGGCAGAGCAATTGCTCTAAAGGAGGCTTTTGCAAAGTGTTCAAACAAAAGCCGCCCAATCATTACTGCCATTGTTATTGTTAACTTCTCTTGTTTGTTTCTATATATATTTATATACGAATGTAATCGAAGTTTTATACATACGGAATAGAATATTGGGAACTGATATATATAGTACCGAAGTAATCACAAGTCGTAAGTAACAAAAGCACGTTGCAATACTCCTCCACACATGATATATTGTGATTTCTACGTGTGATGCTCATCGTAACGCCGCCATTTATTTTTATATGAGATGATGCTGTTGAAAAATAATAACTAATATTTTAGGCCACAAATATACAAATGTGTACTATCAATATATGTTGAATTATTTGTAGATTAACAATTTTAGTTTGAAAGTGTGGAACAACACACACACAAGTCAGGTGTTTAGTGTTTTAAAAAGCGATCTATAACTCGCTATATAGCACAATTTTTTTTTTAACACGCGAGATATATCGCAAATTTTATTTAAAACGCACTAAAAGTGCAATAAATTCAGCTTCTAATTTTTTATTTTTTATTTTGTGATTCTGCGAGTGCGTTAGGTGACTTTACAAAATTAACAAGAACAATCTGAACATTCTTGCCGCAATTATTCATTGCATCTTTGGTTTGAGTGGCTTAAAGGCCAAAATAAGTTTTTAGACAGATTTTATTCACAAACCTTACCAAACCATCACCACCTTTAATTATATGATAAAGCGAATATCAAATTAAGCGGTACGACCCAAATAGAAGTACCTCTTGACATTAGAAAAAAAAAAAAAAAAGAGAGGAAAAAACACAAAAAAAATTCCTTAATGGGCCCACACCTAACTGCATGACACAAAATTGGAGTCACATTAAATTTACCAGCCCAATTAGAAGTATAGGCCACGTAGTTGTCCATTATAAATAAGCTTAGTAATTTGTGAAATTACTTTTCTCATAGTCTTCCACTGTAAAAGTAACATTTTAATTTACATTTAATATGACTTCCTTAATGGACTCCGAGTGAATTCATACTTGACTTTGCGATTTGAAGGTAGAGAATCGTTAAGTTACTATTTTGACTTTAATATTGAGTAGAAAATGACATGTTTTGGTAATTGATTCATGAAAGATCTGTCATCTCATCTTAACGTAATATACATGGATCGTCATCATTATATAATCAGGAAAGACCATGTTAAATGTCTCCATTTAATTACAACATCAATACATGGCATAATCAGGAAATAAAATCCCTGAAAAATAAGTCATTCAACTCTTCACCAAATATTCGAAATATAGAAGGAAAAAAAATAACTCTATTACCACATATGGATCATAACTCTATTACCATATTGTCGAATTTATAAGACCACACACATATATATATATATATATATATATATATATATAATATGAGCACAGCCCTCCCTCATAATACACACTTTAATTCGTATTATCATCTTCATCATATAAAGTATAAACAAGCAAACAAAATATGGCTGCTATTGTTAAGATTTCGATATTGGTCCTCATCGCGCTTTGCATGCTTGCCGCAGGTTACTACGTTTAAGATTTAATTATTAATTTAAGAATATTCTTTTAATAGTGTGTAAATATTGTTATTTTATTTTTATCAGATAACTATGTGGAGGCAAATTTGAAGTGTTGTTTCGACAACCACATAGATAGCTGCGAGCCTTCTCGCGACAATCAAAGATGCGATGACTTGTGTAGGCAAAGCAATTGCTCTAAGGGAGGATTTTGCAAAGTGTTCAAACATAAGCCGCCCAACCATTATTGCCATTGCTATTGCTAAATTCTCATATTTACATCTATATATATATATATATATATATATATATATATATATATGAATGTAATCGAAGTTAACACAAGTTATGGAATAGAATATTGGGAAAAAATATATATGGAATGGCATCGAAGTAACCACAAGAAGTAACAAAAGCACATTGCAATAATCCACGCAAAATAACTAAGATTCCATACACAAATTTACAAGTATATACTACCACTACTATATGTTGACTTATTTTGTAATTTAAAGCATTTAATAGATAAACATAACAATTAAATCTGGATTTTGTACGATTTTTAAACATGTTTTTAAGAAGAAAATTGATTTGTGAATGTATCATGAGATTAAATAGAAAAAACGACGCCTAAAATAGTCGGGGTGCAGAAGAACTTACACAGGACGAGTGAGTCGGCGTTTAAAAAGTGTTATAGATCTCTCAATGTAGCGCACAACGCGCTATGTCACAACTTTTTCCTTTAAACGCGCTACTTAACATATTTTCTTTAAAACGCGCGATATAGCACAAATTTTCTTAAAACGAGCTAAAGCAAACAAATTTAGCCTTTTTTTTTGTGTGAGTCTACGGTAATCTGGAAAATTAATAAGGTTAACATGAACGTTCTCGCATCAAATATCTATTGTCTCTTTTATTTGAGTGACTTCAAGGCCAAAATAAGTTCTTCCACAACTTTCATAGTTTGTTCCCATTCCCATGTATGTAGAGAAAAAGAAAAATTCCTTAATGGGCCCAACGCAACTGCCATAAGACCAAATTAGAGAGCACATTTAATGGACAAGCCCAATTAGAAGTGGGCCATGGTCCAATTTAATAAAGGCACTCCAAGTAGTGTAATCTTATATAATTATAGAAATGTAGGTGTTCTCATTTGCTGACACGTGTCCCTTAACTTAAAAAATAAATTAAATAACAGAATTTCAAAAAAGCCAACAACGTGTTAATTACATGATAACTGCTCCCTATCAAACATAGATTTAATAATTTTATTAACATATAATAATTAGTATAGTTAATACGAGTAATGTTATGGTGCTCACCTTGCGTGGGCACCTTCATGAGCACCAACCACATCAACGCGTCAAATCGGCATCCGATGGGATATTTTATTGATCTACAACCTACACATGGGGTGAACTCGTCGGGGGTTGATTTGACATGTTGACGTGACACAAAAAAAAAATGCCACACAATAGGTGCCCACGGATGGTGCTCATGCAAAGTGAGCACCACATTTCTCTAGTTAATACCGCGTGTTGCACTAGTATTGATATTGATATAAATTTAAATGGTGAAAATACTTGTCTCATAGTCATAGTCTTTGCACTGGAAAAGTAATATATTAATTTACATTTAATAATATGAACTCTTTATGTGAACCGAGTAAGTTTATATTTGACTTTGTGACTAGAAGGTAGAGTATCATTAAATAAATATTTTGACTCGTAGAAAATGGCATGTTTTGGTAATTGGCATTGAAAGATCTATCAATCATTTCATTTTAACTTAAGATTGACTTATATACATGGATCACGATGTAGAGAAGGCCACGTTAAATGTCACCATTAAATTACAATGTCAATGCATATACCATAATTTGAAAGAAAATCCCTATAAAATAAGTCATCCAATTACATTAATTCTTGACCGAGTAAATGAAATAGATAACTACATTACCACTTACGGATCATAAGAAAATTATACTTAATGCCAAATTGTTGAAGAATTTAACAATATATATGAGCACAGCCTCAGTCACAAGCCATAATACACTATAATTTGTATCATCATCTTTCATTACATAAACAAGCAAAAAATGGCTGCTACTATTAAGATTCTTACATGGGTCCTTCTTGTCCTTTGCATGCTTTCCACAGGTTAATACTATTCTCCATCTTCCACATATTATTAATTTAAGAATATTCTTCTAATAGTATATATATTATTATTGTATTTATTTTATCAGATAGGGTTGTGGAGGCAAAATTGAATTGTTGTTTCGACAACCACATAAGAAGGTGCGAGCCATCACTCGACAATAAGAGATGCGATGACTTGTGTAAGCAAAGCAGTTGCTCTAAGGGAGGCTTTTGCAAAGTGTTCAAACATAAGCCACCCAATCATTACTGCCATTGTTATTGCTGATTTTATCTCGTCTTTAATTAAATACTTCATATATCCAAAGTTTACACAAGAAAATGAAATGGGAAATTATCTCTCTATATATTAACATATAGTGTCGTCGAAGTAATCACAAGTAGTAAGAAAAGCACATTGCAAAATATTCCAGACACACTATATATACGATGATGATACTGTTGAGAAATAATAACTAATGCCCAATCGATGCGTGTGCTCATATATGATGAATGATGATAATATTTTGTTGAATTTACTTGTAAGACAAGATATGTAAGTTGTAGTAGGATTAAATTTTGATTGTGTATTAAAGAGAAAATTGATTTTTGAGAATATAGTCGAACGTTGCCAAATTAACAAGAAGTATTGCTGTACACCATTCAATATTAACATCAGTACAGGTAAATAATTAGAAACCAAAAATAATAGAAGATGATATATATATTATATTTAGAATGATAATCTGTAAGTTCAAGTCTTCAACTTGTTCTGCTTCTTCGCAAGGAGATACGAAAGGACTTTATTACCAAACTTAATATTCTGAGCATCTTCTTCTTCCTTAACATTAGTGGTGTGATCCAATGATACATCTTTCGATCTCTCTACAGCTTTCTGCACACACACACACACACACACACACACACACACACACACACACACAACATTAACATCATTAAAGTGAAGTTTTAACTACGATATAATAAGATAGATTAATAGATGTAATAATAGATTGTTTTTAGATATGATTACGTAATATAACTTACCCTTCGTGTGACGCCTAAGGTCTTCATGGCCACACGCGTCGCCGGCGTCGACTTCATCCGTCCTTTGCTTTCTACGCTTCCACGCAAATAATAACAATAATAATAATAATAATAATAATAATAATAATAATAATATTAGCGAATAATTCTCGCGAAAAAAACCCTAGAAATTGCAGATCAGTTAATATTAGCCAATACTTCATCGAACTTACCAGATATATTATTCCTATCTATTTTCGAATCCTCGGCGCTGCAAAATTAAAAGGATCGAAAAAGTAAAACGATAATCCCGTCCATGGAAAGATAATTCTATTCAGCTACGAATAAATTGAATTTATAATAATTAGTTTACAGACCTCATGATACCGCGCGGAGCGCCTTTCATGGTCGACTTAGTCTCCGAGGCCAATTGCCAGGAAAGCGTTTTTGCGGCCAAAGCAACTAAAATTAAGTTAAAAGAGAATTTAATATAACTAATTTGCGCAAATCAACGATATAAATGCGAGATTTCGCTTGCTATTACCCGAAGGATAAAGGCGAGGTTTGCCTTGCATAGGCTGCGTAGGATTGGTCACCTTCTTATTGATTGAATCTACGCACGTATAAAAAAAATTAGGGTTTTAATCGAAACCCTCAAATCATCGATAATTTATAGAAAAAAACATGGACGGCGAGAAAAAGATGGTTTCGCTTGAAGCTCTTACTCGGCAATACGTAATGCTTGTGATGCCTCGGGAGAGTGGCGAGCAACTGCTGCTGCCTCAGGCCTTCTTTATCCGTAAAAGTTCGACAAGTTAAAAGTTTCTAGCCCACAAAAAAAAAAGAAAAAAAAAAAGGGATATACATTTTCGACTACTATATATGAGTTCGAATGCTAAATGTAGTTGGTTAGCTATTATTACCTGATTGAGACATGTGACTTTAACGTCCATGGATGAGATGTCCAATGTATGTTGTTCGATAACGTCGTCTAACTTGCAAGCAACGGTTCCTATGTGGTCGATTGTGTTGATTAACGCACGAATAGCGTAATCTTTCAAATTCTCGAGCACCCTTTAGAAAATCGGTTCGTTCGTCTTTAAGAAAATTCGTTCCATTGAGTTAGGAAAATGAGAATTTTCTTACATTTGTTTGTGCTCGCTTTGGAGATAAGACTTTTCGCAGTATTCGGCAGCAGAATACATCTGAGGTCTGAGGTTATTGAGTTCCTAAATACAAGGATTAATAAGCTTGTAAGAAAAAAACCAATGTCATGTAAAGAGGAGTATCAAGTAAACTACAGAAGAAAAAGAACATATACACATAATTACAGATCATAAACAAGCACAGCCCATATAAGTTCAACGAAGTTCAAAAAAGCTTCGATCTTGCTAACTCCCACCAGTATTTGAAGTCTAATCAATCCATAAAATGATCGGAAAAACAGAACAAATAAAACAAAATAAGATCAAGAAAATATATATTACCTGGAGAGCGTTGATAAAACTCTTGCTTCTCTCCATCGACAGATCATCGAACGACTTCATCGTTGAAACGAGCAATCACGACAACATAGCAGTACCCATATCAGAATTATATGTAATAATAAGTTGGGTTTGATTTGGAGTTAAGCAAGGTATATAATATAGAATGGAATGGATCATATTCTGTGCAATAAAATAATAAAAAAGCGAGGCCTGCGGTGAAGTGTGGGAGTGAGTTGTAAAGGTATAAGCTTTTATTAATAATTGGAAGACAAAAGAGACGTGAGCCGTTGGACTGAACTGAAGTAGACTTTAATGGGCCTTTTTTCCCTTACGAGATTTCGAGGGAATGTCGTTTTCGGACAACTAACTTCGACAGAATTTTTAACTGAAGTATAATATTTATTAAGATAATTGAGGTAGGCAAGCACACGGGCGATATCTATTGACTTAGCCCTTACTACACAGAATGTTATATATTTTAGTGTAATTGAGACGTAAAATGTATTCGGTTAGGTGGTGCGGAGTATTGAGACGTAAAATGTGTGCGGAGTGCACGCTCGGAGAACATTTTATGTCAGAACCCAAAGCGAAGCGGGGGTCAAGGGGGCAGCGCCCCCTTGCTAGGTCCTAGGGGCAGCGCTCCTAGCGGGGTGGGGTCAAGGGGCAACGCTCCTGCGGGGTGCGGTGCAGCGCCCCGTCCCGAAATGGCATTAATATACACCGAAAAGGTGTGCATGCTTTCTCCCTCAAAACCCTCTTCATCCGAAAGGGTGTGCTTATATACCCGAATAGGTGCTTGGCTTCAACAGGTAATATCTGTTCTCAAACAGACACCATTCTTGAAGGATTATGTCTATTATGAATAGACACAACCGGTCGAAACTTGGGTTATAAATAAGCACAGATACACTCGACACAAAGACATGAATTCACGAGCAATATAACAAAGTTTTCTCTAGTCTTATTCCGGGACGAAATATTGTCTTTGGAAAGTGAACTCCAAATGCGATTCTAGAGAAATATCCGGCCTTTAAATCAGCAATATTTTCCCAACACAGAAGAAGTCGTTGATCGCACAAATTGTTTGAATAAGATAGTACATTACAACGTCTGAAGGCTGTAAAAGCCAAAGAAGTTGGATGCATGTATTTATCCCTTTTTCAAGAAAATTTTCCAGATGAATGACATCCAAAATTAGACATTGTAAATCGATCTTAAAAAGTAGTAGTTTTGATCTTGCAACTGGTACAGAAATATCCAAAGGGCTTCAATTTCATTAGAAAAATTCAATGATCTCCATATAAACCGCATTAAAATCTTATAGAATCTTGTTGCCGCGCCGTAAAAAAATATAAGAAATTTTGGTTTCGTCAGAATCAAGCTCGATAAGACGAGGGAACAACGTGAATAAACATAACATCCTTAAATTCTTGAAATAACTACTATATATAATTCGATGTTTCTTGGTCGTTTCCTTACTTGATTGCGCCTTTCTTAACGCTGTTACATTTCTTACCCATCACACTAAACCCAGTACATGCTGTGCACTATTTTTATTTAACCAAAACTAAGCTGAGATTAAAATATTTAATTTTTCTTTCCGATGTATCTATCCCGTACAACGCTATAACATGCTCCACATTTTAGACTTCCTTTTTTTTTATATTTCATATTAACAAAGATAGGTTTTTTATATAGGAGTTCAAGTGGATTAGAATACTCAATCTGGAGATTTCATGACTCTGCCAACCAACAAAGAAACAAATATTTAGAAGGATTTAAACCACTTGTAAAATCTTAACAAGCTCACAAACATGCCATGAAAGATATGTATGTCTATGAGCATAAAAGGGGACCTCAAGTCGTTTTGCTCACTCCTTACCAAATCCTTAATCTTGATTCTTACAAAATATTGTGTTCTCCAGTTCTATATTTTCCCTACAGCGAGGGCCACATTGTCTGCTAACTTTTGCTGCTTCTTAATTGCATTATTTCGATATCTTTGTCGTCAATCATTTATTACGAAAATAACGTGACGTTCAGTACACTTGGAAGTGCGTGAAAGATTTAGAACATGGATCATTATCAGTTCTTTTGGTGGATGCAATAAGCTTGTTTATCGTAAGAATGTGGTAGCCTTTGGGGATATGTATGTCTTGTGTTATCTTAACATATGGTTGTAAGTTCTTGAAAATTTTCTACTTTGTTTTATGTGGGATATGCTTGTTTCTATTAGCACTTACGTATATAGTTTTTTATACAACTAATACAAGAAAACATCTGATTGATATTATTATTATTATTAAGAAATAAATTAACAGAGGATGAATACAATTGAAGCTTAATTCGAACACTAATTCTTTCTTATATGATCGATCTTATATGTGTATTTATTTATTTCAAAGAGTGGAGGATTTTCACCATTACGGTCTCTCACTGCGCTGATATATATATATATATATATATATATATATATATATATATATATATATTTTCATATCTAACCTTAAACACGACTTATTTTAAGAGTGATCATGACCATATTTGTACCCATGATCTCTTGGTCTAAGGTTGATACCATGCAAAACCATTAATTTATATCAGTATTATATTTTAATTTTATTTCAATAGCAGTAAACTTTGATAACGTCATATTCCATGCGACATGGTTCATGGCTTATTGTTACGACTTACGAAGTTACGAGTAGTTTATTGAATAATCACTTGGTTGATGAGATAAATATTCTTTTACCACTAAACACTTATATATTGGCTAATTTAAGTAATCGTGACACATAATATTAAAATAATGCTTTGGAAGGTCATAATTGGCATCCTAAAGGAAAAATGTATGCACAATGCTGCCGTATAATGTTCTGCATAAAAATTCATATAATATTCTCTCCTTGCCTGTACAGCGACCACAAAGGCCAAGATTTTCATTTTAAATATTTATAATATATTATTATGCATATAGATCAAGTAAGAGGCCAACGATCTCTCACGTGAGACATATATGATTACACAGAATTTTCCATAGCCTTGACATCAAAAGAGAGTGCTGAACCTTCCCAATTCTTCTCTATTCAATCATGGAAGAATTAGTTCCCCAGCAATTAGCCATAGAGAGCTTTTCTTACAGCTGGTTATTAGACACAAACCCTAATTCTTTTTCTTCCTCTTCAACTTCTTATAACCATAAAAGCAGTCACAACTTTGACTTCGACGTCCATCTCTCAACATCACCTTCTCAAAATCTTTCTCACGCCGACGAAATCTTCTCAGATGGGCACATAAAGCCTTTGTTCTTACAACAGCACAGATTATCGCCGTCGTCGTCGAAAGAAATCGCTGGGCTTCGAAGGGCTTCCATATCCCTTCCTTCGTCTCCAATCCCTTCTTACGCATCGGAAAACTACAACTACGATGGTACTGCTGTCGGAAAATTGAAGAGACCATCCTCGGCGGCGGCGTACAAAAGAATATTTCGGAAATGTTTTAAATTCGTAAAGTCAATTGGATCGACAAGAAAGAGCAGCCGAGTTAGCGATGTCGAAGGCAAAGCTTCGAGGTTTCATTCGTCGTCGCCTGGACAACTTTCGATTTATTCTGATTCGAAGAAAGCATGTTTAGTAACGGATTGAAGAAGATGAAGAGCTGGGGAAGTTTTTCTTCGCCTCAAGCCTCACCTCGTATAAGCCCTTCGTCGTATTATTCTAATTGTAATAACAACGTTTGGTCGGAAGTCGATCAGAGCTCTATTCATGAGGCGATTCTCTACTGCAAGAGATCGATAGGTATGTGTATATATATATATATGCTATACTGTACAGAAAGCTTGATTTCAACTTGTTCGTTCATATTTTTATTCCTATTTATTCGTCTTCAAATTCTCAGAAAAATAATGACCACGGAGAAAAAGGTGGAATCTCCATGGATGGGAAGCTCCCATTTCAGGGTTGTAAACCTTGTAGAGTGATTCTTCGATAGACTTTCATAGATGGGGAGATTTTCTCAGTTTAAGTTCCTTTTATTACACTGCTCGTCTCATTACAGTACTTTTTATGAAATTATGTCAGGTGATTTACGTACAATGGATGATGATTCATCCATAATTTTTCTTTGTATTTTTCAAGTTTTCAACTGTATATGTAGATCATCCTAAAAGAAGCAGTGAGTTACATATACTACCTACATGCTGTTTTTCTGTTGTATGTGTTTTTCGAAATTTCGGAGGAGCTGATTTAATTTTGATCTTGAGATGATCAGATTCAACGTTGGAGTGCCTAAGAAGAAAACAAAACCAGTGGTTAAAAATAACAATAATAATAAGAATAATTTTGGCATCTTTTATTTTGAAAAATGAAGATGAGATATTGAGAAGTAAAAGAAAATAATGTTTGCCATTTTCTATTTTTGTTTTTTTCTAGGACATCTTAATTCGATTTTGTGAAGCCGCTTTAAAAGCATTGATGCTCTTGCTCTTTTCTGGTCCACCACTGTATTACATGTGAATATTTTTTAAACTAGCGTTATGCCGTTGAGGGTAAAATATGCGTAATTAATATTATACACGTTAAATGGTTTAACGTGAAAATACATTGTTTCTCACTTTATTAGTGGATGTTTTTTCATTATATTTTTATTATTTTTTGTTTAGTATAATGAAAATGGACACGAGTAGCAATCATAAGCAAACTACGTTTTATTGTATATGGACAGGTGTCGTTTGACGATTTTTTCTAACCACGCCGTGAGCGAGAAATTATTATTGATTTAACTACAATACTAATGTAATTCGAAATGTTACATTACAACAGCGAAACTAGAAACGCCATTTTATCAAGAAACCCTATTTGTTCAAGAAAATCAGACAGAGTGGGAAGCTTCATCTCGCCCCCGTAAGAAACGGGAACGGCAACGACGTTTCCAACGAAATGGACGTCAATCACAAGACGCAAGTCCAACAAATAGTCAACGTCCCAATCTTGACTTACGTCGTTGACCAAGTAAAAAGGTACCACGTCCATCGAGGTGTTATTAGCATTGGCCTTCAACGAGCCAGGATCTAGAATCTTCCCAGAAGCTATCTCTCTGTGAAACAATATATAAATTTAAATGAATATATTAAAGATAAGATGTAACAAAATTAAACTGTTATTAATTTCTTACCGGCCTGCGCTTTTGAGAGAGAAGATGATCTCACAGATGCGTACGGTTACGGAGGTAGGGTAAGGTTTGTGAACGGAAACCTTTTGACAATAGTTTAAAGCCTTCTCTGTTTACGTCATTAAACTTACGGCAGGTTATTCACTTTCAAGAAGCTCGCTTTTATAACAGCTCAGTAAGTTTGAGTAAAATCTTCTCGGAGAATTCCCAGAAATTTGATTCTTTTATGTTAAAATCTCAGGGAAATTCAATTATTTCTAATGCAATGTAATACAGCCTTCAACACCCTTCATCGGAACAGACCCTCCATCAGCTGAATAAGAATTACACAATCATCATGATCGGATAATGTTGCAAGAGAATAATCTTCTTATGCGTCTCCAAGGATATATGCTTGGCGATTGATTATGCCAAGAATCTGATTCACACTTCATTTTCAAAGGACAAAGAAGATGGCAACGACAAGGGTGTACATAACGGGAAAAGAGAAAGAGCATACCAATTCGTCGAGCGAATAGAAAAATAAATGGGGCAAATCCTGCTAGCTAGAAAACGGGCTTCTTCCCATTCAACATGGCGAGCAAGTGATCCAAGATTTGCCCGCCGCCGTCTCTCAAGCCAGAATGCATGTATTCGTTGGTAATCCACAGCCTCAATCCTTGTATTTGGGAAGCTGTTTCCATTACGAGTTTGAAGTTGACGTACATGTCCTCGTAATAAACGGCAGCAGCCACTGGGACCTGCAAATTCGTTACAGAGATTGCAATAATCTCGTATGTCTCCGTAATTGAATGTATGTCCGAGGATTTGGCTTTCGATAGTTTAACCATATGTACAGACCTAACGCTCAAGCCTTATATTTTACGATGACCATTGGATTTGATCAGTCGATTAGTTTACCATATGCATATAACTAGCGCAGCGTATGTGAGATTGGGAAACAAGACCTTGTTGTTCTTCAGTTGGGGAACATCGTATAATGGAGGCCAGTCTTTTTTCTCTGCGAGCAACTGGGCGGCTTCTTTGAAAGGTCTTAGAGCGTGAATTTCATCAAATAGCCAAGGAAATACCATCTGCGATTTTTATACTCATACGTCAGAAACGGGAGAAAAAATGTAACTTGAAAAAAGCAAAGGGAAACTGGTGATTCTCAAGAATGTTATCAGCCGACTTAGCTTCTAAGGTATCATTTAACTCACCCTCTATTTGTAACGAGGATATTATTTATAATCATTGTGTTCTTCCTATTTTCATCCAATATTTGATTATAAATGTGTTGTCACACATTATTCCTATTCTTAGGCTAAGGACAAAAACCATCAGATCTAACTGATGTAATGGTGTGTGCATAAATGAATCTCTCGTACCTCTCCAGTAAACAGTACAGGGCGTCCTTCTTTGACAGCCTTTATCGCGTCAAATTTGCTGTCGTGCTCGGCCCTTATTCTGTGAGCAGACCAACTTGAAGGTGCACCCTGAAAGACATGAAAAAACATATTGTAAATTAACTTGGAAAAGATAAAAGTCTAGCCACGATCAGTTGAGCTCCAAAAATATTTACCTCACAGTATATGGACTCGTGCAATATAGCATACAAAGGATTGGTGTCAAAACCCAACCACCTTTCATACTGCATTTGTTGCAACACATGTCAATAAAATCTGTTGATTGTTATACAAATACCCGAAAAAAGGCCATTCTCTCAATCTCACTTCAGCGAAGGACAAAGTATAGATTACTCCTACTTCACTTGAATTTCAGTTATGGAGAAACTTACCGCACTCAGGAAATAGTAGCTAATGGTCTTTGGAGCTCCTGGTACTAATATAGGATCCCATACTCTCTCAAACCTACAAAAAGAAAAATAGAGAAGTTTGCAACAATATAGGAACAGTCAAGATATATGTATACACACAAACACCCATATATATATATATATATATATATATATACACTTTGAGTCAGATGGTATTTAAACAATCTTACAAGTAGTGTAGCCTTTCAAAACCCGTGCTAGATCCTAAGCCAGACAATCCTAGAAGCTGTAATCCTTGCGGAGTTAATACACCACCAGATGGAAGAGGCACCTTTTATAATAGCAGATCATAAAAATTACAACACAAATGAATTTGATAAGATGGAGCAAAGAAGTCATGTTCTCTGACTGAAAATAAAATTAATGAATTGTCAGAAATGAATGGTTTGAGAGAATTTCTCACCCCGCCTCCTTCAGACTCTGCCAATTGATTTACCAATTCACAAACAATTTCAATATCTTGAGGAAATCTTTTGTAATACTTCTCGTTTTGAATGATGACCTGTTCAAAGCAAGTCCTGTAAACAGCATCTGCAGTACAACCACTGCCAATAGGTGGAATTCCTCCGGTTAAAAGGACTTGGTTCAATCCATGTGGAGCAAAGCTTAGATACGTTATAGCGCAAAAGCCCCCGTAACTCTGCAATGAAATTGTCCAGCCCAATTTTGAAAGGACGGCATATAACTTATGAACCATGTCCCAGTATAACCAAATTACCTGTCCCAATACTGTCCAAGGTCTTGCATCGGGAACAAGTGTTTTACGAATACACTCAGCATCATTTACTATATTGTCAGCTCGAAAGTGACGCAAATAATCAGCTAAGGCATCGGCAGATTTAAATTGTGAGATCGAAGATGCCGTCAAAGGTGTCGATAAGCCTGTTCCTCGCTGTTGCATAAACAACTCAGCCAAACAAAAGACTCAAAATAACAAGCACAAACTAAAGTGAGAATGCTTCAAAACAACATGCCTGGTCCATGAGAATAAGACGGAATTCTTCACATGCTTTGCTTATCCATCCACCAGCTTCAGTTGGTCGCATGCATTCATAACCTGGGCCTCCCTGCAAATAAAGCATATACGGCAGGTGCTGTTCTTCTTTCCCCACTGAACAAATGTTAAAGTTGTGTCAGTACCATCTGGGAGGATGAATCATAAAGCAAAGTGATTGACCAAGAAAGTCAAATACGAAATTGCACAAGGTCGTTGAATAACCACATCTCGTCATCAGTTAAAACACAACTTAAAGATTATAGCAAAAGCAATTCAATCAAGACTCGTAAAAATCGACTAAATAAAAAAAATCACATGAATTCGCCTACATTTCGATACAGTAGAAGGCACTCCAAAGATCTCATACTGATAACTTTGTAAAAGACAACAGATTTGTAACATAGAACACCATCGCCAAAATAGGCATCTTACGACCTAAATTTTCCAATACAACAGAGAAAAAAAAAAAATCCCAAAGTAACATGATGAGCGCATTGCAGTCGTCCAGCTACAAATCGCAACGAAAAATTGTAAAAAAACGCCCAACGAACTCAACCTACCAGACACGACTTCACGAGCGAAGACTGAGATCTTCGGAGAGTTCACACCGTCGTTCGAGTAATCCAGAGGCACCGTGAAGCGGTGGTCACGGAGGCGCAGGTCAGGAACCGAGAACCACTCCCCGGAGACGCGATCGCCGCCGACGACGGCCATTGACGTTGTTCGGGCGTCGAATTGCTTCCTTGAGGACCGAGAAAAGAAAACTCGGAGGAGAGGCTGACGTGGACTGATGCGGAGGTGGAAGAGTGGCGTTAGCAATAACAGGGGCGCGTTAAGTGCACGCATGTTAGTTATTTATGAGCAATTTTATTTTTAGTGATCATTTTAGTCTGTGGACGTCTGCAGGATAAGGCTCGAAGTCAAAAGGAAATCAGCGAATCAGATAGAGAGAAGGTACCCAAAATACCCCCAACTTGCCAACAAAATGTGAAGGTCAATTTCGGTATTGTATATTTGGGGGGTTTGTCTCCTCATAAGCTCATATCTCACGCTTGCCCAAACTCCCAATCTCATTCATCATATCCGACTCCTTCGATCTTCTTACAGAGCCATATATATAAGCTTCAAAAAACGCGGCTACAGATTGTGTCTCGGTATAAAAGAAACCGTTTTTCAAATTCTTTCAGCGTTATCTTGTTGATTTTTTCCCTCTTTCCTTCTTATTGATTGGATGAGATGATATACGACTGGTTTGATGAAACCCTAGATCTGTCCGATTCTTGTTTCTTGTTGAACCCAATGCTTGTTTTTGCCGGTCGCCCTGTAAAGTTTTCTACCTAACCTGCCTTTTCCCCTTAATTTTGCCTGTTGACTTTCGTATACGCGACTGAATCGGAGAATAAGATTACTTACTGGGCTTCATTGAGCTGTTTAGCGATGAAAATTTTCAAAATTGGGAGTGGTGTTTGTTGTCACTATTTGTCCGAAACGATGCTGTATTTCTCGCTGTCTGTATGTTATCTAGTTCGATTATCTAATGATTCTCGTCTTTTAGCATTCTGGGAAAACGATTTATGGAAACAAGGTTGTATTGGCTGGAGCTGGTGAACTGTATAAATAAATGAGTGATTGATTTTGTTAAGCTGAAGAAAAAATTAACCTTTTGTTGATATCCATTGTAGAGGGCTTTTGGTTTGGTATTCATCTGCCCGCCGTTGTACATGCTAAACATTGATAAGAGCAGCTCAGACTATTCCAAAAGGAGATATTTTCATGGCTGATCCCCAAGGTTTAGAAGGAAGCCAACCAGTGGATTTGTCTAAGCACCCTTCTGGGATTGTTCCGACTCTCCAGTAAGACATTGGTTCATGTTTGGTGGTTTCAATTTCTGTAGTGTCTCCCCCTTTTTTGGGTTTGAAATAAAGTAGTGGCCGACTTAGATTATTCCTCTAATTTCCCCCTATCCTTTATCAAAGTAGAAATATCTTAAGCAGATGTGCTCTTCTAAATTTGACTTTTTATGTGAGACTTTCTGGATTACGTGTGTATGACTGTTCAAGGAAAATTCGATTTCCACTATTGTGTGTTTGATTTTTATTGACGACCTTTCCATATTATTCGAACTTGCTTGGAAACACACCTTATTATTGGTGGATCAATGTACATGATGAATCTTCCCATGTAACTTCTCTTACCTTATGTATACACTATACAGATCATTCTCGTATAATTTTATGTGCATTTATTATGCTGATAGTTGATACGCATTGTGTTTATCTGAGCACCAATATTTTGTTAAAATTCGGCATGTTCATGATTGTTGGGATGGTATCAATTCCTATATGGGACTTTGCCTCAGAGTACTACTCTACTATATGCTGCAAGTTGTTGGCATGCATTATATCATACTGTATTTGGCAAGTTTAAAGAGTTTCTGGGCTGACTGATATGCAGGAATATTGTGTCAACAGTCAATTTGGACTGCAAATTGGTTCTTAAGGACATAGCCTTGCAAGCTCGCAATGCAGAGTACAATCCCAAGGTTGCCCTATTATGTCTGTTGTAATCGATACATCTATGTCATACTGATTCTCACATTTTGTTTAATTCGTGAACTATTTTGTTCGCTAAAGTTGTTAATTTCGTGTGTTGTAAGTATCAGAATCCTTCTTCAAGCCCTTTTGATGGGCTCCCCATACAATCTTCATGTTTCTGTATTTATTTGCTTTCTCTTCTGCTGCATGCAACCCAAAATAAACCAACTAGCTTTGACTCGTACCAGTCTTAAGAAACCATCATGTTACGCGTACACTATGTGTATTTTCAGAAGTTATTGGGCCTTCAAAAGTTGAAAGCTGTAATAGGCTGCATAAAATCTGGGAAAACGTAATTTTTGCGATTCTTCTTGAATAAGACTAATCATTTCTCCGTGATTTCGAGTTGCTGAAACTGTTTTTGGCATGCTATGCGAATTTGCTGAGAATCTTAGTCCCTTGATATCTACGTGTCTTGCATTTTTATATTTCGCAAGCGTTAATTTATGTGATGGTTTTGGATACTTACTCTTTGAGAGAGCTTTTCAGCGTTTTGCCGCTGTGATTATGAGGATTAGAGAACCAAAAACAACGGCACTAATTTTCGCATCTGGGAAGATGGTAAGTGCCAACTTCTATTCAGTCTGAGGAATTATGCAGAAGTCCGTAATTTTTGCTGTCAATGTAACACTCATGCCTCCTTTTACTCATGTTTTTGTTAAACACCTTCAAATTTGTCCATTTACACTTAAGGTCTGCACTGGAGCCAAGAGTGAGCAACAGTCTAAATTGGCTGCTCGGAAGGTATACATAATATGTGCTAAGGAATTCATTTCGATTATCTATCAACCTACCATTCTCTGTATCGATAGATCGTCAATAGAATATTATAAAATTGAACTAGTTTTACGATTGACTTATTCCTTCTTGTTCTCTATTTCCACATCATCTGAATCATACCATTGTTCTATTCAGTATGCCAGAATCATCCAAAAGCTCGGTTTTCCAGCCAAATTCAAGGTGAGTAATATTCGGTATATTCTCTACGACTACCACCCTTTCTTGAAAAAAAATTATCAGCTCCCATTTTCCTCCACTTTCACTTTGACTCTATTCATCAATTTGTTGGGCACTCATTGTTTTCTAGGATTTCAAAATTCAAAACATAGTCGGTTCCTGCGATGTAAAATTTCCAATTAGGCTCGAGGGCCTCGCTTATGCTCATGGCGCTTTCTCAAGCGTAAGCCAACTTAAATAACTCTTAACATAATAAATCTTGTAAGCTAACCACAGTACTGAAGTGTAGCCCCATCAAAATATGAACCTCCGCAGTATGAGCCTGAACTCTTCCCTGGACTGATATATCGAATGAAACAGCCCAAGATTGTGCTGCTAATTTTCGTCTCTGGGAAGATTGTTCTTACTGGGGCTAAGGTAAAAGCTGATACATAAGTCTTGTTCGTTGTATTACCAGACTTTCTTAAGAAAACCTCAGGCCATATGTAATAGTATCTATGGTCTTCATATATATATATATATATATATATATTTATCAGGTCAGAGAAGAGACGTATACAGCATTCGAGAACATATATCCCGTGCTTACTGAATTCCGTAAAGTTCAGCAGTGGTATGGCTATTTTTCACGGACGTTTAAATCCACTATCGGCCTCGAACGAAAATAAATAAGCATTTCTTTGAATGATCTTTTGCCTTCAGATTCCTTCCTAAGAAGGTGAGCTTATTGAATGTTGATGGTGTGTGGAAGAGTTGAAGATTATATGGTGAGCGCCGTGCTGCTGCTATTTAATGTGAGGGAAAGGTTGATAGATGGTTTTTATTTAATAGCATCAATGGAGGATTTTTGTCCCAAGTGTTGTTTGTAGCTATCGTTTTTTTTTTTGGACAGTTTTCACTTCTCAAATCCTTTCTAATTATTATCATTACAACATATCCGTACTGAAAAAAAAAATAGCGGAATTCTAGTAAGTTGTTTCTGAAGTTCCATGCTCGAGTCTAAGTGCATGTGATTCCTTCTTTATATATATATATATATATATATATATATATATATATATATACACTATGCTGTCCATCCTGGTGTTTTATTTTTTAATTTTTAACGCCGTCATCATCTCCGTCGATCCTCTCAAATATGTTGTCACCTAAATCATGCTCTCGAACACGTTGACTTTTAAGAAAATTTGTAATTTATTATTCATGTGTAGACGAGATACCAATACGCTCATCTATTGTTCATGTGTCGACGAGATACTAATACAATAAATTTCTTAAAACTCAACGTGTTGGAGGACGTGGTTTAGGTGATAGCATATTTGAGAGGGTTGGGGGAGATGATGACGGTATAAAGAATCGAAAAAAGCACCAAATTTTATAGATTTGTGTGTATGGTGTCCTGAAATCGCCATCAATCCAAATTATCAAAAAATTAATTCGTCCCATTTTAAATTCTGTTGGTAATAATAACCGCTCGTGTCATAAATAACGGTCATCGGCAGCCAAACTATGAAGACATCATTCATTGGAAGCAAATTTATATTCATCGTTTACGCGTTCACACGGGTACTGAAGCATAAAATGTATATATTTTTTGGACGATAAGATCAAGAAAGTAATAAATCATAATGGTAAAAGTAACTCATATATAATGCATTTGAAATGTTCGGATCGGCTTTTTAAATTCAATGGTTGACAAATATGTATAGAACAATTGTTAAATGTCGATTATTTTGTTACTTACACGTCTTAGACTGTACACATGTAATAAGTATCAAGTATAAAATGATAGCATCTTTTAAGTTTGATAAATTTATTTAGACACGTGCTCATTGATATGATTCACGTTCGCGTTTAAGCAAATTTGTCATTCACGCATCTGTTATAATTACATCATATATGTCGGCTGCTTTTTAATTCCCCACCCCACACTCAGCTTGTTGAACTTTATTACTCAATAATTTTGAAGCTCAAACAATCAAACTACTAATTAGAAGGTCAACGGTCAACAAACTTCGTTGTACAAATTGAATGTTCTTGCATGACAACATATCCATCTTATCAAGTTGTCATGGCGCTTTATGATCATAAACTTATATGCCACTCATGGCTATTTTTTCAAGAAATATTTATATCTAAAGATTGTGGTTGAAAATGGTCAACAGCAACCACGATGTCGTTGACCGCTTTGACTCTCCCCAAGTAAAGTAACGACGCCAAAGTGCATTTTACCATCTAAATTATTCTTCGTTATTCATTCCCTCAAAACAATAATGAATACAATTGAATACTTTTTATGGGTCAAACCCGATTCGTGATGGCCCTAAAGAACGGTATGATGGCTTCCAGAAATTATATGGTAATGATATTGAATTATTTTCGGACCAAAACTCGACATATTAACGACACGTGTTCATGATATATCAGTGACGTATCGGTATAGTATACCATCGTATATGAACGAATGCAAATAAGAGAATATCAATACGGTAGCATAGCTCTATAAATGTCAACATATAAGACGACCAACTTTTATACTACTTCGCACGTGTGTGTCTATTTATAAAAATTCTATTTTCCATGAACTTCGGACTCCATAAATCTTAAGATAGTGTAAAAAAATAGTATTTCGTATATATGTTTTTAAAATTATTGTTTGGACGCGTGAGTGTTGAGACGTAGTTTGCTTTCTTTGGTCTTCCTTCTTTAATAGTATGTTCGGTACATTCTAGAACTTCACATTCTCTAGCAAATATCCATAGGTATTCGCATTATGTGTAACTTGTAAGTACGTACGTACTCTATTTTCTTACAATCGTCAGTGTCCGAATTATATGAAGTCCCTTCTTTTTCAACCAATTTTCTTTTTTATTTTAGCTTCCATAGTTTTGAACGTTGAAAGAAATCGATCACTTCTCCTTTTGTGCGCTTTTCCGAATTAAATAAAGATGTTAGTCGCTATTCTCCTCATTCTCTCATTGCCTATAAATTTACTCCCACATATTCTTTCATGCCACAAACACTTGACCAAAAAAAAAACCACAGTCCACATACAAAGAGACACAAAATCCAAAAAAGAATGAGCAATAAGCAATTGTTGTCGAAGTTAGCAACCAACGACGAACATGGTGAGAACTCTTCGTACTTCGATGGATGGAAGGCTTATGACAATGATCCTTATCATCTCACCAAAAACCCTAATGGCGTTATCCAAATGGGGCTTGCAGAAAACCAGGTTTCTTTTTCTATCTTTTTTACGAACACATTTTCTTCGTTATACGTACGTACTACTATTAGTCTTCCTTTGATTTCAATCATTAATATATGTTCCTCTATTCGCAGCTTGTCGATGACTTGATTAAAGAATGGATCAAGAACAACCCCAAAGCTTCCATTTGCACCAGCGAAGGCCTTCATAAGTTCAAAGACATTGCCTTGTACCAAGATTACCATGGCTTGCCTGAATTTAGAAGTGTACGTACATTGAAATATACAAATACTAGTTTTTTACCCGTGCATAACACGGCCAATTAACTATCTATAGTTATTATTCGTTAATAAAATAATTAAATTTTATGTTATAATGGTGGGTAAAGTTATGGTCCAATTATGTGTGATAGTGGGTAGTTTTCATGTTTTTATTATATTTATTTATTAAGTTTATTTTAATTAATTTTTATGAGACGCGTGACACACATGCATTTCTATAATTATATAAGATTACCCCAATATCATATTTTTCCATCAATTTCATTACAGGCCATTGCAAAATTCATGACAAAATCAAGAAACTGCCTGAAGGTCGGCTTTGATCCCGACCGAATAGTAATGGCCGGCGGAGCGACGGGCGCCAACGAGACCCTTATGTTCTGTTTGGCTAATCCCGGCGATGCATTCCTAATCCCGACCCCTTACTATCCTGGGTAAGCAAATCGTCCCACAATTCCGCCCATCAGCCAAACGCGCCCTTAATTCCAAATCATCGTAATAACTTAACAATTCAATTTTCCCGACAGATTCGATAGGGACCTGAAATGGAGGACGGGCGTCCAACTAATCCCCGTCCCATGCCACAGCTCAAACAACTTCCAAATTACCAAAAACGCCCTCGAAGAGGCCTACGAAGACGCCGTAAAGGCCAACGTAAACGTGAAGGGGCTCATCATAACGAACCCATCGAACCCATTGGGCACGACCATGTCTCGAGCCACCCTAACGAGCCTAATAACCTTTGTGAACGAAAGGAAGATCCACCTAGTGTGCGACGAGGTGTACGCCTCGACCGTCCATCGGGCCCCGCTCATCAGCATCGCTGAGGTCTTGGAGGACGAAACCGTCATTTCCGACCGAAATTTGATGCACCTAACATTTAGCCTCTCCAAGTGCATGGGCCTACCCGGGTTCAGGGTCGGGATTATCTACTCCTACAACGAAACGGTGGCTGAATGCGCGAGGAGAATGTCGAGCTTCGGACTCGTGTCTTCCCAGACTCAGTTTCTTCTGGCGACGATGCTCTCCGACGGGGAATTCGTGGGGCGGTTCGTGGCCGAGGGCCGACGGCGGCTCGCTGAGAGGCGCCGGCGGTTCGTCGAGGGGTTAGCGAGGGTCGGGATTGGGTGCGTGGAGGGCGACGCCGGGCTTTTCTGCTGGATGGATTTGAGGGGATTGTTGGGAGAGTCGGCGACTTTCGAGGGGGAGCTCGAGCTCTGGAGGGTCGTTCTGAGGGACGTGAAGCTCAATATTTCGCCCGGGGCGTCGTTCCGCTGCGTTGAGCCGGGGTGGTTTAGGGTTTGCTTTGCGAACATGGACGAAGGGACGATGGAGGTTGCCCTCGGGAGGATTAGGGAGTTTGTTGGGAGGGGCGAAAAGGAGGCAAAGGGTCGGTGGCGGAGGGATTTGAGGATCGGGTTTGACTCGTCGGTTCGCGACGATGGTGAGGCGGCGGCGTCGCCGGGCCCGCGGGTCCCGCTTTCGCCGCTCGTCGTTGCGAAGAATTAGTGGTGTTAGATGTGCATTGCTAGAATTTCAGTTTTGTTTGTCGGTCAATTTTATTTTTATAATTAAATAAATTTGTGCAATGTTTATGGATTTTATACTTAATGTAAGTTTTGTGGAATTAAAGAAAAGAAAAGTGTATTATATATATATTTATATACGTGTCGTACAATCATATTTTCTTTTCCACGTCAAATCCACGAAAAACAAATGTAAATTTTATTGGAATTAACCTACCGAGTGTTTACAAATATATATATATATATATATATAATTTACATATATATATATATAATATTAAAATCCGAACATCAAATGTCTATGCAAAACAAAAAAAAATTAATATTAACCATTATTAGTGTAAATAACTGTTGTTATTTAATAATAATTATATATTAATAATTATATAGATAATATGAGATAAAAACCCATAACATTGAAACGGTTTGAATAGAGGACCGAAGAATTCATCCTAAACATGAGGCAACGAACAGAAAGTAAAATAATTAAATTATGATATATAAGATTAAAATATGATCGATCGTAAAATTAAAATACTTTTCAAGTAGTAAGCTTTAATTTAGGTGAAACTGCTAATTCCCGAAAGGCCCATCGTTATTTAATTTTCGTGTTTCTTTCTCCTCTCCTCTCCTCAACTCGCTCGCCTCCCACCGAATTACACTCATACGCACACACACAGATCAATCTTCTGTATTGTCCGACTTGGGTAAATCCCCGAGGTAATTGCCTTTCAAATCGCTGTATCCTCTTCAGTTTCGTTGGGTTTTTATTTTTAATTTTAATCGCTCCGCCGCTTGTAACGTAATCAGTCTATTCGAAAATTGTGTTTCACCTTTGTTGTTTTGATTTCATGTCTTTCGTTTTTCTATGTTTGAGCTGAATGTTGAGATAATTCAGGATACATTTCGTGCTTTGGTCGATTTTTCGTGCAATTTATATGATGCACGCGTCCTAATTCATGTCTTTTGCACCTTAAATGCCGATCGATGCTTTATTCATAAGTTTTTTTGGAGAGGTATTCTGTTTGCCATTCTCATCAAGTTGTTGGAGAATTTGAAACTTGTACCATTTAACTTGACTGCATTCCTTGTGTTGGTTTCAGAAATATGGTTCTGGGAATCCGTGATTATTCTCTGATACTGTTGGCTGGAAGGCTAATGTGAACATTATAGTTATCTGTGCTGATATTTTAGCAAAACAATCTTTGAATGTTGCGAGTAGATGACTTCCGAATTTCCTCTAAATTATGTAAAACTATAGCCATATAAGAGACAGGGCTGTATTCCGACATGCCCAATGAAGTTTACAAATTGTTACTCTTGGTAGTTGACACCCAAAAAGAGGATTTTGAAAGAGGAACCGTTGACAAATTTAATGAATATTTCCGATGCAGGAACTTCTTGTGGTGTTGTATAGGGGGGGATAATGTCTAGCACTGAAGAGGTAAAGGAGCCAGTGGAAATTGCTCCCGAGGGTGCTGACAACTCCATGACATCAACACAAGGAGTTGCGTTCACCCTTTTTTTTGCCGTCTTTTTATTGATAGAACAAAGTATTTATATCTCTTTTCATCAACTGAACACTGTTTACTTATTGCAGGAGGAAGCTGCTAAGAAGAAATATGGAGGAATGGCCAAGAAACCTCCACTCATCTCTAAAGTTCCTCACCATAGATCTCTTTTCTCATTTCTTATTGAAACCTTAACGATGCCACTCTCTTACAAGTTAACATCTGTTTTCAGGATCACGAGCGAGCTTATTTTGACTCTGCTGATTGGGCTCTGAACAAGGTTTAGTTTAACATTCTTCCCTTTATATCCACATCATTTTCTTGTCTGAAACTTGTCATTTGGCTACATTGTCTTACTTCTGTTGCTACTCGTTAATCTTATTCGGCTTATAGCAAGGTTTGGAGAAGCCCAAAGGACCACTTGAAGCCCTCAGACCAAAGCTACAGGTAAATTATCTTCTTGCAATGCCAATATGAGAGACTTGTGAGTGTTACCATATTTCATTTCGTACATTTTAGCCTTTGTTCATCCATTGATTTTTCCCTTCTCTATCGCATGTTTTTAGCCCACGCAACAGCAGACTCGCATTCGCAAATCTCTTTACGCTCCATCGGAGGGAGAAGGTATGGACATTAACAGAAGAAGAAAAAGAATTGAAAGAAAAAGAATGCATTTCCTTTTCACCGAATAACTTAGATATTGTATTTTTTTTGTGCTCTTTTTCGCATTTTCATACAGATGGAAATGGCGCCCCATCAGAGGATACAAATGCCAACGAATGAGACACTTCCATTCCGTTACAGATCGATCCTATTTTGAGTTTCTGCTGTAATAAAAAAGGATTTAGAGAATAATGCTGTGTAGGGGGAAGTGCATCTATTTGTTGTACTTCCCCTTATTTGAGAAGTCTCCCATGAAATAATGTAACCGTTCGATGAGGCGCTTATACATTTATAATCGAAGTTTTGGGATTTGTCAAATCATTGAAATTCTGAGTCCATGACATGAGATTGACATTTATAAATGGGTTTCGATTTCGAGCCTATAATTGATATTGAAAAATACATTACCGGACTTGTATTTGAACAGGTCAGAAATTCTAAGGTGGATTTTCATAAATTTGTTTCAAACCTATATCCAAGTTTGTACTTGATGAATTATGAGAATGTTGCATCTCTTCAAATTTATATGACCAAATTAAATAATGTTTTAATTAGAGCCTAACAAGATACATTTTGTCTTGCAAAAGTTTTGAAATAGGAAATAAAAAAAGAAAAAAGACAAAAACATCTTCTCGATGATGAACCTGTATTTTTCTTGCATTGCTAGAAGTCAAAGGGAGAGGCCAGTAGGAGGTGTATATGGAATTCTAGACATACAAGTATCAACGTATCTACCAATTAATGCAATAACAAATTATTAACTTTTAACTTAAAAAAATATAAGTGTCAAATTCAGCAACTTGACAATATGTATCATCATTTTCCGAAAATAGGGTAGTCAATCGTCAAATCTCTGAAAATAAAAACATATAAAACCAAGTCACACGGGATTTGCGTATTTATAAAATAGTCAATGTGTCGATGACAGAACTAACCAATAATCATAATTTTTATGTATTCATTTCAGACCAGAGTGAACGAACAGAACACGACAGTGTAAGATACAAAAATTCTAAAAAAAAATAAAGTCCCTTCATGAATCTTGAATAATTGCATTGGTGCGGAAGAAAGTAAGAAAGGGAGAGATGATTAAGGATCGGAATTGGGTTCATTACTTGAATTTTTATTTCGTCTTCTTTGGGTTGAGCATCTTTGTCTGTGATTCACAAGACATCGGCAGCTTCGTTATTTCCAGTTCGTCGTATGGAAAGACTTCGCTTAAACCTTACGAGTGGCATTACATTAGAGGTAATAAGCATCTGACTTTTTCAATTTTGCAAAGTCAGCTCCTTTTTCTTCTTTCCAATGTTTCTGGCTTTTTTCTTGGTGGGCTTTTTGAGCTGAGGCTTGTTTGTTTCTGATTATGTTGTCACCTATTTTATTTTTTAACTTGATGGTTTTGTGTCTGATTCATGCTTCAATGATAACTCAAGGCTCTGTTTCGTGTTTAAATTTCGTTTACTTATAGCAAATAGAAGGGTTTCTGATGATGATGAGGATGATGATTGATCAATGCATAGATATTAACCTCTTTGGTTTTCCTTTCTACATCTGTAATTGTTGATAATTCAATTGAACTTAGAAAAAAAGAGCAGTGCTGATGAAAAGTAGAGGTGTTTTCTAACATTATAAACTACCGATTTGATTTTTATCGTTGCAGTTGAGTTGCCACAATGGTTCTCTTCGATGTCCTTAGCCTTGGAATCTGATGTGGAAATTGTAAGCATATCGTTACAAGCATCTAATGTGTATAGTATTCGTTTGATTGATGGCTTATAATCTATGTTAGGCTGATTTCTGAACTAATGGATAATACATTTTCGACTCTTACAATTCTATCTTATTCATTTCTTCGAAGTAATAGGCTCGATAATGTTTTTTTTTTTTGCAGGAGCTCAAGGGCGTAAATAGTTCGTCAGGCGCCTCTATTCCTATGATATGCTTTAGAGAAGGGAGCCCTCCTTTGCCCGATGTTCATAACACTTCTCTTACTGGTCTTGGTAATAAGTCTATCAGAAAAAAAAAACATTCTTTTTTTCATTGGTAATAACTATCACTAACGTCGAAGACTTACTTTTGCAGTGGCTGATTACATCTCCAACGATTCTTTCGCCGGCGTTCAAAATCTTCAGAACGTCGAGAAGTGCTACCCGATGCAGAAGAACATACTGTTGAAAGTTACAAACGAGCAGGTTTTTTTTTTTCTTTTTTCTTTTTCCATGGATTAGTTAGAGAAGATGAGCTGATTATCTAACAGCTTTGAATTTAAGTTTCTCTTTTTTGCAGATTTCTCCCGGGATATGGTTCTTCGGGCTATTTAATGGCATAGGCCCAGTGAGGACACAGTCTAAAATGGTTCGATCCCTTCTTCAGATCGATTCTCTGGGTCATTTTCTTTTTTGCATATCTTAAGAACTTTTAGATGCCATGAAATCGATCGACAGATCAACAGAGGCTCGGGATATGCGTTTAGTGGAAACGTTAGCGTAGAAGGCTGTACAACCTTTGCAATGATGGGTCAGTTCTGCAACCAAACCGTGACCACGCTTTCGTGTAATAACAACGATGCTTCTAACTCAACTCTAATCGATGTCGACCCTAACCTAAGGCTGGGAAAACACGTGACAACATGTTCGAACGCAAATGGAGTTTCTTGCCAGGAAAACAGTGCACCAAAAACATTATCGTTAGAAGTCAATGGAGTCGTGGAAGAGATCGTTATTACAGCTTCGAATGTAACGTTCAGCAGCAGAAATGGATCGTTGATGCTCTATGCAAGACACGGGGCAATCCCACTAAATCAAACCTATGATTTTTTCGGAGATGTAAGTAAATCCCCTTTAGTTATACAGTTTCCTAAAGCTGGCCTTTGGTACATTACCATTCGAATGGATGGTAATAAAACCGCCCAAAGCTCGAAAGCTTGCTATTTGCTGGGATGGGAAGTCTTACAGTGTCCTATGGATAAGGCGGGGTTTAACTGCTCGTGGGAACGTTACGCTCTTCAGGTAAATTAGGTAGAAATTTATTCAAGAATTCCAATTTTATGCTAGTTTAAAAATAATCCCCCTCTCTTTTTATATTCGTTAGGCAGTTCTTCGAAAGACACCTAACAACCCTTTCGAGTCCAACTTCGTACCGATGAACAAAAAAGTGGATTCGCCGAGTTTTCCATTGGAGCCACTTTTGAGTAACGTATCTATTGGAAAAAATAGTACAGAAGCGTGGACGTTTTTCGTCATGGATATTCCTTTAAATGCGGCCGGGGGAAATATTCATATTCATCTATCTTCGCATACGAAGATAAACTACGAAGTTTACGCAAGATATGGAGGATTGCCTTCTCTTAGTAGTTATGATTACTTCTTTGCAAATAGCACGAATAACAGTAACGGGTCCATGTTTTTCAAGATCTACGATTCGAAGGACGATACGATCGATTTCTACATTTTGTATGCGAAGGGAGGAATTTGGAGCTTCGGCTTGAGACAAGTGAATCGAAGTAGTTCGAATGGTAATAGTACTGAGATTTCCCTGTCGCTCGAAAGGTGTCCGCATAAATGCTCTTCGCACGGGACGTGCCCGTCTACGTTGGACCTTAGCGGGCTCATGGTTTACAGGTTCGAAAATTTTTTGTTTTAATTGAATCGTAAGATATTTAAAGTATCTTCGTTGTTAGTTCTTGAGACTGTGTGTCTGCTTTCTTTCCTCAGCTACTGTTCTTGCGATCGAAACCATGGAGGATTCGATTGCAGTGTGGAGCTGGTATCTCATCGGGGTAATTTTTTTTTAATAAATATATTTGGCTAAATTATCTTTTTGTCCTATATTTGGGGGAGTGACATTTTAATGATACGTAAATTAAAGGTGACAATTTTAGGACAATATTTTGAAGCAGTTTGAGAAAACCTGATTAAATCTTGTCATTTGAGAACATGCGGCTTCATAGTTAGAACAAAGTGCGGACAGTAGTACAGAAGAAATAGTTCAAAGTTCTGGCGTTAATTGTCCTCAAATTGTTTCACTTTTGAAACTTATTGTCCTAAAATTGCAACTTTCGATTCAGGTGTCCTTAAATTTTGTCGATTTTGAAACTTATTATCCTAAATTGCAACACTTTAATTTATGTGTCCTTATAACGCCATCACCCACAAAATAATTAAACCTATATTACATATATGTGAGTGTGTGTGTGTTTGAATCTTTGATGATGCCACCTACACCACCATCTTGCTATAGTCTTATTTGTAGATATATATTTTTTTTATCCTCACTTTTTACTTTTGCAGGGCACATTCGACAGTCGATTTTCCTCATCGCGTCGAACGCTGCAGCAATTTTTCCAGCTTATTGGTCCCTACGGAATAAGGTACGGAAATATAACGCATATTTTATCTCCTCGATACAAATAATTCTACGTCAATTATACGGAGAATAAATTTTAAAAAAACTTAGTTGTTTCTTCTACGCAAAGGCATTCGCAGAATGGGTGCTTTTCACCTGTAGCGGCATATCGAGCGCTCTTTACCACGCATGCGACGTCGGGACATGGTGTGTGCTCACCTTTCGTATCTTACAGGTGTTTGTAATAAAACTAAACAAATCATTTTTTACGTAATAAGAAATCTTGTCGATATTTAACTATACTGAATTTTCGCCGTTTTTTTTTCTCAGTTCTTCGATTTCTGGCTTTCCTTCATGGCCGTCGTCAGTACGTTCGTGTACTTGGCGACCATAGAAGAAGCTTCAAAGCGAACGATTCACACAATCGTTGCGCTCTTAACTGCTCTCATGGCTGAGACGGGACCCACCAGGTAATTAAATTTTCTCGTCGGCCGATATTATTTTCGTTATGCATTTGGTAATGAAAAGCGATTAAAAAATTGTTCGTCGTTCCTCAGTGGGAAGAACATCGGATACGTAATAGGTTTGGGAACTCTTGGCCTGCTCGTCGGTTGGCTGCTCGAGTTTCTTTCTCATTACAGATCGTCTTCTTTCTCGATGGAATTTCGGCTGAATTTAGCTCACAGGTCAGTAATAAAAATAGGTTCAGTCTAAAAAAAGTTACGAAAATTTGAACTTATAAGCGGATTTCGGTGAATTTGTTTTGGATGAAATTAAAGATTGGAAGGCGTCAAAGGATGGATACGCAATATCATCGACACGCTGAAGAAACGTTTTCGATGGGGATTTATTTTGGCGGGATTTTCCGCGCTGGCGATGGCGGGAATCAGTTGGAAGATGGAGAGCACTAAAAGCTATTGGATTTGGCATAGGTATATATATCTTATGTACTTTCTGTCTATATATAATGAGAAATCTTATGGGACTCACCTTATGCACGCACCTTTAATATGACATTGATTGGTCATACGTCTGCACCATAAAATTTCTCTCTCTCTCTCTCTCTCTCTCTCTCTCTATATATATATATATATATGTGTGTGTGTGTGTGTGTGTGTTGATACATAGATTTGTTGGACTAATTGCTATAACAAACGATTTTGTGATATATGTGCAGTTTGTGGCATATTTTCATCTATACTTCGTCGTTCTTCTTCCTATGTTCGAAAGCGAAGCTTTCTATATGCGAGAATGAGAGGTCTTCGTCGAATGGCGAGTACGAACTAACTCGACAGGATTCTTTCAATGGAGGCGCGCGCGAGCATCAAGAAAGACAACGATAGGCTTTCTTTTCTTCTTATACTTTACAGATCGAAACGTAGATTAAATTTAGCGTCTTCATCGTAAGATACAGAATTCGATTTCTATATCAGAGCATGTCGAGGAGGAGAGTTGCAAAGGCGCAGAATGTTTGTGCGATCTCTTTATTTCCTATTGATTTGTAGATTTTATAGACAATGTAGGACAAAGAAAAAAAGTCTGATTTTTTATGATTTTGGTAGGGAAATCTCAACTCTTAGCCATTACGAAGTTCAGTTTGAAACGTCTGAACTTTTAGCCATTACGATTTTGAGTTTCTTCAGTTCAAAGCATGTCAACTACTTTTGGGCTTTGGCATGCAATTCTTGTTTCGTTATTAAACAATTCTTTAATCCAACATATTTTTCGAACAACTGTAGGAATAGGAAACACCTATATTGTCAAGAATATCACACCATCCTCTAAAGTCTAAATAGGGTTTTAATTTATTCACCAAATTTCTTCACGAGGGAATCCAAAGATTCGCTGCCCCCCATACCATAAGTTTTCCTCCTTTTAAGATTTTGCAATCATTACTCCTTACGTCCTCTCATCTCACCAAGTGAACCTCATACATGATACAACTATGTAATTTTATTAGTTTAACTAATTTAATAGTTATTATATTATTTATGGGGTTATTTTATCAAATGGATATTCCCATCCTGAGAAAGAGTCAGGAAAGGTTGTGGAAAAAAAATCCAGTTCATGTCTGAACTCTGAACTTACTTTTTCAGACACTTACTTCATCATCTTTCATTGCAAGAACATAAGAAACTTTCTTCTTATTATTCTAATCATAACCACCTCACCATTGCATTTCTGCAGCTGAAGAGGATACTATCTACGAGTGGTTTCTCTTCACTCTAAAACCCATGATGTTGTTGAGCCTCAAATTACTAAAAGCCTTTTCTTTCCTTTTCTTATTACACATCACCTTCTTCAACCAAGCTGTCGTTCCATTACCAGTCGCCATTACTGCACCTCACAGAAGCTCAGCTCACAAAGACGAAGAAAGCTTGAGAAAGCCCACGAAGAGTTCACATACAGAAACCTTAAAGTTGGAATCTTTTCAGAACTCCAAGGTTATCCTCAGCGGAAACGGCACCGTTTCGAGCGAGTCCGACACATTTCGGGTCGGATTCTTCGCCCCGGACGACGAATCGAATTGGTACCTGGGCATTTGCTACGCTTCAATCCCCATTCCCACCTACGTTTGGGTGGCCAACCGCGAAAGACCCATCAAGAGCCCTTCGTCGGCGGCCCTCGTAATAACCGGCGACGGCAAACTCGCCGTAATCGACGGAGAATCGAAAACCCTAATTTGGCAGACGAACAACGCCGAGAAAGCGAGCGACTTGAGGCTCTCGGAGCAGGGAAACCTAGTTCTTTCCGCCGGCGACGGCGCCGTCGTGTGGCAGAGCTTCGATTTCCCCACCGACACGTGGCTTCCCGGGATGAACCTGACGGCGGGGCAGATGCTGACGTCGTGGTCAAGCTCCGTCGACCCCTCGCCGGGGAGGTATTCCCTGAGGCTGAATCCGCCCAACTACGGTGAAATTTCCCTCTTCTATTACGCCGACAACGACAACAGTTCCTCAAGCAGCAGTAATATTTCGTACTGGACAAGCGGCGAGTGGAATGGGAATGCATTTTCGGACATCCCAGAAATGACAGTTCCTTACATATACAAGTTCGATTTCCTCGACCCATTCACGCCCATGGCCACCTTCGGCTACACAGAGGTGCCATTAGAGGCCGGCGGCAAGCCACCATTGACGAGGTTCGTGCTCCACCATATGGGACAGCTTAGGCAGTTCACTTGGTCTCAGCAGATCGAGAATTGGAACATGTTTTGGTCTCAGCCCGACGAAGTATGCCGAGCTTACTCTCTGTGCGGAAACCTGGGAATCTGTACGAGCGATAAACCGTTGGGCCCATGCCGTTGTCTGAACGGATTTAAACCCGTGGACCCTCTTTCTTGGGACAAGGAGGATTTTTCGAAAGGATGTGCGAAGATGGGCGATGGGAATTCCTGTAAGAACGACGTGTTCGAAGACTTTGGAGCGATGAGCTTCGAAAGGACAGCGAATATGTCTTCATTCACCGCGAGTCGGGGCGATTGCGAAGGCTCGTGCCTTAAGAACTGCTCTTGCCTCGGTTTCATCCATAATGCTAAGGATAACAACAAGTGCAAGAATGTTTACGGGCCGCTGCTCAACCTCAGGAATATTACGTCCGAGGATAGGTTGTACCTCAGAGTACAACCGTCCGAAGCAGCTTTCGACGAGCCCAAGACGAAGAAGAATTCGACCCTACTGATCGGCGTTATTACAGCGATGATACTCGTCGTTGCAGCGCTTATTATCACGGGAGCGACTTTGAACTTTCTTTGTCTGAAAAAGAGGAGGCGAAATGTTAGAGAAAGAAGTCGGCGAGAAGAAGAAGCTGAGATCTTCCAAGCATCGAATTTAAGGCTCTTCACCTACAAAGAGCTCCACGCCGTAACTAAAGGATTCTCCGAAAAGCTCGGCCACGGTGGCTTCGGCGGCGTCTTCCTCGGGAAGCTTCCCGACTCTTCCACGGTGGCCGTAAAACGTCTCGAGCGGCCGGCCACCGGCGCCGGGGAGGAGGAATTTAGGGCCGAAGTGCGCACGATAGGCAATATCCACCACGTAAACCTAGTTAAGCTCCGAGGGTTTTGCGCCGAGAAATCCCACCGACTCCTCATCTACGAATACATGCCAAACGGGCCCTTAAGCGCCTACTTGAAGCGGGCCGGGCCTAACCTTAGCTGGGACGTGAGGTTCCGCATCGCGAAAGGGACGGCCCGAGGGCTCGCGTACCTCCACGAGGGCTGTCGAAACCGCATCATACACTGCGACGTGAAGCCCGAGAATATACTCCTCGACGGCGATTTTTCGCCCAAGGTTTCCGACTTCGGCCTCGCGAAGCTCGTGGGTCGGGACTTCAGCAGGATCCTCGCGACGATGAGGGGCACGTGGGGATACGTCGCGCCCGAGTGGATCTCCGGGACGGCCATCACGACGAAGGCCGACGTGTACAGCTACGGAATGACGATGCTGGAGCTTCTGGGCGGGAGGAGGAACGTCGGCGATGCGCCCGAGGAGTTGTTTTTTTTCCCGCCCTTTGCGTCGGAGAGGATAATCGAGGGGAAGATCGAGGAGGTCGTTGACGGGCGGCTGGGCGGGGTTTATAATAGGGAGGAGGCCGAGCGGTTGGGGATGGCGGCGGTTTGGTGCGTGCAGGACGAGGAGGAGGCGAGGCCGAGCATGGGGACGGTGGTGAAGATGCTCGAGGGGGTGGTGGAGGTGGCTGTGCCGCCGCCGCCGAGGATGATTCAGGCGCTCGTCTCCGGCGAGTCGTTTCGAGGCGTGGCGGAGGCGGATTCCGGCTACGGCGGGTCGGCGTCGGAGGGTTCGGCGTGTGAAAGAAGGGGAGGGCGTCGATGGACGCTGTGACTGACTGAGAGTTGACGAGAGAAGCGGAGGTTCGCTGACGCTGAGTTGAGAAGATGGAGCGCTGTAAGGCTGTGTTTGGATCGTGGAAAGTGGTTGGGAAAAGAAAACTAGAGAGAAATTGATTTCCAATATCTTTTCCTTCATTTTCCAGCACGTTTTCCTCATCTTTTCTCTCAACTATTTCTCTAATTAACCGAACAGGAAAATGGTTTTCCTTTTCTATTTCTTTTTCTTTCCTCGCTATATTTCGTGAACCAAACACATCCTAAGTGGCGGTCGGCAGCGTCTTGTAGTATAGTGTTTATGCTGCGGATTTTGTGGGGTTCAGGCAATAGGACGGAGTTTTTCGGTTAGATTTCTAGGGTATTCTTCTCGGTTTGGTTAGTTTGGGTAATAGTTTTTCTTTCGTTTTCCTCACCATTTGGTGAATTGATTTTCCTTTAGGTTTTAGATTTTCTTTGAATTTCTTATGATTTTTTTTTCTTTTCTTATCTTTCCTTAATATGTTTTTTCATCTTCTGAAATGTCTTCTATTTTTCATAGTTATTTCTATGTATCCAACTCAATCTGTAATGGGCTTGTGCAACCGAGTAAGGGACAAATCTCTGGTCAGGTGAGTTCGTCTCAATTTCCACCTGACGTTGATAGTGTTCTATATCGATTTGAACCCAATACCTTAAATTAGAAGTGTTTCCACCAAGATATAATATGTTGCAATAACTATAGGAGAACAGAGAGGTCTTTGTATGTCTATTTATTTTCTACCGCACAAAATAAAATAGCATTCCCCTCCTATAAAGCAGTAATCACGCTAACTGAAAGCAGATCTAAAGACAGAAAACACACACATCACCAGGAGCCAAAAAAAAAGAAACTGAAATCTCACCGTTCGACGAAGAAGTGATTATTTCTCGAATGGAGACGGAGAAACAGTCCGAAGATTGAGGGTGCCAAGGAGCACGTAAAAGGCGGACCATTGCAAGAAACCAATGGCACGCCTTCTCCCAGGCGACGGGCGGCCGTCGTCCTGCAGATAGACAATAATAACACCAAGCAATCGCCTGCTTTCGAAGAAAAGCCCATGCTATTCAGCAAATCCTCCGCCGACGAGGAAGCCGTTCTCCACGATGCGCCCTCGGCGGCGCTCGTCCACGGCGAGTCGGGCGACTACCCTCCCGTCGAGACGTACGCCGACGCGAGGGACGTTCTCCGCATAGAGTCGGCGAAGCTCTGGGCAATCGCCGCCCCCATCGCCTTCAACATCCTGTGCAACTACGGCATAAACTCCTTCACAAACATCTTCGTGGGCCACATCGGCGACCTCGAGCTCTCCGCCGTCGCCATTTCGCTCTCCGTCATCGCCAACTTCACTTTCGGATTCATGGTATTTCGTTCGCCTGATTTATTATTATTTTTGCGCCGGATTTGTAATTTTTTTTAATTTCGGCGTAAAAAGCTCGGAATGGCGAGCGCGCTCGAGACGCTATGCGGGCAAGCGTACGGGGCGGGGGAGATCGAAATGCTCGGAGTCTACATGCAGAGGTCGTGGATCATCCTAACGGTCGCATGCTTCTTTCAGTTGCCTTTATACCTCTACTCCGCCCCAGTGCTGAAGCTTCTGGGGCAGAGGGAGGACATAGCCGACCTAGCGGGGAAGTTTTCGGTACAAATAATCCCGCAAATGTTCTCACTAGCAATCAACTTCCCGACCCAGAAGTTCTTACAGGCCCAGAGTAGGGTTCGGTCCTCGCATGGATAGGGTTCGTAGCCTTGTTATCGCACGTCGGGATTTTGTATTTGCTCGTCAGGGCGTTCGGTTGGGGAATGTCGGGCGCGGCGGCCGCCTACAACGTGTCGGCGTGGGGAATCACCTTGGCCCAGGTGGTGTACGTCGTGGGGTGGTGTGGGGATACCTGGAAGGGACTGTCTTGGCTCGCCTTTAGGGATATATGGGAATTTGCGAAGCTATCGATTTCTTCTGCAGTGATGCTTTGCCTGGAGATTTGGTACTTTATGAGCATTATCGTCCTCACTGGCCACCTCGAGGATCCCGTCACAGCCGTCGGATCGCTTTCTATATGGTAATGTAAAAAAAATTTGCTTTAATTATTTTTTAACATGCATGTCTGGGAGTAGCCGGATATATAAGTTAAAGTTTTGAAATTGAAGCAATTTGAGGATCATAAGTTTGAGGTTGCAATTTTAGAACAATGAGTTTCGAAATTGAGGCGATTTGAGGACAATCAATCCCAGAAGTTTGTAACTTGTTGTCCTTAAATTGCTTCAATTTTGAAACTAATTGTCCTAAAATTGCAACGTTTGATATATGTGATTTCAAGTTGCTTCAAATTCGATAGTTACCGTGAAAATCTGACGCTCGTCGGTTTAGGTATTCTTGAGATGACGCTCCAACAGTACATGACTCAAAAGAAAAAAACTTACGCCTTTTTCTCCTTTCCATTGCATCAAATTCGCGCGCAATTTAACCTCTTCTTTCTAACGCCACAATTCAGCATGAACCTCGACGGATGGGAGGGCATGTTGTTCATCGGAGTCAACGCCGCAATAAGGTAAAAAAAAAAACTCTGTAGAATCAGCGCGAGGCTCGTCCTGCAATAAAAATCTTCGAAAGCGCTAAATAAAAAAGTCGTAACATTTTCATTACAGCGTACGAGTCTCCAACGAGCTCGGGTCGGGTCACCCTCGTGCGGCAAAGTACTCAGTGGTCGTGACCGTGGCCGAGTCTCTGCTCATAGGGCTAGCGTGCATGGTGCTCGTGACCTCGACAAAAGACCATTTTGCCCTCATTTTCACCGATAGCGAAAAAATGCAGAAGGCAGTCGCCGACTTGGCGTATCTTCTCGGCGTGACGATGGTGCTCAACAGTGTTCAGCCAGTTATATCGGGTCGGTCTAATATTTACGACGTTCCATTTTTTTGCACGAATATTGCAGCGTAAAATGCGGTTTTATTTTTTATTTTTTGCAGGGGTTGCTATAGGAGGAGGATGGCAAGGGCTTGTTGCATATATAAACCTAACTTGTTACTACGTAATAGGCTTGCCCATTGGGTTTCTTCTCGGTTATAAGGCAAAGCTGGGTGTTCAGGTAATTAATTTAATTGATTATTACCTTTGAACTCGACCCTAAATGTTTACACTCATGACTGCAAGAACTACAGCTTAAACACCAATTTACCAAAATCGTAGTTGACGTTTTTTTATATGTATAATGCCAGGGGATTTGGATGGGTATGATATTTGGGACGTTTCTGCAAACTCTTATTCTTTTGATCATCGTGTGGAGGACTAACTGGAATGAAGAGGTGATTTATTTTTTTTATTTTCTTCAATGGTGATAGTAACCTTATAGAATTGGTAATAAATTAATAATTAATTCTTTTTATAAAGAATCTTGTTTGCGTTGTTTGATATAACCTATTGTACATACTTGTTTTTATAGGTAGCACAAGCATCGCACAGAATGCGCAAATGGGGTGGCGAATCTATAGACTCTCATGGCCAATGAAATATATTTTTTTCCTTTAAAATAAATTGATGAAAATCCAAATCTATGATCATTGTAATTTCTAATGTGCAGGTGTTGTTAGGACTTAGAAAATACATTGATAACCATTTTTTCCCTATTTAAAAAAAGGTACTGATTTTGTCACCTTCCTTCTTTGATACCATCGCCTTGAGAAAACGAACCTCGATTACATAGAAGTGCATGTCCAAATTCAAAAACGACATTTTCAGTAGGTCAAACAGGTCGGTGGGTCACCTTCTTATTCAAATTTAATAAACGGGTTGAAAACTCAAACTACCTGACCTGTTTACTTAAACAGGTTGAAAAATCAAACCCAAAACCAACTGCTTTAACCGTAACCCAACCCGCCAACCCGTCAACCACCGTTTAAAATTAAAAATATAAAAAAGAATAAACAAAATTGACAGAATTATAACTCCAAATTAAACTAAAAAAGGAGAAATAATGCAATTTTTTTTGCTATAAATTCATTTGCGACGTGAGAGTGGATAGAAAATTATGGTAATCCTTTATAGTTATTATATTATAATATTTTAACAATATATATTATTCAGGTTAAATGGTTGATTTCGGGTTGGTTCGGGTTGGTTTGGTTGAAAATCCGAACCCTAACTTTAACTTAATAATTTTTTCGGGTTTAATTTACATAAACAGGTCAAAAATATACCGAACAAATTTTGTTCGTGGTTCAATTTTTACAGCCCTATTTTCAGTATGGTACTGATGAATGTTTTAACCGTCCCCACACCAACGTGTCCTACGTCTGATCATACATTCAATGCAGAGTAAAGCTCATACATTCAATGTGAAAATATATGTTTCCGCTATAATTTTTAATTACAACTAATGTTATACCTAAGCTATGCTAAAATATTCTTGTTATTACCAATTTATTACTATGGTATCAGAAGCATCAGCACTCCAATAGGCACACGTGTTAGGTAAATAGAGAGGACATGCACTTGCCGTCGACGTCATAAATACCTAAAGTCAAATTGCAATTTAGTCTCCAAATTATGAATTTAACAATTATGAACCTCATGTTTAAGTTGAGATTTAGAATATAAGATTTATCTAATACGTTTGTATAATATATGGCAAAATTTTAGAGGCTTGATTATTTTGTTAGTCCTTTGTATTAGACGGGAAGTGCTACAAACACTTAAATTGAGGAGTAGCAATTTTAAAATAATTAGTTTCACAATTGAAGCAGTTTAAGACAATTATAAATTAAATTTAGGGCTCGTTCCAAAGTTAATTCCAAAGTTTATTTTGAGTTGGAATTAAAGTTTTACATTAATTATCCTCACACTGCTTCAATTTTTAACCTATTGCCCTTTGCTTACTTTATCATGCCACTCACCCTATACATTTTTACTCACAAAAGAATGTACCGTTTATTACAAGTAGGTACTAAATATTACTTCCTCCGGCCAGCAACTTTATCACATAAGTTGCTGGGCACGCAAATTAAGGTGGTATTATTATAATAATAGTATAATGAAAAAGGTAAAAAAAGTGTATGTTTTAACAAATCTTTTAACAATATTTAATATTATTATATTGATTATTTGTGATAATTTTTTGCTAATAAGAAAAGGTGATAAAATTATTGGAACACCCGAAATGAAAAAATTGGATAAAATTAGTGGGAAGTAATTTTTTTTTAATATTTGTAGGACCGGATCGCAATTATCCCGATTCTTGAATCTTGATCTACAATGCAAATACAAACCAAAACAAGCTAGAGAAAACCTCCAAACTAACCCTCGCCATCCCACGACCACCTTTACCCACCCCTCATGGCGAACCTCGCCGGGATCTTGGCCGGAATCCTCCTCCTCGTGGCGGTGTACTGCGCCGTCGACCCCTTCAAACACTCCGCAATCTCCGAATTCCCCGACTTCGAGTCCGTTCGCGTCGAAATGCCGCCGTGGAAAAGCTTGCCCGCCGAGCAAGACACACAAAACTTGCTCCAAAAATCCGAGATTAAGTTTTCGGGTCAAGTCCAAGGACCCGAAAGCATCGCTTTTGACCCTATGGGTCGGGGCCCCTACACCGGCGTCGCCGACGGAAGGGTCGTCTTCTGGGACGGCGCCACGTGGACCGACTTCGCCTACACTTCCCCAAATAGGTGTGAATTTTTTTTCTTTCTTCTTCTTGTTTTGTCCTGCGTAGGTCTAGCAATTTGTGGGGTGTAATAGAAAAACTTGGCTTGGGTGTTAAGGTCGTCGGGCGGCGGCGGCCTATGCGGCCCAAAGCCGTCGCCTTTGAGCTATCTGAAGAACGAACACATATGCGGGCGGCCGTTAGGGCTGAGATTCGACAGAAAAAGCGGCGATCTTTACATAGCAGACGCCTATTTCGGGCTGATGAAGGTGGCCCCGCCGGCGGACAGGCGAAATCTCTTACCACAGAAGCCGAAGGTGTACCCTTCAGATTCACCAACGACTTGGATATCGACGATCTTGGGAACGTCTACTTCACAGATAGCAGCGCAAAGTATCAAAGAAGGTATAATTAAGCCCATCACCTCTCAATTCTTGATCTTGACTATGTATTCATATCCATACCTTTTGCTTTTCTTCCTAGGCACTTTCTTCAGCTAGTTTTCTCCAGCGAAAACAGTGGGAGAGTTCTCAAGTACGATCCTATTACCAAACAAACCACAGTCCTCGTGCGAAATCTTCAGTTCCCTAATGGCATTTCTCTGAGTAAGGATGGCTCGTTCTTCGTCTACTGCGAGAGCTCTATTGGGAGGTAATAATAAGCAACGGTGAAGGAATGTCCCATGTCTTTACTTTAGACCATCTCTGTGCTCTCTTTGTTACAGTGTACATATCTTGTCGTTTTTCGAACTTAGATTGAGCAAGTATTGGCTGAAGGGAGAAAAGGCGGGGACGACAGAAATCTTGGCCCTCTTGCCGGGATTTCCAGACAACGTTAGGACGAACGAAAGGGGAGAATTTTGGGTGGCGATTCACAGTCGTCGAGTTATATACTCTCATTTCTTGGCTCTTTACCCTAAGATTAGGCTGTTTTGGCTCAAGCTTCCCATTTCTGCCAAGATACATTACCTTATGCAAACCGGCGGGAAACTACACGCAGTGGCGGTGAAGTACAGTCCCGAGGGTAAGCTCTTGCGTATTTTGGAAGATAAGCGAGGGAAAGTCGTTAAGGCGGTGAGCGAAGTCGAGGAAAGAGATGGCAAGCTTTGGATGGGAAGTGTTTTGATGCCTTTCATTGCAGTTTATGAGTTGGATGATTAACCATTGAGGTAGAGAAGTACGTAAATGGTGGTAGTGAAGTAATGTGATCAATGCTTTAGGGGTTCTATCTCTTTGCTTTTTGTAATAAAAATAGACTACGAACTATGACTTCGTTTTGGCAACGAACATTTAGTCTCTTCTTACATTGTATTTGAGTCTCCTAAGCCCTTTGGTTGGGATAAGTGAAAAGATAATAAATGAAATGAATACCAATTTCAATAGAATCTGTATAACATTTTACCTAAGTTGGCCAACACATATTACTTAACAACGAGTTTTGCTTGGTTGAGTTTGTTTGATGAACTTTTATCAATATAAAAATAAAAGAGTTTCGTCAATGTAAGGGTCCATAGCTCAGTGGTAGAGCAATTGACTGCAGATCAATAGGTCACCGGTTCGAACCCGGTTGGGCCCTTATTTTTCAAACGATCATACATTTTTTAGTTTTTTAAATGCATATTTATGTAAAAATACGTTTTCAAAAACTTCCACTGAAATTGTCTTCGATTTTATAACAGCTTCATTGGCAAGGGAATGAACCGCAAAACCTTCAGAATATTTTATCTAGAAGCAAGAATAGCACTAAATTAATGTCTATCATTTCACTCACTTCCCCCATGTTCTTCTTCCAACATCAGAATCTTCTTGGTGAGATTCTCCTTCCTCTCGATGAAGTTACGAATATACGCTCCGTCGTCCACCTTCAGCACGCAAGGAAGCGAATACGAAGGGCTTCTCACCATCGAAAGCTTCCTAAATTTCCTCCGCTGACCCCTCACTGAGCACACCGATTCTTCCGAGCACGTTTCGATGGCTCCTTTGGGAATCTTTGGCTTATACCTCAAAAGCTTTGCGTATTCGTTCAACAAATGGAACATGTAGTCGTATACGTGCTTCATCTCAAGGTTTTCTTGAACATATTTACTACCCGATATCCTTATCTCTTTGGCCTAGTTGAAGACCGTAAGAATTATTCGGGCTAATGTATTATCGATCAATGTCTAAATGTGTGGAGTGAAATTAGGGTTTTTTACCTTTTCGACGAATTTGTTGCCCCATTGAACTGCGAATTTGACCGAGGTGCAAACGTTTTTAGGGTTTATGGGCCAAAAGTGGATCGAAGGAAGCAAACTTCTAGTGAAGAAGTCGTAGTAGCGTGGCTTTATCACCAAGCTCATGGAATCGCATGCGAGGATGTACTTCTCGCTCACTGACCACGACACGCCTTCTGCATAGATCTTGTATCTGTTTTCATGATTGTCGTGTATATGAATCGTTCGACGTATATATACCTATAACGAAATATTCGAAGAACAAAACTAGGGTTTGAGAGCATATACCTATGAGTGCATTGGCTCGGTAAGTCGGAGTTATTGAACCCTTCACTTTTCTCTTTTTTCCAATCCTGCGATATATTTCGTATGCATTTGTAAATCCCGGAACTTGCAAAACCCTAAAGCGAATCGAACTTTTGATTTTTTTCGACCCCAGAAAATGATAAAGTCGGAACCCCTTTTCTTACCATATTGAAGATTCGAGCATTCCAATCTTTTTCGTTAGAGACATTGCATTTCCTCAATTCTTGCCTTGCGTGGCCTAATCGAAGGTTTCCTTTCCAGTAAGCGTAGGGCTCTCTCTTATCCCAATCAATTTTCTTGTTGCCTTCTTTGAGATCATCTTTGAGTTCATTCCAAGGCCTGATATTAAGTTCTGGCCTGAAATTAAATATATATACACACACATAAACCTCAAAGTAACAACTTTTCAGCCCTCAGAAATCAAATTTGATGAGAAAAGAACAAGCAATTTACCAACCCCAGAAGGACCAATCGGGGAAAACGATATCATAGCTCGAATCATCGCCGCAATAATGAAACAACGGCGGAGGAAACGTATCGTTTTTTCTCGTCGTAAATTGGCGTTTTTTCACGACGGGTTTGTCGTCGGTTTCGAACATCATGTCCAAGTCGGGCAATTTCCCAGGGTACAACCTTAATAGCTGCAATAAACCCCAAATAGTCACAGCATCTCTACTTTGAAACCCTTCTTTGTATTTCTCAGCGTACATTCTTCCATTTACCACCACAATCCTTAGATGGGCAAGCTCTTTGCCTCTCTCCATCATCTTCTTCGTTATACCCTTGACTTTCCATGGCTTTAAATCTTCATGGATCCATCTGAAGTAGTCTGGACAAGACTCTTCCGAAGGATTATATGAGGGATTTATTGCATCTTTTGCAATGTCTGAACATTTGATCGAACAGTTGACATCTTCGGGGTATACGTACGATTCTTGGAGCCTCGATTTCAGCCGAAATGAACCTCTAATCCCAGACTGAAAATGGGGTTTTAAGAAGCATATACTGAAGATCATCCACTTCTGTAAGTAATGAATCGAATAGTTCGAAAAACAATTGATGTACTTACGACGTCGATCCATCGAGTGTTTAGAGCTAAGATGGCCAAGATTCCCAAGAACCATGCAACGGTTGACTGAGCCTTCTTTGTACGTTGCCGATCCAATATCATCGTTGTTTATGCTCTTTTATTTCTGATGATTCGAAATACTTAGTCACATTCTTACAGTACACAGCACATTATCATGCCATGCCTGACCATTATTATCATTGATTACGAAATAATATAATTAATGATGCAAAATTGCAAATTATTTCGAGATCTGCGATCCTATAATAAGTTCGATTTAATTATTTTGATGATGATTAAGAGCGCTCTTTCTTAATAGGATTTCTTGTCGGGGAATTATACGAGAAGTATTAGCTCGTGTGAAATTTAATTAACAATTAAAAGATACAGTTGTATTGTCGGTATACATTCAATCGTCATTCCTCATATATGAAATGAAATGGTATTAGAGTGGATTGAACACATATTGAACACTTGATATGAAATATGTGAATCGGTAAGTGTGAAAAATGGACATATACATATTGAGTAGACATCAAGATAAATCAAACATCCTATCATGTGTGTCGAAAAAACATACAGATAAAGCACATCTACGTAACTATAACCGCCCTACCAATAATGGAAATAATAATCAAAACCACATTATTTATCCTAAATCTTTTCCTACTCTCGTATTTTTATGGATCCTAATTTCTCTCTATGTCGTTTCAAATATTTAATGATCCTCCATTGTCAATATCATAACAAAGGGACGTCCAATCACGTGTCGTACATTCGTCGCTTCCATGATAGTAAAACCTAATATTTTTCCATCCATTGCATGCTAATTAAGGGTAGTATGAATTAATTTTTTTTCCTTCTGTCGTTCTCAGCAATGCATTTTCTGAGATTTGATAGAGAGCTCTGAAGAAAATACAAATTATTATTGAATAAACAGTGAAGAGAAAGAAATTAGGAGAATGTCGACATTTACGGGGACATTGGATAAATGCAAAGCTTGCGACAAGACGGTTTATTTCGTCGATCTTTTATCTGTCGACGGAGTTACTTATCACAAGTCATGCTTCAAATGCAGCCACTGCAAAGGAACCCTTGTGGTACATAATTCCTTTTCTTTTTTAATAATTTACGTTCATGGTGCTATATATATATGTCTAATCCTTTGCCAAATTTATCTGATCATACGAATGTTGCAGATGAACAACTATTCTTCCATGGATGGAGTTCTTTACTGCAAGCCTCACTTCGAACAGCTATTCAAGGAGTACGGAAACTTCAGCAAGAACTTCAATAGTGGTAATAAAAAAAACGTTTTCCATGCTTATTATCGTATGGTTTCTTTGTTAATTCTTCTCTGATTAGGGTTTCTTTGTGTGCTATATGTTCTTTGGTTCTAAGCAGCGAAGCATGAGAAAGAAAATCCACTGGTATGATTCTTGAACTTGTAATGCCATACTATTCTTTTTTTTTGTTAATTATCAAAATGTTCAATTTATAAAATTTAATTTATTTCAGTCAAGAGCACCAAGCAAAGTATCTGCCATGTTTTCTGGGACAGTTGACAAATGTGCTACTTGCCAGAAAACTGTTTATCCGTTGGAGAAGGTTTCTTATAACACATATACATACATACATGTAATGCTCAAATCAAATCTTCTTAGATATCATCCTTAATTAAAACTATATTTTTTCTAATTATATAAAACAGATGACGATGGAAGGCGAATCGTACCACAAATCGTGCTTCAAGTGCGCTCATGGAGGATGCCCTCTAACTCACTCTTCGTACGCCGCCCTCGACGGGATTTTGTACTGCAAGCATCATTTTCAACAGCTATTCATGGAGAAGGGAAATTACCAACACGTCCTCGAAGCTGCTACTCATCGAAAGAGCGCAGTGGAGATGGTCGAGCCCGAGAAAGAAGGAGAAGACGACGTCAATGGAGATGATGAGAAAAAGGACAAAGATAACAGTGATGATGATAAAGATAAAGATGGTCATGTGGGGCAAGAAAGTAACGATGGAGAGGAGAAGAAACAAGATGACTAAATGTTGATTTTCACAAGAGATTTAGGAGGGAGTTCATGAGTTATTATTATTAGGACTCTTTATCCATTAACAATTCTTGATGTTTATCTTAACAATATATATAGTGTTTGTTTGTAACATTCTTGTGTGAAAATTGCGGAACAATTAAAGGGTTTTTAGCATTTATATTATTTACATCCAAACAAGTGTCATGAACATGAGGTAATGCAACTAATACAACATACATACAAATGATTCCATCATTACAATAGAAATAAAAATAATTTTTTGTCTTCAAAAGGCTGGTACTGCTTTCAAGGCCTTCTTTTCAACACCTTGGATCAATCCCAGTTCCTTAACATATACATCAGAAGAAGAAAAATTCGATTTTGTTGTGAACCCAATCAAGGAAAAGGTCAAACGTCTATCTTGATCCTTGTCAAAAAAATAATAACCAGAAAAAGGGAAATATCAGAAAAAAAAACAACCAAATAAATAATGGAAGTTAATGAGCGCAGACGAGTAAGCCACCCGAAGATCGCTTTCGATCTGTACGCTTTCTTGAACTAGCACGGTGGCAGGTCGCCAAACGTCGAACTAATCCGATGAGAATTAGATGATCTGATTGGATTAAACTCAAGAGAACTGCTCATAAAACCCTCGAAATCTCCATGAAGAAAACTCAAGTATGAACTTGGATTCTCCTCAGCTACTTGATACACCTCTTCTTCCTTCTTCATTCTATGCACAGATTTTTCTGACACGTCGCTCTTGTTTGCCTTTCTACTACAAGATGATCCCTTATGTAAGAGAACAGCCTTGTTCGAGCTTGAGGATTTGCCCGTCAATCTCTGAACGAGCTCACGAAAGTTTTCGACGTCAGTTTTTATGATCTCTGGGGCGATTATGTGGATGATTCTTATCTTGGGCTTCTGTTTCTTCATCACATTTTGCATGATGAACTTCGATGGATGATGATGAGCTACTTTTGATTCAAGTGATGAACTTGGTTTCATTCTTTTTTTATTTTTTGTAATTGATGACGAAGAATAATATGCTCGAAGGTCTGATTGCTGTGTTTTGTGGGCATGATTACAAGTTCAAGGATATTATGTGATTTCCACAAAAGTCTACTATGAATACATGGAGATTAAATAATCGAAAAGTCAATATGTATGTATAAAGTCCTTATTACTTGATAAGATAATTGCACGCATCGTGAAGGGAGATAATATCAAATGCTGGCATCGTTCCTACTTCCTCTAATTTATTATAAGTTCATTATGTCCGTCATTATCATTTGATACAAGTGCTTTTTCTTCTAATCAAATTCTATATAAAAAAAAAAAATAGAAAGTCAACGCTCGATCAACGTTATGCTCTCCAACAACTTGTGGCCTAAGAAATATAGTGTGAGTGGGTGGGTTTGTCATCCTATCCTCCTACTATGCTTATTGCTGCAATTTAAACGCTTCTTATAAATTAATAATGATGATTCCTAGTCATTATAATTCATGTTAACGTTCTCATTAAGTTAGTGACAATTTATGTATCCAATCCAAACAGGCGAATAGTCGTAAGAATACAATTTATGTCAGAGACAAAACTCGAATTATCTTAATATCAAAATAACAAAATCGTAAGTGGCAAGGCCAAGCATGGCCAATAGTAATAAAATCAATTTCTTCATATATTCATAATACTCATTTATTTGAGTGATGTAATAATAAGCCAACGTTGTAGTCGTGGCCCACAAACAATATCCTTCTCAAGAACTGGAGATATAGTGATAGATGATCCATGTTAATGGTGATGGCTATTTTTAATAATAAAAATGATGCTACTCACAAGTCACATCACTAACAAAACGAAAAACAAAAATTTTATTAATATCGAACGATGGATCCAAAAGCTTTTACGGCGAATACCTAATAACAACAACAACAACAATAACAGTATTTACCATTTCATTAGGTTGGAAACGGATAATTTTCATATCTCATCATACAGTCGCCCATAACCAAGTCTGCGCCGACGGCAGAAGGGCAAAGTTTGGCCAACATGAGGTTAGCTTCTTCCAAGCAATCCATGCAAACCGTTTGGAACAAGCCAGTTAGGCAGCCTGCGAATCCATAGACAGTTGTCCCTTGATACGTACCGTTCAGAGAAAGCGTGTAGTATGGATCATCTGGGGTTTCGTCGACCAGTTGTTCGAGCGTGTTGCCCACGTTTTCTCCGTAAGGGTCGTTCTTTCCCCAATTTTCGTCGCTGCATAGGACCGAGACGATGGTCGTGTTTGCGAGGCTTTCGACCGCGTAGAAATTCGCTGCGAGTAGGAGGAATTCGAGCAAAAGAAGCGCTTTTTGGGAGGAAGAGGAATTAGGGTTCTTACGACTCGTCATCTTTGTTGAGTATAGTATTCTTCGATTTGTTGATTACGGTACCTGAAACTATGATTTTATGTGGGTATATATAGTGATCGATGATTAGTTTGTATAATCTCCATTTACTAGAAAAAAAAGGGCATGCCTTGTTTTCTTGGGTTTTCAAAGACGTAATAAACATTTGTTTGTTGTCTTTTCTATTTATTTCATGCACAGATTCCATCCCCGCCGGCAGTAGATTATCGTTAGTATCATCACCTTTGTAATAAACATGAAAAAAAAAAAAAAAATACATCAGAAATAATTTGTGTTCGGTGTGTGTGGTGTGTAATAAATATGAAAATATTTTTCTACCAATCAATAAAAACAGAGAAGAAAAAGAACAAGACTATATAAATTATTGTATATCCACTCCAAACAGCTAATTTATAAGCAAGGAGCTTCAACTTATTAAACACAAGTAATATATCTCACCATCAAATCACTTGGACAACGTCGACGAAATGGATAAATCGTTTAACTGCTGAGGGTCGACGGGTGAAGGGGCACGAGTGAGGGCACACTGCGCAGCGCTCGTCTTTGGGAATGCAATCACCTCTCTTATGGAGTTTGCGCCCGCCAATAGCATACACAGTCTATCCAATCCATAAGCAATCCCGCCTGCAATATCGTTCTTTACATAACCCATTTTTGCGACAATTTTTCCAAGAAGAGCCTATCACATTCATAATGTATACGAAAAATTAAACGCAAACATCATTTGGGGTGTAATTATACCGTGCGGAGGAGCACCCATGTCCAAAGCTTCGAGTAGATATCCAAATTTTGCTTCAGCCTGCGTAAAAATGTCAATGCACGTAAATGACCTTGCCTGGTTTTGTTCCAGTTATCTTTAATATGATGAGCAAGCTAGGTGTTTCGATTACGCTGCTTTGGTTTCTTCTCCGATGAATTTCAAATTTAATCAGGTCGAATAAACGAAAACCGTCAAAAAATTTTCTACTTTTAGACAGCTCAGAAGTCCGATTATGCTTACTTGTTCTGGCGAGATGCCAACTATCTTCAAAACCTTCTCTTGGACCTCCCTTTTGTACATTCTCAAGCTTCCCCCGCCGATCTAAGAAACGGAAACAGAAATTATTAAGCAAAAATGGATCTACATTGGAGAAGATGAGGATTCGTTGTACCTCAACTCCATTGTAAACCATGTCGTAAGCCAAGGCGCGTGCTGAGGAAAGGTCGTCCATGTCCTCGGGATTGGGGGCAGTGAAAGGATGGTGCAATGCCTGTAACGTTACAAGTATTTTGTTGACCTCATCATCAATTAGTGTAAGACACATAATTTTTCATACGCGTGCAACTAACATGCCACGATTCACAAATTTTACAACAATAGGCCTGCGTGATCTCTTCAAAGATTGAGAATTTAGATTCTTTAGTCAACGCAGGGCACATTTAGTGAGGATCACATACGAATTTACAACGGCTATTCTTGATTTGACATACCTCAAGCCTTCCCTCAGTATCATTCCACTCGAACATGGGGAAATCGGTGACCCAAAGAATCGAATGCTTTGCCTTCCATCAATTAAATTAACAACATGAGCTAATATTAGAGAGAAATATTATCAACACACAGTGGTTCAAATTCTGAAGTCAAAAATAACATTTCAACAACAAACCAGGTCAATCAAGCCCAGCTCATGGGCCACGTGCATCCGCAAACGGTCTAGGCTTTTGTTAACCGATGCATAACTTCCCACTGCAAACAATATGAGATCGCCCGGACTAGCAGATAGTTCTTTAAACAAAAGATCTTGGGCAGTCTTGTCCAAACTTGACACAATTGCAATCCCTTCAAATCCACCTGGTATTGTTACATTAAATAATGTCAGCAAAAGTAAAATTGAAGACATGATAATTTTCAGAAAGTATACAAGTTACCATCATCTGAGACCTTCAAGAAAGGCAAACCCTTTGCTCCAGATTTAATAGCTTCATTGTAGATATCACCCTTTTTAAGAGAGCTGTTTGAATATTTTTTGGCGCCTGAAGGCACACATAGTGCTTTTACGATGCCCCCACCCGATATGGCATCTGCGAAAACCTTGAATGAGGAGTTCCTGAAAAATTCAGATACCTGCAAATTGAAAAGCATATTATTAAAAGCTCTTAACAAGAAACAATTTTCTTGAGCTGTAAAAACAACACCAGATGCCAAATTTTTTCTTTTAGACAGCAAACACTAATTAATAAAACAAAGATGTCAAGGTTGATTACATCTTTTAGTTCGAGATCAAATCGTGTATCAGGTTTGTCTGAACATATCTACTCATAGCTTCTGCATATGTGAGCCTTGGGAAAGGATTAGGTAATTCAATACCTTTAATCTCAAGGAAAACCTGCAAAACACAACCGATCATGTTTAGCATACAATTGGACTCTACGGATTTATATCAGCGGCCATCTATGTATGAACTTAATCAATGTAGATATTAAAGCCCAGTAACGACCAATTAAAATGTACAGTGAATTGACCCCATGGTGTTTTAGAATATATTTCCATGCATAAATATTAAATAGGGTAAAGCAAGGTTGTAGCGAATGAGTTTAACTTGAAAGCCAATAATAATGACTGATCAGCAGCTATAGAAGTTGACTGATGATTGAAAGGACTTCCTATTTAGAGGTAGGTTGACGTAATTTCTTCGTGCATAACAAGAAAACAGGAAAAAGCAGCGGGCGGAGGCGGGCAATTGGTCCTAAGAGCAAGTCAATGAATATAATCAAATAGTTAATTAACTAGCCTTTCTAATTAGATCCTCGTTAAGCTTCAACATATCCTCTAAAGGAGTGAATGCCATTTCCATATCTAGCTGTGTAAATTCAGGTTGCCTATCTGCTCTCAGATCCTCATCTCTAAAACATCTGCAGAAGAGAAAAAAAGAGTTCACTAAACAAAGCAAAACCCCATATTAGAACAACTTTCAACATAAAATTAAACATTTTACCGAAAATTGCCAAATTTTATAGAAACTCCCAAACCAACGTCTTTAAACAAACTGTTATCATTTATTTTCTCAATAAAACTAAATCATAACTCAGAATTTTAGATCGTTGAATCGTACAAGCTGCCAGTCCATACGTAGAAAGAATCGATGCTGTGAAAAAGGAAAAATACCGCACAACTGGCAGTTGATCACGACATATTACCTTGCTACTTGATAGTATCTATCAAAACCAGAAACCATTAGCATCTGCTTGAAGAGCTGTGGACTCTGAGGCAATGCATAAAATGTTCCAGGCTACATAGAGAAAGAGTCGAGCATCAGATTATCGATTCCATGAAATAACTGTCCAGTCAACAGATCACTTGAACATAATATTTGATTCAAGAGATGGGTCTTGAAAATTTCCGGATCAGTACTCTTAAGAGAAGTAACTGAACTAGTCAATCAGCTAAACGTATTCTAGAGAAACATAATTACTTAAGCAGACAAATCACGAAAAAGGTTTGCGTCCAGGAAAAAGCCAATCATCCTCGAACACCTTCGACGTATTCTTGGTCACTCATTAAGCCCATATGTCATGCGGCAATATCCCTTGAAACTTGTGCTATGATCGAAGGAGGATCAGCCAAGCAGTTAAAGAGATCCTCCTCAGCACGAGACAAGCATTCATAGCAAGGATCATACTCCAAATCTACTTTGCACTCGGCATATCAACATCTCCTTGCCTGCTGTGACTGGTTTGGTCATGTACATTACTTTGGGGTTATCGGGGGAATCTGGGGTGAGTACGACTAGATCGACGAGTAAACTGCGAATGGCAGTTTTATAGGAATGTCTTCGTCAGAACGTGTCTCACCACAGACAGCTTTAGCATTGGTAAAGGAAGATTGTTTGCCGCAATCAAGAGAGAAACCCTACTACGAATGTTATCATTATTGAACTAGCAGGACAAATTTTCTGCTTCGTCTCTCTCTTGTTTTCTCTTTTTTGGATTGTTTTTGTTTGTTGGATAGTTACTGCGACGAAGTTTTGACTATTTATAGAAGCTGGAAAAGTTGGTGGTATCGTTAGTGATATTGATTGTTTTCTAATAATGATCGAATATTTGGATCATCTAAGTTATCATACTATGCGGTAATTTCATAGGATGTGAGAATTAGGACATGATATTCACCAGGAAATAGGAATCGCTTTTGTCTTCGATACGATTGATGTGGGGCGATTTGTTTTGTTGTTCTCTACGGCTTGCATTAATTCTTGAGAGTGTCGTTATTAATTATAATTATTAGTTCCTTGGTAAGCTGTCGTCGTTATATGTTAATCATGACATTAACGCTCCCTAAAAAAAGTTAATAAATTCTTGAAAATTCATTTATATCTCACATTCGAAACATGATGACAAAGTCCAAACATGCTTGTGATAAATACTACGAAGCGCGATGATTCACAGGTAAATCTCAACCTGATGGCGATGAGGGTCTATAAAAATATATATATTAAGCAAAAAAATGCTCAACCATAAGCCATGTGGTTAATTCTATATTATATTTTATCCCAATCACCAATGTGGTTCGCAAGACATGGATGCATTTCACGACCAATCTGTTATAATTCTCAAGATTTATCTTCTAGGGTTATTTCTATCACTTGATTGCGTAAAATTTTGGTTCATTCAATTTATAAAAGATACACATTGATTTCTCCGCACCGTGACAAACTGTTTCAGCACAACCAGAAAACAGCATATGCGGAAATTCGGTGTCTAAAACCAAAATTGCATATCTATTGAATAGGCATATGTGTAGGGTGTTGTTCTCGTAGCAAATTCGGAACGTATATATACCGTTTCTAACATGAATTTTGTCACATTTCCGTTTTAATTCCGCATCTAATCCGTGTCTAAATAAAAGTATTAATTTATTTGAAATAAAGATAAAAAATCGTGTCAGAATCAGTTTCCGACCAAATATTTCGTATCTATTTTCCGTTTCTGATATTATGTTTTCCAAGTTAGTTAGTTGCTGAACGGTCGTGTGCGCGCGCGAAACAAATTTGGTGACAAATGAAAAGAACTTGGATTTTACTGTCTGAAAATTCTCTTATACGTGAGTTCCAAAGGATGTACGAACTGAGAAGTGTACGACATGTGTATAAAAATTATAATCGCAGCAAACTTATGAGATATTCTTGCCAGAAATATTTGTTTGCTCTTATAGAATTGTACTATTATGTCCAACACACCTCATATGAGGTGTTGAATGATGATAGAGAGTTGCATTATTATTTATATTTATACATATACATGAGATTGTATAACAGTCCCATATAGAAAAGGTAAAAAAAACCGTACTTCAACTAACTGTATTACCGTATAGAAAACCATACTGATTACCTTAAACGTAAAAAAATCCATCCACAAAACATTGCGAAAATGATTATTATTCCGCCCCACTCTCAACAAAACAAGCATATAGATCGTCCTCAACAACGCGTTTTATTTTGACTGAAAATACGATCATGATCAGTACCATCAAACATCCAACAACTCGACCACTTTATATTATTTTATCTTCTGCGTGCCCATGCTGCAACAACTATAATACCCCAAACGACCGCCTGAAAAGAAAAAAAGTAGACAGCATAACAACCTCGGACGAAATTGTTTTCATTCCTCATAGTGGAATAATGTATCCGAATATCTGATGCGGCAGGACTGCGCTATAACCCTTGCACTGTACGAATAAGGTCCGAACTCCAAGCACTGATCAATCAGATAATCCAAAGCTTCCTTCAAGCAATCACTGCAGTCATCTTCTCCCACATCTAAGTCGCACTTGCCATATCCATACACCTCTTCGCCAGTTTCATAATCGACTGTTGCAGACAAGTAAATTTTTTTGGGGTTATCTTCGGATTTTGGGGTGTCTGCTACTAACCGACGAAGCAATGGGTGAAGGGCCTCTTCATAGTCGGAGCCTGCTTCAAACTGTTCCCCTTCACATTGAACAGAAATCTCGGATGTGTGGGCTTCGGTATAGGAAGGGCGGAGTTTTCTGATAATATCAGAAACCCTAGGACGAATAAGACAACCATTGTACTAGCGTTATTGGAAATTTGGTGCCTCATTTTCTCTTTTCCCTACTTCGCTGCTTGTTTTTTTCGGCTGTGGTGAGTGCTACATATAACGTTGGTATTTATAGAACTTTGGAATGCTTGGATCGTCTTGTTAGTTCATGTGAGAAAATTGGGACATGGTATTCATCGGGCGGGCATAGCTTTTCCCTTCGATATGATTGATATGGCGCTTTGTATTTTTATGCTCAATCAACTGTCTCGTTGTTAATTATGTATTAGTCTTGGAAGTAGTTAAGGTGTGGTCGTTATGTTAATGTCATTACATAATGCTCGCCAAAGAAAAGTTAATAATTAATCGCATTGAAAACTTTGTAAAACACAAAAAGTGCGCCCATGTTTATGTTATGTGTCTTGCTTTACTTGGGCATATTACTCGAGAGAATCCCACTTCGCAGTCGTAAAAGAGATATGTACGAAAAAAAAAAGACATTATTGTGATGCATATATTATCACCCAGTCACGCGGATTCACACTTGCGATGATATATTATATTTAATACTTACTCTGTTTTATAATAGATGTCGTTTTAGAATTTATTTTTGTTCTTAAATATATGTCGTTTTATATTTTTCAAGATAAACAATATTGAATATTTCCAGTGTACCCATTTTCTTTAATAGAATGTTAAATTATATAAGATAACATAATTAAATGAAGAGTATAATGGAGATTTTACTTTGTTTCTTAATATGACTGTAATATCTTAAACGACGTGTCCACTCCATGTCCACTCCATGACATGGATACTAACTACTACAATTGAAATTAAACAGAAGTTAATTTGAAAAATCATTTACTTATTAAGTACAACTCTTAAACAATTCTTCAAAGATCACGGCTCGTTAGAATATAATTCTTAAGCACAATTGTCAAACGATGTATTAAGTACGATTCGTCGGGTGTTTTCTCAGTGTCATTTCGGCTTTAATTAATATCACGATAAATTGTCGCGGGGTCCAAATACAACTAATATCGCTGGCCCGGAATTAAATATTACCGCTCAACCCAAAGTAGATGTGATAAAAGAAAAAGAACTCGACATAGTTCAACAAAATGATAATTTTCATTGGTCCAACTGTTTACAACAAGCATAGAGATCATCCTCCAGCAGTAACACGTTTTATTCTTACCAGCATTTCAATCAGCAACTATTACTAGAGAATGTAATTATCATCGTCGTCATCATCATCGTCGTCGTCAAACGCATACATCACCGATAGATCGATCGGATATTTTTCATCACTAGTCTTGTGGGATTGGTGCATCCGAATATTCCAAGTTGCATACAGGGAATGTAATTATTGGATTGACGGCAGCGTCAGTTTGGGTGAAGCAATTGGTAAGCACCTCTTGCTCAGCTGCAGCCAAGCAGTTATAGCAAGTGTCTCTATCCACGCCGTCTATGCACTCGGCGTATCCATAAATTACCTCGCCCGTCGAGAGAGTGTCACTTGGGTCTGTTACCCTGTGGGAAACTGTGAGGTCTGAGGTGTCGACCACTAACTTCGTGAGCATAGGCCCAATCGCAGCTGCATAGGGTTGACCTAATGGGATAAATCTATCACCACAGTCCGTCTGTGCATTGGCAAACGAAGGATTGTTTGCAGCTATCAACAGAAGAAACCCTAGTGCAAAGATTACCATTGTTTGCTTCTTCATCGATCTCTCCTTGTTTTTTTTCTTGATTGGATTGGATTGTTTTGTTTGCTGTTTTGAGCAGCGATGTTGTGTGCCAAGCTATTTATGGAACTTGCAAACTTTGATCGCATCGTTTGAACTTTGAGTTATTGTCTGTTTCGAATAACCTTCGAATGCTTTTTTGGACGATCTTGTTAGTTTCATTTACTATGCCGTAGCTTCCTATGATGTATGGAAGTATGCGGACAATGATATCCAAAGGCTTCGCTTCGATACGATTGATTGGGCGATTTGTTTTGTTATGCTCAAGGGCTCTCCTTATTCTTCAGGGTGTCGTTATTAGTTGGATATTAGTCTAGGAAGTAGAGTAATGTTGTCTTTATGTTAATGTTATCCCCAATGAAGAATTAATTAAATTGCATTGAAAACGTCATTTACTTTGGATGATTGCAAAGTGGCCTTATGTAAGTTTTCTGTTTGGCTTTAGCCTTTACTTAAGGAAAACCTATTAACAATAAAGATATACTTTTTTTGGCGCGTGCACCTACAAGCCCAGTCCATGGCATGGATACATTAGACTTGGAATTTTAGGTACGCAAAAGTTCATATTAAACAAGTAAAATTCATAATATAATGAAATTCAAATTTTCAGTCAGCTGATGTCAACTTCGGTGTCACGACACCGTGTTCGGCCCCACAACAGAAAACGAAATTTAACGCAACGTAAATAAATAGATACGAACATATAAATCACCTCTGACTCCGTCCATTTTTTATTTAAACTATAATCTTTGTTTGCGAGTCTGGCATCGCAAGTATTAGGGTTTTAAGTAGTTTAAATTCAGCTCTTATCAATTATTTTAATATTAAATAGATGATTCGTTAACAATGAATATAAAACCTTACGTTTCACTGCACTAACTGAAAAATGACTGTTTCACATGCAAATCTAGGGTTAACAATAAAATGATGGATCCGTATATAGAATTCACCCGGTCCATTAAATAAAATATTAGAGCACCTTTATTAATTCATGTCCAGTCCCCGAAATTAAAGAAGAAGAAAAATGATGTACATTAAGTATATATATGAAATAGGTAACCCTGAACGTGTAGGTCAAATTGAGGATGTCGCTGTAAGAAATCAAAGTTTAGTTAAACTCTTACATCACGATTCTTACTGCAAAATTTCTCTAACAAGGCACCAACTGAGGACACGAATGTTGACATGCCTTCTCTTGGAGAATTTATGGGATGGATGTTTAATTTTTCATGTATAGTTAAACATTGCTAGTAATTATATACAAGAATTGTATTGCATGAATCGTCGTTTTTGACGTATAGTCTCGTCAAAGAGTCACGAGCTCAACACTTATGCTCATTCATGATCCATAAGTTCTCAAAAGATGTGTATTTTTTTTTTTATCTCTGTACGTTATTTGATAAGGTTAGGTCTAACATATTTATAATTGTTATATATCTAGCATGTACCTTCTTTCGTTGTACTTAGTACTTTGCCCTAAACATTAGCCTGGGACAAGAGCTGAACTTATAATGAAGACCAAATCATATAAGTTCAGTAACTAAAGAAACGTCGGAAAAGGATCATATTAAGGCCATGTAAAAACCTTTATAAGGCCATCATCTATATCCTATTTATATATATATCAAAGCGTGAAATGGATGTAATGAGCAGCACAAAACAAACCGTGAAAAGTAAACGTAACCAAAGAAAGAAAAACCCACAAAGACATCAAGAAAATGATTATTATTCATTGGTCCAAACTGTTTACAACAAGCATTAGAGATCATCCTCCAGCAGGGAACGCGTTTTATTCTCACTGACATATATTCCATCAGCAACTATTATTTAGAAAAAAAAAAGAGCACATCATCATCATCAAATGTAGACAGCATCGATCGATCGAATATTTCATCACTGATCATCGATTACCGCATCCGAATATTCCAAGCTGCATTCTTTGAATACAACGCTTGGATTGATGGCAGCCTCGTTTTCGGTGAAGCATTTAGTAAGCACCTCTTGCTCAGCAATAGCCAAGCAGCTATAGCAAGTGTCTCTATCTGTATCGTCATCGCACTCGGCGTATCCATAAATTAGCTCGCCCGCCGAGGTGGTTTGAGTTGTGTTTGTTATCTTGGGGGGATCATCGATGTCTGAGGTGTCTGACACTAACGTTGCGAGCATAGGCTGAATCGCAGCTGCATATGGTTGATCTAATGCGATAAATCTATCACCACATTCGGCCTGTGCATTGGCAAAGGAAGATTGTTTGCAGCTATCAGCAGAAGAAACCCTAGTACGAAAATCACCATTGTTTGCTGCTTCATCTCTATTGTGTTTCTTTCTCTTTTTGTTCTTGATCGGATTGTTTTGTTAGTTGTTTGAGCTGCGATGTTGTGTGCCGGGCTATTTATGGAACTCGCAAACTTTGCTCGCATCGTTGGAGTTATTGTCAGTTTCGAATAACCTTCGAATGCTTCTTTTGGACGATCTTGTCGGTTTCATACTATGCCGTAGCTTCCTATGATGTAAGGAAATATGCGGACAATGATATTCAACGGCGTCGCTTTTTTCCCTTCGATACGATGGATAGGGAGATTTGTTTGTTATATGCTCAAGGGCTTTCCTTATTCTTGAGAGTGTCGTTATTCGTTAGATTATTAGTCTCGGAAGTAGAGTAATGTCGTCTCTGTGTTAATGTTATATTTCCCAGTGAAATATTAATTAAATAACATTGAAAGTTGATGTTTACAAAGTGGCCTTATGTATCTGTTTGGCAACTTACAAGAAAACTAATCAAGGAATAAAGATATAAATGTTAACTAGTCGCGTGCACTTAATTGCAAGTCTACTCACTCTACATTAGACTTTAATGTTGTCCTGCATTGCGAGATATAGGGTTAAAAAGTAGCTTGAATTCAGCTCTTATTAATTTTTCATGTTAGATATATTATTCGTGTGTAAAAATAATAAATAAAACCATATATTTTACTACACTGCATGAAGTTCGTATGCAAATCTAGGGTCAACAATAAAATAAAATAAAATAAAAAAGATGATAGAATTAGCCCGGTCCAAATAAATATTCGAGCACCTTTTTAGCATCTATCATGGATATTAAGAGTATGGCATTTAGGCCCACTTTAACAATAAACGTGTAGATTAGTGCTGGTTGGATATCGTTGTTTTTAAATAAAAAAAAATAAAAATTCTTAAATAGAATTCATATATAGTCGAATATTAAGCTTAGTGCTGGCTTGCAATATTCACCATAAGATTTCTTGTCCATTTACGTACGTAAATCTGTCTAGTTTGGGCTTTAAGGGTAAAGTCATATTGTTCGATGGCCAGCAGATACTATAATTACCAGAATCAATCCCAGTATTAACCATGTTTAATTTTTAATTCCGTAGCTTGCCATCTTAGGTATTGTCTCAACTGTTGTAGTAATTAACCGATGATGGATAAGTAAATAGAATAATTTTGTTTATTTTTTGGAGACAATGCAACATTGATTTCTTCAGCATGTTTTGCGATATGCCATGTTTTTCTAGCAGTTTTTACATGAAATTCCAACTAAGTCGGCCGGCTGATGTTCCATACCCTTCGTTGTAAGAGTGGTCGCGTCGTAAACGGCCAAAAATAAAATTTATAACCTTACTAATGAATATAGCGAAAGTAAGGATCGTCTCCACATGGAAGATGGGTTGATTCACTTCTATATCAAAATTCGACAGAAATATAATAATAATAATAATAATAGTAATAATAAAAAATACTACTACTACTAATAATAATAATAGTAATAGTAATAATAATAGTAATAAATAATAATATTGATAAGAATAATAATATTAATAATATTAAAGGGGGTTAGTATTTCAAACGGAAATAAAAATTAAAGCAATTATAAATGAAAATATATTTTGAAAATAAACTGATATAAAAACGAAATTAAACTAAGAATAAACGAAGGAAAATATAGGAACTAACGACTAAAATAATAGTAAAAGTAATCGTTCTCAACCTTGATTTATATAATCGATCATAGATTCCTAAATAACGTGTACACATAAGCATAATCGGTTATAGTTGTCGACTAACGCCTAACAACCAATCTCTTCTTAATTTTTTCGATAATTAAGAGACACTCTATAATTATTTCCCTAATCGAAGATAACTCCGGGAAAGGTTTAAGATTTCGACAGCATTAAAATGAAAGAGACCGATTATTGACTAACTCGCTCGGACGATGCTCTCGCAAAGAAACGACGACGCTGGTCCGCTAAAAATCAAATCGTGTAAACTACAATTAACTTACACTTTACCTAGGGTAGTAGAGAAGTTGAATATTGTTCGCTATTTATTTAAAACGAACAAAACAATCACGGATTTGTCGTTTTAATTAGCCATGGATTCACCTAGATTAATTAAAATTTGCAACTATTAATCAAAACTAAGTTCATCAACTAAAATAAATTCAAGTTTAAACGAATACTAACGCGTTCACGAATAAGAGCACAATAATCTCACAATATTATAAATCAAGGTTTTGATGTTCTTCAACTATGAATAAACTTAACTACGATACGTAATAATAAAATACATAGAAGATAGAATCGCTTACAGCCGTCCGAACGCTACCGAACTTCAGTCCCGATCTCGCAGCTTACACCAAGGAATCAAACCCACCAAAGAAAATCAGCCCAAGAGATCCAAGAAAATCAGTCAAAGCCCAACAAGGAAATCCTCTGATTAAGCTTCTTTAGTCCTAATTAGGGGTGAGCATTTAACCCGTCGGACCGCCCCACCCAATCGACCCACCCAATCCAGACCGCAAGCGTCGGTTAAAAAAAAACGGTTTGATGGGTGGTTTGGGTTTTTAAAGGTAAAACCGCATATTTTGCAATCGGATTTGGTTTTAATTTTTTAAAACCGCACCAACCGCTTTTAAAAATATACTAAAATTTTACTATATATTTATTCTATATTTCATAAAATAATAGATATAACTCATAATAGTAGCGAGGCCAAGAATATTAATTACTTTAATACAAGAACATCGACTCATATAACACGTGCGTAAGGTAAGTCTAAATGAGTTTTTTCATTAAAAAAAATAGATATTATGTAGTGAAATTTTTTTTGTAGTTATCCAATGCAATTCTCCTCCTTTATTCGGACTTGAAATCAACAACTATACACTTGAAGTTATAGAATGCGAATTTTGAAATAAATACTTTTTTCTTCGAAAGGGGAATGATACATAGCCTAATCATAATACATTGCGTAAAGGCAAGTTCTAAATGATGATTTTTTAAATGAAATTAAATATTATGTAGGAAAAAAACGTGTCTATCCAATGCAATCCTCCTTTTATTCGGAATGAGATCAAGAACTATAAGCCTTGATGTTCATAGAAGGCAAGTTAAAATTTTAAATAAAAATTATTAATGTAAGGAATTTTTAAATCAAAATGAGGCACCTGCTTTAGGCTTTACCAAAAGCCGACTGTGAACAAAAACATGAGCTTCTAATCAAGCTTCTTATCGGACTTTTATTATTGTTACTATGATTATTATATGATAATAACATTTCTGTATTATATAAGCTTTTATATTTGTAATAGGTTAATGATATACATTTTGCTCTATCTATACTTTAGAATATTACCTTAATTTTCGCTATAATAAAAATAAAATATTAAAACCGCAAAAACCGCCCCAACCCAACCGCATATAAGTATCGACCGCAATCTATCGGGTAAGATTTTTATGATCGGGTTTGGTGTATATTTAAAAAACCGCAATTTTATTGGGCCGGGTTAAATTTTCGAAAAAGCCGCTCAAACCGCACCGCGCTCACCCCTAGTCCTAATTACACCAAGTCCCATCCACACGTTCTCTCTTTCCTCAAGTTCCAGCGATTCAACAAGCAGCTCGAACTTTCTTTGCTTCCAACGTCGCTGCCCTTCGTTGCTCCGATCTGTCGCGCTGTGGTTGGTCTGATTCGATTAGGACAAGGCTGAAGTGTGTGGAAGCGCTGGACGTGGGTTATTGTTCAGTGCTCAACCCCAAGAATAGCTGTGGGATAGCTTCTTAATTTCAACTCTCCGTTCGAACTCCTCGCACCCCTCTCTGTTCTGCCGTTGTGTGCGTGTGTATGTGGCCTTTCAACAGAGAGGTTTTCTTTTAATCGGTTGATGATAGTAAGCTTTCTTGATCGATCTTTTGGATATTCGGGAGCGAACTCAATTAGAGCAGCTCGTCTCCTTTTATAGCATAAAGTTTGAACCGGTGTTTTTTCCTTTGAAGGTGGGAATATGGATCCGGAGTTGTCAAGCGTAAACCTCCACTCTTCGTTTTCTCGTCTCATGGCCCTTCTTTTCAACGACAACCTGTCATGTGGATGTCTTGAGATGACGATGGCTTCCTTCTTTCAACGACAAGTTACACAAATTGAGGAATAAAAATATATCGAGCAGCAAAGAAGAAAACATAGATTTGTTTATATCTTGACATGAAGGGCTCGTGTTTGAGTGGATTTATCTAAACTAAGTTGTAATTATCATTGTTTATTGGGGCCCACTACTATTTCAGTATTTGCTGCCTACAGTCTTGTTGTTCATTCGCCCTAAGTAGCTCGTTTGATTCTCCCATTGTTTTATTGAATTTACTCCGATGTCCTGTCAAATATGGAAAAGAAAAAATTACGATTCCGAGCAAATTCCGACCACCAACACACGTTTACGGGGTGTAAATTAACGTAAAATTGTTATTTATTAACAACTATCAAAGAGTCTTTTCCACTATTTATAACATGATTCAGCAATATGTTGATGTTTAGTTGGCGAAACGGTTTGATTGTATTGTAAGCAGTTTTTAACCATGAGAACTATAACCATCTTCAAACGGCCTTCGACCATTTACATTACATAGGGTTACTATTTCATCCACTGTTGACAGCTCAAAATAACTTTCAAGTTCATAAGGAAAAATGAAATAACGAGACATTTTATTTTAGGAAAACAATGGGTCACGAATGAAAGGAGTTCGATCGCATCAACCGTAGAACGCATAATCCTCGTATCTGATGCGACAATCTGTCATTATGAGCGTTGCACCGATGGAAGTAGGGCATTTTAGCAGCACCTGATGGCCAGCTTCTGCCAAGCAATCATAGCATTCAAATGGTGAGAGCCTTCGGTCGCATATCACATATCCGTAAAGAGACACCCCAGAAATAGTATCCCTTAAATAAGTCATATAGTTCGACTGGTTGGGGGCGTCGAACTTTAAATCATCGATCATATCAGAGATCATTACTTCAAAAACGCTATATGGTCCAAACTCGTTTTGGTTGCACGTAGAAAATCTGATAGTTGTGTCTGGGTCGGCTTCTGTAGTTTCCGCGAGGAGAAAAACAAACGCCAGTGGCAACGATGTTGCTATTGCAGCTCTGAAGTTCCTACGGCTCACTTGAGTGATCATTTCTTTGGTATAGAATATTTCTTAAAGTTGTTCGTTCATTTTTGCCATTTTAAAGGAGCTTAGTTTTTCTTCGTTAATGTTTATGACATTGTTTTTATAACTTTTGTCGAGAGTACAATATATATGAGATATGCCATATATACCGAACGATCAGTCTGCCGCATATCAGTTTACTTCATAATGGTAGCAACACAGACAAACGCATGTTATTATGTACGCTTTGATTTTGAATGTGAAAACACGACATATAATATTAATACGAAATCAATAGTATTTTGAAAATAAATAAAGGGATCAGTGGCGCAGTTAATAAGTATATCTCTCCGCCCCAAGGGTTTATTAATTAATAATATGGGAAGGGGTGCAGTTTATTGCATGGTTAGACATTTTTTGTTAATGCCGATGCATTTATTTAAAAATCAAATGACCATTCGTATGGTTCATCTCATGAAGTCATGTTTATTTAATTTTCAGGCATGCAACAGAGACATATCAACATATGGTATAGTTTTCACACTTCAACTCAACATGTTTATTTTATCATTGAAATGGTTTATAAAAGGGGTCGAGGGAGGGTTTTGCCGGGGCTTTGATTTTTAAGAATATTTGAGGAAGAAGACCAGAAACCCTAATTGACTTGAATTGGGCCTTCTATTCATAGTTAATAGTTCTTTCATACGTAACTGTGTACCATATGCTATAGCCCAGTTCAATTTAGGTTTGTATTTTATCTTCCGAGTGAAATTTAAAAATCTCATTTTTCAAATACTATTTTTTTGCGGGTCTTTTTAAAAAATAGCCTTTGACTCGGTCAACTTTAAAAAAATAGCCCCGTCTTTACCTTTTAAAAAATAGCCTTCAATATAATGGTATTTTCGTCTTTACATGAGTCACATACTTTATAGCAGGGGTCTCATGAGCACGGGGACATCTACTATAAAGCATGAGACCCATGGGGGTCTCATGAGTCTCATGCTTTATAGTAGATAGTCCCGTGCTTTGAGACCCTGCTATAAGGGTATGAGACTCATGAGACCCCATGGGTCTCATGCTTTATAGTAGATGTCCCGGCTCATGAGACCCCTGCTATAAAGTATGTGGGGTCCCATGTAGCACGGGACCCCCACTATAAAGCAAGGGCCCCGCGCACAACATGGGGGTCCCATTTCACAACCATCCGCCCACCCAAACGCGATTCACATTTTACATATTGGTTTTAATGTGGAGCCCGATTAGTAACGGCATTAAAGTCATTTAGCATTTGTAGGCTATTTTTTAAAAGCTGATAAGGTAAAATTATTACTTAAAATCCCCATTTTTTTGCAGCCCAATAAAGTTTCCACCTTTAAACAAGAAATGACATTTTTCTGTCATTATAAGAGCCTCTAGAATGACATTTTTACTTGCTATTTTATATTTCATTCCTACTTAAATGCCTCTAGGATGACAATGAGATAATAATTTCAAGAAAATGAAATCAGTAGAAAAAGGGTCCTTCCATTATAGAATTCTTGTTGGGTGGCATCATTTCTTTTCTTCAATATTGGAATAAGGAGATCTCGCAATGATCTCAACATATGGGTTGTATCAAGTTAAATTCTTCGACCTCAGTAAATTTAAATTTTTTGCTTCCGTCACTGCCAAAAGTTAACTTGTACTCAAGTTACTGCCAAAAGTTAACTTGTACTCAAGTTACTTCAACTTGAGTTTATTCTCTCAAGTTTACAGATTGGGTAATAGCAAAACACTACACAAAGTCAAAGAGTATGGTTTGATCACATCTTTTGCTTCAGCCATAGAAATGCATATTCCTCGTATCTAATACTACAATCGTATCACTCGCTGGGTAGGATTTCGAGGTTGCAGTTTGAAATCCCTAAAGAGATAATCCATCATTAGAACTCCTTAGTAAGATGTGTAGCGCATCTGATGAGGAGCATTGAGCGCCAAGTCATCGATCAAATCTTAGGCCATTTTTGTCAAACGTATGGGTCCGAACTCATTTTGGTTGCACGAGACAAATTTAACGTTATGTCTGAATAAGCTTCCGTAATAATCTGAGCAGCATAGTAATCCTGGTTGGCCGGTTTATATTTAGGAGATTTTAAATTAGTAAGGTTATATAACTAACTAACTAACTAACGCGTATAAAATAAACTTGTGTTTGAATAGTGGGTTTAGATAAACACATGTTAGAAGATCTGTTTATTTAAACCCACAGCATGAGTTTAGAGTAGGATTACATAAACTCATGGTTTATTTAAACAAGTGAACTAAACAATTGAACATGGACTTGTCCGAGCTTTGTCTTCTCAGCCAAATGCGTATGATCGCCTCATCGATAATCATATATATTTGAAATAAATAACTAATGAACCTCATGTCCTTGTCAGCATTCCGGTCGCAGTCCAAAATCTGAACGGTTCTCTCCTTGAACAGAGCGACCAGAAGCACCAATTGAGCATTGTACCCCAAAGGTATGACGGCAGCCTCCGCTTTGCTCCAGTAGAGTGACGGCTTGTGCGGGTCATTGATTCTCCCGTAGCGTTTCGTTCGAACGACGACATATCCAACGGCGAGGTTTGGTGGACTCAAACAATACCAGTTGTGCAAAATTGGTACTCATGAAGGCCACTCTCTCCACAGGAAGCCCAAAGCGATCTTGCATCGCAATAAAATGGAATACCTCGTTGACGTGCTGCAATAATAGCATAATATGTTATTAAGCGAAATAGTTAATTAAGTAGAACATATTGAACATACCTCGTCCGAGAGCCAAACTGTTTGAGTAGACAGGTCTTCGAAGAATTTCTTGTCATAAGACTGTACGATGCCTGCCCGTTCATCAGTTGCGCTATTGTTTCCAACTCCACATTTACCGCCTCCCAATTTTTCGACCTCGAGTCAATGAAATGCTCTAGGTTGTTGAGGCGAGGTTTTGTACCAGGAGGGGTCGACTCTAGCAACGGCATATACGGACTCGTCAGGACCTTTGCCTTCTTCTTTTCGCGACCAGGCTGATCCCGTTTTGTAACGGGCACGGCGGTTAGGGTTCTTACCCGTTTGCCGTGTTTCGGCCCGCCCACGTTCTCCGTCGTGGCCGAAGCGGCATCGTCCTCCGTCCCCGTCGACTCGGCCATATTTCCCGTCCTCTCCAGCCCGGCCACATTCCCCGTCGTCTCGGGCCCGGCACGATCCCCGTCGTCCCGGCCACATTCCGTCGTCTCGGCACGTTCCCCGTCCTTCCGGTCTTGGCCACCTGGTCCTCCTCGGTCCTCCCCGTCCTCTCGGTCTCCTCCTCCACGTTCCCCAACTCCCCCTCGGTCCTCCCCGTCCTCCCGATCTCCTCCTCCACGTTTCCCCACTCCCCCTCGGTCCTCCCCTTCTCGGGTTCGTTGGTCCTCCCCGTCTCGGGTTCGTTCGGTGTCCTCCCGAACATTGGCGTGTCGAACTGCGGCGAAGGTGGAGGCACATCCCGATCATAGGACCTTGCAATATCCCGTACCAATTTCGGCCTCAAGGTCTCGAGGACTACAAAATGGGAATATTATAACATAATGTAGAAAATGGGAGTATTATCAACGTAATATCAGTATAATTTTATAAAATAAACATTAAGTAACAGATACTCTCGAGCACGATCGAACATAGCCCCATAATCTTCGTCCGAATATCCCTAACCTCGGCTTCTAGCCTGTCCATTCTTCTATCGATATGGGCGACTATTGAGCTAGAAGAAGCAGGAGGAGGAGGAGACCGCGGAGGAGGAGACCGCCGTAGAGGAGATGGAGCAAGCCGATGGTCACTGCAGCAGACCGCCATCCCATTTAGAAGATGCTCCACAATCCTCTGGGCTACGGCATCATCCCGCTGCCTAAAAGCCGGCGACCGTGCAGAAGTGCCTTGATTCGACTTCAACATCGGTTGGTGTAAGTCAACACCACACATCCTGTGTATTTGTACAAGTTAAAACATCTCAATCTAATTACCGATGTACAACTCTAAAATAAATATATATACTTACATCGATCTCCCCGGCATTGAATGCACGCTCGACCTTCCCACGACGGAGCAGAACTCTTGGCAAAAAATCTGGTCTTCCAATGCATATTCGGGTATCGGGAGTCTATCACCGGTTCTCCTCACTGTGAATTCGGCCCCGACGCTCGGCCAACACTCGTGAACCTGATAAAAGAGAGTAGTTAAACAAATATAATATGGCTTAAATAAAGCAAAATTACTTACCTGAAGCGGTTGGACGAAGCCGCTAATATCGAAGTTGTATGGGTTTTTCCCTTCGACGTCATGTCAATGTGCTTCTCCAACAGGTCTTTGTTCAGACCATAAACGACCTCCTCGAAAGCTATCCTTCCCCAAGGATATCCATTGAAGCGATCAAAATCCTCCACCAGACAGAGCCACTCGCTCTAACGATCAAGTCCTTCTTTACTCGGCACCTCCCTAGTACCCCGACGACAAAATAAAGCGCGCGATCTTCAATTTCTCGACATTCACGCCCGAGTTTCCATCGGCGGCAGCATCACGCATCATTTCATTCATTTTTGAATCCAAATCGTGAAAATATATAACGGGCTTGCCTACGAGCATAAAAACAAACGTTAGTTTTTGAAATCGAAGTAAAAATATTCAAAATGATAAAAAAAAAGGATAATCATACCAGGCCAATGCCTCGTTGTAAACCCGTTCGATGACGGTATCACCGGATCGGCAGCGCCACAGTCGAGGCCCGTGATTAGGCAATACTCGACCAACGAAAATCGTAATGGTCGCCCACGAACGACCATCCAAAACTCCTGCGACTCAGGCATATACTCCACCTGTCGGCTCATCAAAAACCACAAAAGCATATTCGAGTTGTAGTGGTTACGGGCCACCTTTATAGATTCCCGAACTGAGTCCTATTGACCATCTCCGCCAATTCATCTTCGTTCAAAAAGGTACGAATGCGTTCGGCTACTAAGATGTACTTTGCGTTCAATGTAAGCGTGGCATGGTAGAAATTTTCCGCCGGCATCTTTCGAAAATAGATCTGAAAATGCCAAAAAAACACAGAAAAACACTGTTATTCGAGTAAACTATTCGAGGAAAATGACATTCGAATACAGTTAATTATTATTCTAACCCTATTAACTCGAATAACAACTAGAATAATCGCAAATCACGAATTACACAGAAAATCCGATCGATTACGACGTTTACCCAACGATTTCACATTATAATCGATCGATTTAACATGAGAAACGTATGATTTAACTATACGAAGACAAAAACCCAAAACCCATTAAAATCGAAAACTCACCGTGACTCTACCGTCTTCGATTTGCTCATCCACAAGGTTATGTTGAGGCACAGACGGCGCTTTCGTTTCAGTTTTCGCCATTGATGATCGAATGAATGTCTGGATTGTGTTTTCGTCTTTCCGAGTGTGAGTAGAAAAGGCTTCGAGTTCGCAAGAGAGTTTTGAGAGTGTAAGGGTTTCGAATGAGTTTTTTTGTTTACCTTTCGCCTATTATAAAACAAAACTTATTCGAGTACTTTATTCGAGTTTACAACTCGGAAAATGTATTCGTTAAATTTATCCGAATAAAGCAGAAATTCGGTTAATTATTTAATGGAGTCACGCATCTTATTCGAGTCACCGAATGTAGTGGAATTATTATTCTAATAACTTATTCGATTCGATACTTTACTCGTATAAGTTACTCGAATAGTTTCCAGTTAATAAATCGCTTAAACCGTAACTTTTTCATAATTAATCTTCTTAACCAGTTTTCTAGTAAGGGTATTTTGGTCATTTTGAACCCCGTTCCTTTTTTTTAAAACTGTAATCGTCCTCTTTATCAAAATTTCCCTACTATCCCTTCTTCCACATCTGAAGTACTTCACTAAAATACATCTTGGATTACAACACATATGTTACAACTCACCTAACTAAACTCCCCTGAGTAGACTCCTAATAAACTCACTAGAAGACTTTTGGTTTTTATTGTTACTCAAGGTATATGGGTTTGAATCTTTTCCAACATTCAAAACCTTATTACATGATAGGATTATTCTGAAGAAGCACAACATCACTCACACATATTATAGTTTGAAAAATCTATGATTTCGAATTTATATGGATAACACTCATCACGACCAAAACTGATAATCCTCGTATCTCAAGCTACAATCCACCATTACCATCGTCCCGCCCATGGCGTTGGGACATCGACTCACAAGCTGATACACAGCTTTTCCCAAGCAATCGGAGCAGTCGTCTGGTAATAACCCTGAATTGCACGTTGCATATCCATAGCAGTTCACTCCTCCATTTGGGACAACTATGTAATCTGTGTAGTCTGCTTCGTTGGGAACACTGTATGTCAAATCGTCGAGCACGTCAGAGACAAGTTGAGCGTAAGGATCGTTCGCTCCATAAAGATTCTGATTGCATATAACATTGGTGATGGTTGTGTCTGGCCCACCTCTTGTAATAATGGAGATGATATTATCTGCTGCCATCAGTAGAACTACTATTCTCATTATCATGTTCAAACTCATTCTTTTTCTTTATTACTTTAATAAGGAATGATGTGTATGTGTGTGTTTCCTTCTTTCTTCATGGCTATTTAACCTAGTTAGAGGAGCGGTGTAAGCTACGTGTATTATTCATCAGTTAATACAGCAGCAAGTTAAAAAGATTAGAGACATTGTTTTTATCTTTGTAACTTCCAATGGGTGTCAGAGAGAATTGTGTATGATGAGTTAATCGCTTAATCATATTTCGGAAGAAGGGAAAGTATGGCCTCGGCTAAATTCATACATATGACAATCGCCTGACATAAACTATGAAATTCAAAATTTCAATTCTTGGAAGTTTTGTTTCACTCGCCGAATGCAAGAGTAAGTATTATTATTCCCCATCAACTAGTGCTCTTTACTAGAGAGAGTAATATCGAATATCTGATATGTCATAAGACCATGCGCCATAAGAAATACATATTTCGATTAGTTTGCTTGATTTAGTTAACCCCGTTAGCCAACTGCCGTAAGCATGATTTAATGAATAGAGATTTTCGCATTTTGCGCACATTTGCGTATACTAATTAGGGAACTCCGCGTTTCAGTTCTTACAATATATATTTTAATTTCTTTTAATTTGTATTGATTATATTGATATACAGTAAAACCTCTATAAATTAATAACGTTGGGACCAACAAATTTTATTAATTTAGAGAGATATTAATATATCGATAAATTAATAATTTATTAATTAAAAGAGAAACTTATTAAATTCACCTAATTTAGTATTTATATATGTTTCATTGTTATATTCATCTATCAACCAATTTTTTTGTAAATAATTAAATATATTCATGTATAATATCAATTGTATACATTAACAATTATATTCATGGACATCGTAAATCTTTGTTGTAATCTGAGAAGTTATGGATGAAATCCAATGAGATTTTCATTTTTTAAGAGAACTCTAGTAACAAAGCAATAGATTCATATTTTAGCAAATTAACATAATATTTATAATTGCAAATTTATGAATTATTAATTTAGAATTCTAATGGAACCTAATATTTATAAAGGAATTTTTTGGAGGATTATTATTTTATTATCTTATCGAATTTGATGATTTTTTACAAGGGTCCAAGTCGGGACGGGAAGAGATTTTATTATTTAAAGAGGTTATTAATTATAGAGTATTAATTTATAGAGGTTTTAGTTATCTTATCCTTCTTGGTCTTGTCGTACGATTAAAACTGTCCTGAACTGCAAAGTGCAAACCACCTTATGTTGATTAAAGAAAGCTTCCATCTTTGTTTAATTTTTCAACCAACCACATAATATAATGATAGCTCATTCATTAACTTAAAAATCGTTTAAGGGTTGCTTCGTTCTTGATGATTGGAAGATTTTTCTTACAGTTCATCTTCCATCATCAAACCGCGTTAGGCCTTAAAACAAGATTCCCTTTACTTGGCTCAGCCTTACTTCTTTATTAGTGCGACTTTCTTGAGGAAACCAACTGTTCATTCTTTCTTCCTTCATTTTCAGATCTGCAGTTTCCCCTTTACTAACATAACATTGCTAAAGTTCAGTTTATCTTCTCAGGTAATATATCAATCAATCATCCCAATATTCCTATTCTACTTTTGCTGGGCCGTATTCTTGATATCTTTGTCTTATTTTAGCTAGTTAGCTTTATGGTTCAATATCCTCTTTTCTCAATTGGGTTTTTCTTTGATTCTGATTTGCAGGTGTAAAAATTCGATCTTTGAGAAAAAAAAAAAAAAAGATGAAATTTTTGACGAAGCGAGTCTTTTGAGTTGGGTATATCGCTTATTCTCTTCAGGGATTCTTGAATTTGGAAAATTGAAGTGCGCTTAGGGTAGTTCAATTCAAAGCTTGAAGCTACTGAGATGTTTTATCATCATTTCATTACACTGATTTTATGGGCACATAACAAACAATTACCTCTTCAGTGAAATGGAATCGAGGGAACAAAGGCATCGCCACGATTTCGTCCCCTTAGCTTCACTAATAAAAAGGGAGCTGAAGAACGAGAAGATGGAAAAGCCAACCGTTCGATTCGGCGCTTCCTCTCAGTCGAGAAAAGGCGAAGATTATTTCCTCGTCAAAACCGATTGCCTAAGAGTTCAAAGCAACCCATCCACCTCCTTCTCTGTCTTCGGAGTACGTTTTATTCATTACATTCTTCTCTTTTTGTAAGAAAAATCAAGAAAGTATGTGATGCTCATAAGGTAATATTCTCAGGTATTCGATGGGCACAATGGGAGCGCAGCGGCGATCTTTTCGAGGGACCATTTGCTAAACTACGTATTGGGCGCAATCCCTCGTGGGCTTGGAAGAGACGAATGGATTCAAGCTTTGCCCCGAGCTTTAGTCGCAGGATTCGTCAAAACAGACAAGGAGTTTCAGAGCAAAGGCACGCTTTTTTTTTTTCTTTTGCGCCGACTTTCACTTTCGACTTCTGATTTTTAAAAGATGAAATTCGGTTTTGTTGTAGGAAAAACGTCTGGGACTACGGCGACTTTTGTGATAGTCGATGGATGGACGGTCACCGTGGCTTCGGTGGGAGATTCTCGATGCATCTTAGACGCTCGAGGAGTTTCGATCTTGACCGTCGATCATAGGCTCGAAGAAAACGCCGAAGAGTTAGTGTCTCAATTATTGATTTTTGGGCGTAAAGAAGTACTATCACTATTAGCCTCATTTCGTATCGTAATAAAGCGCAGGAGAGAAAGGGTTACGGCAAGTGGAGGCGAAGTGGGGAGGCTGAGCTTACACGGCGGCGCGGGGGGGTAATAACTTATACGAAAAAAATGAATTTTTTTACGGTTTTATTTATTGATTTTCTTTTTTTTTTTTTAATTTATAGATTGGTCCTCTACGGTGTTGGCCGGGAGGGTTATGCCTTTCGCGGTCGATCGGAGATATGGACGTGGGCGAGTTTATCGTCCCAATACCATACGTCAAGCAAGTGAAGGTGTCACAATTCATCTATTCGCTCGATTTTGCGGTTTTTTCGTGTTGTTTTTTCTTCGCTTAATTATTTCATCGTGATGAAGCTACCAAGCACGGGCGGAAGGTTGATAATTTCTTCCGACGGAATTTGGGATGCTTTATCTTCGGAAATGGCCGCTCAGTCATGCCGCGGTTTGCCCGCCGAGTTAGCCGCTAAGCAAGTAGTCAGGGTATATATTATTACCGTAAAAAATATTATAATTTTCAACTAGACTACGATACATGAACGTTGCCCTCTACAATTACGCCACCAGCGATTTTTTTATTTTTGGCATTTAGTTTCATCAGTTTTCCAATTTCGCAATCAACTACGCCAGCCTCAATTTTTCGACATTCATGGCTGAGTGAGGATCGAAACTCAATCCAATGCCGAAAATTGTGACTGGCATAGTCGATTGCAAGATTCGAAAAGCTCATAAAGCTAATCGTCGAAAAAAATTTAGTCCATGAAAAATTATAATCAGCACGCTGAAACATGAAATATACAATAAATATGACGTATCGACAAATCGACGACGTCTCTAACGGTCTTATTTTTTTTTGTGCTTTTTTTTTAAAGGACGCGCTGAAGACCCGCGGGCTGAAGGACGACACGACGTGCGTAGTCGTCGATATAATCCCGCCCGACGACGTGGGCCCACCTTCGCCTCCGCCGAAGAAGAAGCTCAGCAAACTCAAATCCATTCTCTTCAAAAACATCTCATGCGGTTCGTCCTCGAGCGCCAATAAATCGTCGAAGAAAATGTCGGCCATCGGCGTCGTCGAGGAATTGTTCGAAGAAGGATCGGCCATGTTAGACCAGAGGTTAATTAATTTTTTTAAAAATATGTGTACTCATTATACATTTGATTTGATTAGTATGTTGAATGTTTTAGAATGTGATTTTTAAAAAAACAAATTGAAGGCTTGGGAGCGAAGATTTTGGCGGTCGAAGCGCAGGACTTTTCAACTGCGCCATTTGCCAAGCTGACCTGGCGCCGAATGAGGGCATTTCGGTCCACGCAGGTTCGATATTTTCGGTGAGCGCTAAGCCATGGCAAGGGCCTTTCCTTTGCGTCGATTGTCTGAATAAGAAGGAAGCCATGGAAGGGAAAAGGCCGAGCGGAGTTAAAGTAGCTTAATCTTGATCATAACTTCATTATTTATTTCAGAAAACTTCATTGCTGCATAGGATTATTGTTAGATGATTGATATTATTCATGGTTCAAAGTTATGCTTGGTGATAAAAATAAGTACAAACAGTACATGGAATTCTCTCACTGCTCTTATGATTCAGTTCAGAGCAGATTAACAATATTCTTAGTGTTTCTGTGTCTGAACTGAACTCTGAAGCCTTGAAATGAGTAAGAAACAGCTAAGATTGCTACAGCAGCTGCAATAATCTTACCTTTTCTCTTGGTAATATTGTCGAATAGGTATGATAACGCCCAGCGTGACACGAAATTGATCTTACAAGACGATTGAAATCTCTGCATTAAGAATTCCTGGAATCGAAGGGAGAAAAAAAAGAAGAGAGTTTTAAATTTCAATGCATAATGTTAAAAAATTTCACTCAGTTTATGGAAATGGTGAAGTCTGTCTAACCTAAGGCGAGAGGTTTTCTTTGTCCTCTATTGTCTCAAACTCTACTCAAATTGACCCGAAAATTATCAACACTCGAATTGAAATTTTCAATAGAGAAATCCTGAAACAAAATAACCAACAATAAAATTCCAATTAATCAAAATTGAATCCCCTGTTCATTTTGTCGTATTTTACGCACCATGAACTATATATAGCTAATACATAAGAAAAATAATAAAAAATAATATCTTACCGTGGGTAATTTATTCTGATGGGCTAAGTGTTCCACGTGGAGCCTCACATTTGACGAAGCGTGGAGCCATAGACTACGGTCAACGTCTGTGTATGTATGTGCAACGATGTCGAACAGTGTTCGAGCTCCACCTTCTATGGCTTTTAATATGGTTGATTCTCTGTTTCTTCGGTTTCTGACAGAGGGATTTTAGCGCACAAACTCAATGAGATAATTCTTTGAGATTTTAAGGTTAAAAGACGGTTAATGGTAAGAAACTAACTGCTATCTTACTTGAGGTATCCACAAAGCATGTGCTTGGGGTACATATTTGCTCTACCGTGCATGGGAATTAGTACGTGGGGAGAGAGATCCATAAACTTATATGTCGTGTCGAAATAATCCTACGAAAAAAAAGGAACCAGAAATATAAAATTCGATGCAAGAATATTCGGAGTAGAAAAGATTCATCTCACAGTCATATTTCCGCCGGAATTGACATCCAAGATTGCACTTCCTTGGCTGAGGAAAAGCAAATAGGTGCTACTTTAAGATACTCAGAAATCATATAGGAAAATAATAAATTAAAGAGACGATTAAGCAATGTCGATAGTTGTATAACGATATATAACGATTCTTAATTAAATACAAGAGTTAATTACCCAACACAATGATCCCCAACTATCAATGAGTTGGTGCTGACGTGAAGCAATGCCATGTGGCCATCTGTATGTCCCTGGTAAGATTTTCAAGCATAAATGATAAGTTCAGCTGTATTTAGCATACAAATATAGGGGGAAATACGAAATATTCTTGCTTAGTTAATAAAAACGGCCAAATACTGAAACGAAGATTAAAAGGAATATCTTGTTCAGTCGATAAAACTTTACTGGAGCTGAAATGAGCCTCAGCAGCTGACCACCAATGCGTATTTCTTCAGAACCTTTAACTTGCGTATATCCAAGAGACCAATCATCTGTAGGGCGAAATAAAGAAAATGAAGTATTGAGAATTTCGAAGCCATTTTCAAATAATATATATAACAGGATATGATCCTCGTCACACGTCAGTGAGTAAAAGTCTAACCTTTTCTGATCCGACGAAAGGTATTTTCATGAGCTAAGAGAGTCGCGCCTGGATTGCATTTTGGACAATAGAGAGACCTGTGGGAAATGAAAAGGTAGACAAACAACTAATAGATTGTGGAGTTTCTTGTCAGAAAACTAAACCAACCCTCAAAACAAAATGTATATAATCGGATTTTTTTCTTAGGAAATGCTTACCTTCAACGTGATCGTAGTGATGGTGTGTTACATAAACAACCAAGTTTCGAGGAAGGGCTGTAATGATTTCTTCAAGCTGATAAAATCAAAGGCAGAGTAGCGTAAATGATAGAATTATGAAAAGAAAACAATTAGACAGGCATACACAAATGATATAAGGTAGAGTTAAAAGAAAAACATATTTCAAACGTAATGGATAATCATATGTTGACATACGAATATAAGAACTAAGTCGGGACATGTTCAATGCAAACCAAGAAGATAATACTTTCTTCTGACATTTGATATGAAATTGAAAAACTCCGACCTCTTTGTGTGCAGCATTATTACATCCAGGATCTACGATGAGTGCATCGCCAGTTGCAATAACATTGTCATGAACTATACCATCATACTTAGTCTCGGGCGCAAACACCATTAAGTTTGTCGTTAGGAATGGCTTTGCGGTTCTGCTCTTCATTGGGACAACTTTAACACCTGGAGGATATTCCTGTGAGTAACAATGGAAAAAATCAATAATTATAACGGAGAAAAATGAGTACTTCTTTTTTTAAAAAAAAAAAAAAGAAAGCAGATAAGTAAAAGAAACCTGAAATCTCAAAGTCGAGGGAATATTGAAGTTCGATAACTGCATTACGTGTTTAAAAGGCCTATAACAACTAAGGGCCCTATACGATCGTTGCGAGGCTTCACATCAAGGAGCAGATCAGTTAAATCTTTCGTAGTCATCCACTTACAGTGATCTTTATGAGCAAAAAACATGTTGGACGTTTTTAGAAGGAATAATAATGAATAAATAAGGAGGAGCTCATCCCATCGAACCTTCTAACTTCAAATCACGAGTTTCCAAATCCCTTTAACGTAAACAGTTTTAAGTGGTTTCCCAGGTCCAAAATCTGGCTCCTCCACAACTTTCGATAATCTCCATTTTGTGCTCAGTGATTTCTCATCTCCAAAACCAAATTGTCTGAGAATCTATAAGAAACAAGAAAGACATACTCAAAACGTGGCGATGCGCCATACACGGTCAAAATCAGTAAAAGCATATTCAAATCTTGTATATGGTTAAGATACTAAAGGCATTGAAGTTGATGACCAAATTGATCCTTGTAAGCACTGCACATCACTCCCATCTAACTTCTCACACATGTTTATATATAAAAACCCAATCTTAACTGCAAGAACGATAGAACATATCTTTTGCTTGAGCAGAAAACTTCGGAGCCAAATGTAACTATGAACAAATCATTCCCAGCATAGCAACCCATTTAACCAACAACATACTCACAAAACACAAAATCAGACACCATAACGACACGTAAGGGCAAAAATTCAACTAGAACTGAAGTGAAAACTGCAATATAAACCTGGGCTAAGGCTGAATCAACATCAAAACCTTTCAAAAACCCCAAAACAGAATCTCCTTCGGCATCAACCTGAACTTTCACCCTTCGATCGATCGTCAGAGGGCGATAATTGGCAAGAGGGTAAGTCCCAAAGATCAGAATCTTGATAAGAATCGTACTCAGGGTCGTCGAATTTGGGTGGCGGAGCTAGCCGTGTTAGGAGAAAAGCGTCGCCGTTCGATGGGCTGTTGACGATCGCCGCTAAATTTACTCTCTGTTCACTGCCCATTTCTCAGGATTTTGGTTCTCTTTGATCACTGAGTGAGGTTCTAAACTGTGCTTTGCTTCGCCGATTATATATCAAGTATATAATTTGCTGTGTTTTTTAGGTGAGGATATTTACTTTGTAGTTGAATGAAATTGCTAATTATTGTTGAGAGATATTTATTACCCTTTCACAACAATTTTCTGCATCCCTATATCCTAGCTGTCACGAGCAGTTATATACCAAAATATTAGGTAATTCTTATCAGTCCCTGTCAAAGTTTAAAATTTCTCTTAAATACCACTCGAATTATTTCTTCCTTATAATTACCTATTTGAAAATTTCTTCATGTTCAGTACCTAAAAAGGTCTTTTCAGCATTGAAAATACCCATGTCTCACATATTCCATTGAAGTTGAATAAACCATTTCACAGAATTATACCAATAAAACTTGTTATTATACAATAAATTGAAATTATACCAGAAATTTGTAGAGATTATACCAAATGTTCAACATTATACTACGTTATTATAATTAAAATTTATAAATGAAATTGGACATTATACCAACTGATTATGTTATTATACTAGAAATTATGGAAATTGTACCTGTTTTCGTAATTAAATCAATAAAAAAGGTATTATAATTTATATCAAAAAATTAGGCATTATACCAACTAATTTTGCTATTATACCAGAAATTGAGACATTATACCATCTATTTTCGTTATTATACCAGCAAATAGTGTTATTTTAATTTATACAGCGAAATTGAATAATATACAACTAATTTTTGCAATATACCAAAAATTGTAGAAATTATACCATACATCTTCTTTATTATACCATCTATCTCGGTTATTATACCAATAAATAAAGTTATTTAAATTTTATACAGGAGATTATACCAAAAATTTGCTATTATACCATAAATTGATGAAATTATACCATCTATTTTCGTTATTATACCAGTAAATATTGTTATTTTAATTTTTATACAGCAAAATTGAATAATATACCAACTAATTTTGTAATTATACCAGAAATTATGGAAATTATACCATATATTTTCGTTATTATACAATCTATCCATTATTATACAATAATATAGTTATATTAATTTTATACAGTAAATTGGAGATTAACTATACTATATACCGGAAATTGAGTAATTACCATGTTTATTATCAATTCTGCGTATAATAACGATAACATTGGTACAATTTATAACATTATTTTGTCGTATAATTAGAATCATATGTGTCCAATTTAATATCAGAAAGAGTATTTGTTCACTATTTTATTACACACAATTTTGCATATTACTTAACAGGAAGAATTTTGTGTATATACTGAACTGAAAGTTTTAACACTGACAATGATAAGGAATTTACCATATATATCGTTCGATTTTTTTTACATATGTATAATTAACAAAGATAACAAATATAATTTATAAATCAGTGAGATAAACCGACCATAATTGAACTAGAACCTATAACAGAGTTATAAGCTTAATCTACGATATTCATTTTATTGGTTCAATTTCATTATTCATGACTATACAAAAAATTACCAAATGAGAATAATGTATAACAGAGAATATGTATAATTTATACAATTATAGCTAGTTGTTTGTATATAAATACAGTTGGTGAAAACAATTTCATATTCAATTAATAATTAATAATAGGATACATTAAACAGTCACAATTTAATTATTGATCAGATAAAGGTAGACTAAGAATTAATTAATAGGATAGAAACCCACTTTTTTTTGCAGATGAGATAACTAACAGTATTTAAGAATTTTTTAAGTAGGTATACAATCGATTGACTAACAGTGTTCCAACAACGATAGTCATACTAAATGATTTCCAAATTCGAATACTAATAATGAATTTATTTAGAAATAGCATATATCGTTCGACTTCGAATAAATAAATTTGACAACGAAGAGCGCAATCTTTTATTATAAAAATGAACAAATATTAATTTTAAGATAAATCTTTCATCGGTCGTATATAGCTTGTCTACTCCATTTCCCCCAAATTCGAAATATCTAAAGGTGAATGTCTTTGAAAACCCTAGCTTTTCTTTTCGTTGGTTTGTTTATGTGACTGATATTACCCATCTAATCGTTGTAGAAATTATTCGTAAATTTCGATGCCCCTTTTCTTCCATGGATCCGAGGCATTGAATTTGGCACCTGATTTAGCTCGTTTTATGTTTCCCATGTGTCTCGGGAATCTTCATTTAATTGAAGCTTGGCTAACATATGGTGTTCTGTTGTGCAGATTTTCGAGTGATGATACATTCGATTCGTCTATAACAAGATTTGTCCCGTTTTGTCGCGGTGACGTTTTTGGGTTAGCTGGAAAACTTCGAAAATTCGATCAGAATTTATAATTTGGGGTGGAGTGCTGTATTAGAAGAAGGCGCAAGTTTTGTGAGAAATAATGTCAAATTCGAAGGTGGAAGGGCCGTCAACACCCGCCCTGCGAAGGGACCCGTATGAGGTGCTTGGTGTGGCTAGAGATGCATCCGATCAAGAAATCAAAACTTCTTATAGAAAGCTTGCGCTCAAGTAAGTTTGTTATTCATTTGTTTGTTTTCTTTTATGTTTTGTTTTGTCAAGTTCTGTTCTCCGATTTGTATTTGTGGTGTAGGTGGAATCAGAGAAATGTAGTTGTCGTGCTTGTTTGAAGTATTTGACGATCTATTTGATTCGATACGCATGAACTTGTTTTCTTTTAACAGATACTAGCCTTTTTGCTTGGCATACTAAGAGTTTCCTCAAAAGTCATAATTTATAAGGAGAAGTTCGATGAATTTACAGGTACCATCCAGACAAGAATGCTAATAATCCTGAAGCATCAGAGCTTTTCAAGGAGGTGGCATATTCATACAGCATATTATCGGATCCGGAGAAGAGAAGGCAATATGACGTTTCAGGATTTGAGGTACTTCATTTCACTATTGTTCTTGCATTTGTACTTTTGCACGTTTGAACCTCAAAATATTATGGAAGGCTAGTAAATCGATTGCTACGGTGATGTACTTCTCCAAGAATTTATTTGGCCTGTTCACTGCACTGCCTGGCTTGATATATTATTCTTGTACATCTTCATAGAGTGAATAACTGAGAATGTGAACTTGATTAACTCTTTCAAATCATGGATTAACAGCATTAACTATTTCAGTCGGAAGTTAATATACTTGGAGACGTACTGTTAGAGAGCGATTTATTGAGAAACCCTTGAAATATCCCTAAATTGCCCACTTATATGGATGAAACGAATGGTGAGCTTGAATTTTGTTTTTAAAGTCTCTTCTTACCTTTGCCCCTTTGGTTCAAGCTGTGCCCCTTCTACGGTATGAAATGTTTCTTCTTGCATTACCTTGTCCATATATATTGTAATTCACCAGATTGGCAGGAATTAACATACATTGGCTTTCCGAACTTAACTATTTTATTGCTATGTGTTCTCTTGCTTTCTTATGCAATTTGGAATTTTTTCGTCTCATTTGACTCTGGCATATTAATAATTTCAAGGCCCTTGATGCTGAGGGAATGGATATGGAGATCGATTTATCTAATCTTGGTACTGTCAACACCATGTTTGCAGCACTTTTCAGGTTTCTTTCTTTTTTCATATAAAATAGCGCGGAATTTCGTAACATGAAATTTTACTGGTTGAATTAACTTTTCATAGCAAGTTAGGTGTACCTATCAAGACCACAGTTTCAGCTACAGTTCTAGAAGAGGCCTTAAATGGGACAGTAACAGTTAGGCCTCTCCCCCTTGGGACTTCTGTTAGCGGAAAGGTATCATGCGTGTGATTCCTTTGTGAGAAAGAAACATTCAATTGTAATCAGCTCTCAGCCAAATAATGACCTTATCAGCCAAATAATAACCTTATATTTCCTTATTTATGATTTGTTTCAAATATCTTATTTGAAAATTGTACAAGGTTGAAAAGCAGTCTGCCCATTTCTTTGGTGTATCTATAAACGACGAACAAGCGGCATCAGGAATAGTCGTTAGAGTTACTTCAGCTGCACAAAGCAAATTCAAGGTAAAATGATATTGAGAAATCATGTAAATGTGATATTAGTCATCCTTTGCACCTGAATTACATATGATTTTGTTACTTGCAGCTCTTATATTTCGAGCCAGATGCGAATGGGGGTTATGGACTGGCTTTACAGGTACTTCTATTTCTGATGTCCCTCGTTTACTATTAGGCTGCGATCTATATCTTCTTCCCAAGGTTGTTCTAATTTTCTTTGTTCTAATTTAATGAGGGTTCGGATAATCTGTTATCAAATTCATTTCATTTATTGTCATTGAATCATGCTTCCAAGGAGATTTCTTGTTGAATTGATTGTTGTGATAATATGTATTTCGTTAATATCTCAGTCACCATCTTGTAAGCTCCTTTGAACACTTAATGTTTTTTTCATATTATTCAGAACTGAAACTCTTCAGTCCTTTCATTGATACATACCTCATTTTATGAACTTTGTAGGAAGACAGTGAGAAGGCGGGAAAGGCTACATCAGCTGGAATGTATTTCTTGCATTTTCAAGTTTACAGAATGGATACTACTGTGAACGCGGTGTGCTTAATTTTCTCTTTCGAGAGTAGAATCATTATTGACCGCTGTGAATTTCGATCATGTTATATAAGTTATAATATTTTTTTAATGAATGCCTTGTTGAATGTTGTAGTTGGCCATGGCTAAGGACCCAGAAGCTGCTTTCTTCAAGAGACTCGAAGGTCTCCAACCATGTGAGGTTTCGCAGCTTAAGGCTGGAACCCACATATTCGCTGTTTATGGTACAAACTGATTATTAAATTTCGTTAATATCTTCAGTTCTTTGGCAATAGAACCTTAGCTACAATCATCTTACAAAAATAATGCGTTTTATTTGAATTCTTCAGGAGATAACTTCTTCAAACCAGCAACCTATACTATCGAGGCCCTTTGTGCAAAATCTTATGAAGATACAACTCAGAGACTTAAGGATATTGAAGCGCAGATTTTGAGAAAAAGAAATGAGTTGCGCCAATTCGAAATCGAATACCGAAAGGTATTATTGTATATAAGAGCCTTTTGTTCCCCATAATCTGTAGATGGTAGACTCGGTAATTTTCTCCGGGCCATCTTTTTTCCAGGCGTTGGCTCGTTTTCAAGAAGTCACCAATCGATACAGTCAGGAAAAACAATCTGTAAGTTCAAATCTTACAATCTTAAAGTTTTATAGGACGGTTTTTCATCCTACAGTTTCCTTAATTGTACGTTCTCCTCATCAATGGACGTTAACAGGTCGATGAGCTGCTGAAATCTCGTGATACAATCCACTCCTCTTTTACTGTCGCCAGAGCAATCTCTGTTCCTAGTGGGAGTGCGCATTTCAGCAATGGAAGTAGCAGCAAATTATTTGCAGAAGATGAAAGGTCTGAGGGCTCAACTGAAGAGGGAAGCTCAGATTCGAAGGACAAATCTACCAAGAAGAAATGGTTCAACCTTAATCTCAAGGGATCTGAGAAAAAGTGAGAATTACTTACTGCAACATCATTGAACAAGTTCGTTTTTGCCCGAAAAGCTTTCGAGCTTTGGTAAGTACATAGAGAGAGTTCTGTTCTTGTTTATGGGCTCTTTCGTGGGATAAATGATATATCTATTTTTGTGTTGGCTGATTTGTTTGCATGGTTAGATATCTTTCTTGGAGCTTCTGTGCAAGTTTGGATTTTTAATATTATTTATGATGCTGTTGTAATATTTATTCTACATTTTTTGAAAAAAAAATGGTATCTTATCGTACTCATTCTCAGAAAAAATCTTGACCCTTGTCATTTGTTTCACATCTCTTTTAACTTTATTTTTGCGCAATTTGGCATATAACGATTTTGAATTTTGATACGAAAAAGTGAAAGAGAGGTCAATGTATAATTGCTTAATAAACTAATTTGTTTTCATTCGAATTTAAAAACGCTATTTCAAATATCTCCTTTTGAAATAATAGTATCTTAATTTTCAACCGTAGGACTTAGTTGTACCAATTCGCATGTCGTTGTATTAATTTATATTTTATACACTCGACCCCTCGCTTGTTTTTTATTGGATTCTTTCTATGGTGTATATTTTTTCATACCCTAGAACGCGTAATTAGCTCAATCAAAAGTACAGAGGAAAAAAGACATAATAACTAAACTACCATGTGCAGTTGTTCCTAAAACTATGGTTATTTTTTTTATATATATCTAACATGTTAGGTGTTAGTTAAGTTATTGTTGCCGTCCTAATGCATACTTTAGGGGCAACCGAAAGCACATTTTATTTGTCTCATCTTGCACACACATTCAAATAATTTATTTAATTATACAACAAATCCGCGTAGCAAGGGCTGGGATCGACTTAAGATAAACTAAAATACAATGCAAAACATTAAAATTACTTCCTCTATCTATATTTATTTCCGAAATAGATGGCCTATGTGCAAGTTGTGCTTGGGCTATGAGAGACAATTATTTGCACAATCACATGTATTTCCCTATACAATGGGATAGCCATGTGATTTTTTTTTTTTTTTGCAACAATTAATTTAATCCGACGATGTTGTCTTATTTTGGCATATATATACTATGTTTTGGTGTAAATTTAAAAGCACTGGAGAATTTATGTTTGCATGGGGCGGCGAGTGATCCCACAATGCCATCTTATAAAAATATAAGCATATATCTAATTAGAATTTTTTTTTTTCGGTAGTGAGTGTCTAATAGGTAATGCGTACCTTTTCAACTACGTTTAAGACAACCATAAAAAACACGTCATGTATTCGTGTTTGATAGTTACCAGCCGATTGAAGTCAAAGTTTAAGTAGTACTTTCAAACTTGCATTCATATTATCTTTTTATAGCAAAAACAATCAAAAGGTACATGTTTGATATAAAATATCTAAAACGATCGTAATGATACATAATCGGGTGAGTGAGTTGTGGATGAAATAAAAATAGTTATTTATATTTAATTATCTATATATATAATTAAGATCTTGAAGATCTCGGACATGGAAAAGTATAGCTTAGACCAAGGGTGTTCAACGTCAATCACGCAAACAACCCCTAAAACAACACAAATAAATCATATCATCATCATCTTAACGTAATGCTAGGCTCCACACTAAGTACTAAGATTGAAAAAAACAATACCGACACATCGATGACCTGCTAGCCTTGACGCGATAATTATATTAAATTATATATGAAAGGTGAATCTACAGAAAAAATTTCATATAAGTACTACCATTTTTTCAGTCTTGACGTTTATATGTGTGTTACGTATCATATCAAGCGGTTATATGGTACATATGTCGTTTCTATATGACATCTTAATGTGTTATACGATGTACCATTTCTCACTGTGTTATGTACCACAATACGTTTGGTACCTAAATGTGTTATATGACGTACCTTGCGGCGGGACGGGTATAGTTGTGCAAAAAATTATTTTAATAGGTACCTACGTAATAAAAAACAACTGACATTGCAATTTTGTATAAATGGGTGTTTTTTCTGTAAATTTATATGAATTGTATTTTTATTGCAGTCACTAGATTCTATTGTTGTGTGTCTTGACGAAGTTTTGTATGTATATAATGTAATACAATGAACCCTAGTGACTAAACGAGGGAGCACATGCATTAGCTTTCACGATACACTAGAAACCCTAGAGACAGACATCATGTATGAAATAGTTGCGGCACATATAAATATTGAACTATATATTATGTAAACATCATAAATTGCTTTTGCTTTTAAACTAAACTTGTAAATTCGTATATTGACAGCTGGCTAAGTATGACGACAAGCATATGTGATTTGTCGTAATGTCTTTTAAATAAGTAACGTTATAATGTTGTAATGTAATGTAATAAGACTTTTATTTCTACATTTGTCATGAAAGATGGGACACATCTAGAAACTCGGTCAATCATACGATGATAGTTCAACTACCCTTTACACTCACATGCATCACATATACTTTCAACTTTCAAGCTTCTATCCTTACAAGGAAAATAATATAACACGTAATAAACAAATAAGAAGAAATATAACATCTAACTGTAAGAAAGAAAATAAAATGAAAGAAAAAACCCACGCAGTATACAAGATTGAATTGCGACAACATAATTAGCATTTACCGACAATATATCTAATCATTATACACTACAAATCAAAAAAAAGAGAGAAAAAAAGTCTTTTTTCTACTGTTGTAAAATTCTAGGTTGAAAATATCCTTATTGCATTTAACTTATGTCAAGAGAAAACATATACTTCAATTATTATAGCAAAGGAAAAAAAAAAGGAAAAAGATAAGACGATCCAAAAGAGACGATTTTTTTTTTTTTTATCTCTTCTTACTCCCTTCAAGTTTCGATCTCTTTTATATGTGTCCGACAAATTCTCTCTCTCAAAAATGATATTAATGTTTTTCTTTCCCCCATATAATTAATTTAAGGAAAACCCTTCGAAGATGGTGTATAAATACCTCAGAACAAACATGCAACCGACTCTCAAGCCATCTCTCTTGCCTACTTCTCAGTCTTCTCTCTGTAATAATATATACACACACACACACACACACATATATATATATATATATATATCCATCTCCCTAACACAGTAATACAACATGGCCGAGCTAATACACGACTCATACTACGAAAACAAAGCAAATCCCAACACACCCATAAAGCTCTTCGGCTTCAACATGGCTGATAACGTTCACCACCACCGTCAAGACCACGGCCGAGACTCGCCGTCTCCACCGGCGACAGCCAAAACGGCGACGTTCACTTCTACGTCACCGCCGCAATCACGCAAGTACGAGTGCCAATACTGTTGCAGAGAGTTCTCCAACTCGCAAGCCCTCGGCGGTCACCAAAACGCCCACAAAAAGGAGAGGCAGCGGTCGAAGCTCGCCCAGCAGACGCAGGACGCCGCTCGAAACGCCGTCGTTTCGTACTTGGGAGCCGGCGCTCGTCGCAATCCCACGGCGGCGGCCTTTTCTCCGCCGGCGCGGCTCATACTTCCGTGGAATGGGAAAAGTGGGGTAGTGGAATTGGGCCTAACGAATCATATTGGGCCTACTGAGAATGGGCCTTTTCTGAATTGGGTTGAAAGTAGTAGTGGGCCCAATATAGGGATCGATCTGCACCTTAGTTTGGCTCCAGCACGCCCTTGAATGTAATTATTCCTCTTTTTTCTTTTTCTTAATTCGAAAAATTTAAGGGACATTTCCATTCCACTTAAGTATTTTGGTATTTAATGCACTCAAAAAAGGAATGTCATGCTTTGCTTACAGAGATATCATCCAACATATTTGGAATTTATATTCCACATAAACACGTGATATGTATGTATATATATATATATATATATATATATATATATATATATATATATATATATATAAAGATAAACCGATGGTTAAATGGTACTAACATCCAAACGAGCAGCAATGTGTAAAAACTTTATTCTATTAGGGTATCTTATATATATATAAAATTTTACAGACATGTTAATGAACTGATAATTTTTTATAATTTTGGTTATTTAAGTATAGATCCACCATAATTTAACGAATGTGGTTTTAAAATTTGGTTATGATTGTGAAGCGTGAAGAATTAAGATGGCAAAGTTATAATTTTTTAGGAAAGAGAATAGATATTTAATGCAATTTAATCATAACTTACATATTGGGTGTATTATTCCCTACCAATATGAGAAAACAACTCAACTCTCTTTTCGAATTTTTAAGGTTGGGTCAAAGATCTAATAAAGCTGGGTTTGGTTTCCCCAATGTTTAAATAGCGTGTTAAAGCGCGCCCACGTGGCCCGCAAGAGTAGAATTTTTTCTCAAACGCATCAATGCGTTGTTTATTTAGCGTTTTTTTTCTTATCTATAATATTATATAAAGGGTGAGGGGTAGACATAAACTGCCAATTTGGTGTAAACTTATTTTCAATTTAGTCACTCTATTTGTTAATTAATTACTTTAAATATGTTATATTATTATTAAATTCTATATTTATTATACTTAAATTTCATATATTTGATAATCAAAAAACCATATTTCAAAACTGAAAGTAACAAAATAAAATTATATTCTGCACACGTATAGAGTTCATATATTTGACAATGAAAATAACATATTTCAAAATAAGAGTAACAAAATAAACTTCTATTCTGCACACGCTATGCAAGTATATGCTAGTTTTTAATAATTAAGCAGATCCTGAAATAACATGACACTTAAACGAATTTTATTGTTGGGCTATTATATTCATTTTATAAATATATTATTAACTTTAAACTCACTCAACGAATTTTATCACATTATTTTATTTCATCGAATTTGTGGAGAAAGAATTAATGGCTTCGTGGCATAATTACAATATCTATATTTAAAGGAAAGTGACAATCATAGCATATTTATATTTGTTACATATATATATATATATATATATATTAGCATTATAAGTGGCATTGCCTAAATACTCACACAATACGCTACGCTACTTGCGCTACGCAATATCGGAAGGAAAAAGCGATGCATTACGCAATATGTGTTTTAAAACATTGGTTTTCCCACATGGGTAGACGATAGAAGAAATCATATATATATGTCAATTGACATATAATTTCTCTCGATTTTGTGTTTTATTCCCCCATGATGATTACTTCCCAATTGATATTTCAGAAGATCAAGAGATTGATCCCAATGAACTCTTTGACCCTCATAATTTATGTGGACATAGGACAATAAACATATAGAGTAATGAAGAATTAATCTTGTTGTAAGTTGGGTAACCATATTCAAATCAAACTTAAGCTAATGTGACCGAGAGAGAGAGAGAGAGAGAGAGAGACGATAGAATGAGAGATTAGTTCCATTTTGCCGAGAGAGGATCGAGACGAGAGAGACTTTGTTATCCATTGGGCCGAAGAGGTTTCATAGACTACTTATGGGCCAGATCATGGTGTAGTATTAATTGGCCGTAGAGATTCAAATACTACTTATGAGCTAGCCCAATAAATATTGAGAGAACGTATGACGAAATATCTTTCGAACAAAACCTCCAACTTCGACCCTTCGATCGCTTCTCAATCGTAGAAAATCGCCGTACTAGACTTACAGGGACATTCTATTAGCTGCACAGAATCTTTCTCTTGCGTTCGCTCATACTCCACAGGAGCGTTTCACGCGCATACAACACTGAAAGATGTCGGGCAAAAATGACGGCGATGAAAGTCCTTTGGATTTGTTTCTTAGGATTGGTCTAGACGAGAGGACTGCGAAGAACACCGTTGCTAATAATAAGGTCACTGCCAATCTCAAAGCCGTCATTCACGAGGTGGGTGTGTTGTTTTTCGATTTGGGGTTCTGTTGAATTGTTAATCCAGGGATTTTATGTGAGTTATTGTCTCTGAGGAGCAGTCGTATGAGCTGGAAAAAAACTAATTACCTGTTAAGACTTGTATTGTGTGGCTCCTTTATGGAATTAATTGAAGCTGAGACCATATATAATAGTCCTAGCTTTTTGTTCTCTGGTGTAACGGAGGAATTTCAGTTAATTTCTAGTCATCAATTGTTTTTACCTTATTGTGTTTGTTGCTACAATGTTGATCGACTTGAGGAGTCTGAAGTGTCTTTCGTAGTTTTCTGATTCCATAATTCGCTTTTTCTTAAATTAATCTATATTTTCAGGCAGCTGTTCTAGATGGATGCGATCGAACGGTTGGAAACATGCTGTACACAGTAAGTTAGTACTTCACTTGCGTTTGATTTTTGTGTGTTTGACATTGAGTCAATGATTAGGATATGTTGTGAGGCTAATTGAATTATAATGCCTTATTCACTTGCAGGTTGCTACTAAATTCCCGGCAAATGCTCTCTTGCATCGACCTACATTGCTCGAGTATATTGTCTCATCAAAGGTTTCATTTCATTGTTTTCCTCTTTTGTTTAGGTACAGTATTTGCTGATTTCTTTGTAATACTTGTTAAAATCATTGTGTTATTTTTCGTGTAGATTAAAACCCCTGCACAGTTGGATTCTGCTTTCTCTTTTCTCTCGATTGCTGCTTCAGACAACCTGAAAATCGATGAATTTGAAGACGCTTGTGGCGTTGGTACAATACAATATAACTAGAGTTCTTAACGTAATGTTTGTCATAATTTTATATATCTGACTTTTCTTCATAAAATAGGAGCGGAGGTCTCCGAAGAAGACATTCATCGTGCAGTTAACGAAATTTTTCACGAGAATAAAGCTAATATTTTAGAGCAGCGTTACCGAACAAATGGTTGGTTCTGATTTTATTTTATATTCTGCGGTTTATTTAGTTCAGTTTGCATTTTTTATTCTTGGTCTATGATGATTGCCAACTCTTTGGGGTCAATTGTGTATATGAAGTTGGAGAATTGTTTGGCTATGTGAGAAAGAAGCAGCCGTGGGCTGATCCAAAAATTGTCAAGGTAGCTCTTTTAAATCTAAATCATATTATCCAAATGCAGTCGATTGTCATAAAACATAACTATGTCTTTTGCTAACTATGAAAATTTTTTCAGAGAATAATTGACTCAAAGCTTTATGAGCTCCTTGGTGAAAAGACTGCTGCAGACAATGAGAAACCTGCAAAAAAGAAGAAAGAGAAGCCAGTCAAAGCTGAGGTGAGCTGTGCGAGCTAATTTATATATTACATTATATATATACACGCACGTACACAAGTCACAACAATATGGTGAAAATGAATTTTATGTCACTACTTTCAATCATTTGGATTCTAATCTATTGAGTAATTGGATGATTTTGTGTTATTTTTAATTATCCAAATGAATTCTCTCAATATCTCAGGAGAAAGCTGTAAGTGAAGAGATAGCCCCTGTCACTCCATCCGAAGAAGAAATAATCCATTTTCAATATTTCCTTCACCAGAGGATAACAATAAGGTTATTCGTTTGCTACTTGCGCCTCTAGTGTTCTATTAAATAATTTCGGAAAGTTTTATTATTTCATAGAAGTTTTATTGCATTTTTTATCCTATAGGTTCATACAGAGATATACTTCAGCGACAACCGTCCAGTTCTGAGGGCTTGCAATAACAAGGAAATACTCGACAAACACTTGAGAGTTACAGGAGGCAAAGTTTTCACCCGTTTTCCACCCGAACCCAATGGTTACCTTCACATAGGTCATGCAAAGGTATCAATGTACTTGAAATTAACGCCCAATTCGCAAATGCTCTTTTTTATTTTTCTTCATCTTCCCAATTTTTCAGGCCATGTTTGTTGATTTTGGTCTTGCAAAAGACAGAGGTGGTTGCTGCTACTTGAGGTCCTCATTCTCTCTCTGGATATTAATTGATATGTCCATTGTCTCTAAAGTAACGTCTTATCTCAGGTATGACGATACGAATCCAGAAGCTGAGAAAAAGGAATATATTGACCATATAGAAGAAATTGTTAAATGGATGGGTTGGGAACCTTTTAAGGTAGCAATCATTCTTAGATGTTTTAGTAGTTTGTTGCCTGAACATTTTCTTATTAGTTTGTCCATATGTAGAGATTCACATTATTGTTCAATTTCAGATCACCTATACAAGTGATTACTTTGAAGATCTATATAAACTCGCAGTAGAGCTTATTCGACGGGGGCATGCGTATGTTGATCACCAGGTCAAATTCATTTCCAAATTTCATCCTCCTGACATTTGTTATTTTAATTGTTCACTTCTTCACTCAAACGGTATACTTTTTATTACAGACACCTGATGAGATAAAAGAGTATAGAGAGAAGAAAATGAACAGCCCATGGAGAGACAGACCAATAGAAGAATCCCTAAAGCTGTTCAACGACATGAAAGATGGGAAAATCGAAGAGGGGAAAGCGACATTAAGGATGAAACAAGATATGCAGAGTGATAACTTCAATATGTATGACCTCATTGCATATCGTATCAAGGTAATAATTTATTTAATTTGAAAATGGACTTCCCTGATTTGGTTAAACTGTATAGTTTCACTAGTTTGCCTCTTTTTTTAAAAAAAAATAAAAATATGTCAACAGTTCACACCTCACCCTCATGCTGGAGACAAATGGTGCATATATCCCAGTTATGATTACGCTCATTGCATTGTCGATTCTCTGGAGAACATAACTCACTCGGTAAGTTGTGCATAATTTAAGTTTTTTACTTTTCTAATTAACCATGTACCCTTTACATATTTATTCATATGTTTAGTTATGAAGATCCCCGGGATGAAATTATAGAAAGGATCCAACTGTTATCGGGGCATATAGGCAATTATACAAGTAGAGTAAAACCATACAGAAAAATATGCTTTGTCTTGAATTAGTAACATTTAGTACGCCATGTCGGTCCGTAACTCCATTACCGATTTGGATTTTTCTTCAAGGCAATAACGATTATGATTTTCATGTCCCCCTTGAGTTCGTAATTTTATGTTCGTCTTTCTTTTTTTTTTTTGTGTTTTTTCTTAATTTTTGGAAAATACATTTGGTCTGTGCAGCTTTGTACACTTGAATTTGAGACTCGGCGTGCATCATACTACTGGTTATTGGATGCTTTGAGCCTTTACCAGCCTTATGTATGGGAATATTCGCGTCTGAACATTACAAACACAGTGATGTCTAAGCGTAAGGTCAGATGAAAAGCTGTATGAATCCATAAAACGATCAACCCAAGTATCACAAGCCATATGATCTTTAAACCCCATTTCATTTTTACGTATATATTGCAGTTGAATCGTCTCGTAACTGAAAAATATGTCGATGGTTGGGATGATCCTCGTTTAATGACTCTTGCTGGGTTGAGGCGTAGAGGAGTTTCATCAACTTCCATTAATGCTTTTGTTCATGGAATTGGGATAACTCGAAGGTTAATATAATTATCTGTTTCAATAATTTCTGTGAGTTTTATCCTTCGATAATCTTTTTTGTCTCGCTCGACTTCAGATTGAGTTAAATATATTTTTTTAATGCAGTGATAATAGTATGATACGCCTGGATCGCCTCGAATTCCATATTAGAGAGGAGCTAAATAAGTCAGCACCACGAACAATGGTCGTGCTTAATCCATTAAAGGTCGTACTTACCGTATGATTTGCTACTACTTATATGAATTCTATTAATTTCTTGAGAAATTTTACCCTATCCCCAACATATATCTAGGTTGTAATTACCAACATGGAGCACACTGTGATGGAACTTGATGCGAAGAAATATCCCGATGCTCCTTCTGAGGACCCATCCTCATTTTATAAGGTAATATATGCAAATTGTGGTTGATCATTATTCTTGAATATGGATTGTTACATTTGAACATCATGCTCTATTACACGCTAGCACTTAGACCCCATCGGTTATTTCAGGTACTCATGCACCGAAAATCGTCTAGTGTTTTTACTAAAAATATACAAAAGAATATGAGAATTCGTAGTACACATTATTCAATCTTCTTTGATAAAAGTATAAATGATTGGATGATCATTCATTCATCGGTTAATGATCAGATAATTATCCTTTTAGATTAATGCCGTCAAAGAGAGTTCATTTAATTTAACTGAATGTTGTACAATCATTGTTTTTCTTTTCTTGTTTTCTGAAGGTACCCTTCTCCAAGGTTGTCTACATAGAACGATCAGATTTTCGAATGAAAGACTCCAAAGATTACTACGGACTTGCTCCTGGGAAAACCGTCTTGCTCAGGTGACTAAATATCCCAGTTGCATAGATATTCCATATTTTACTTTTTAACGATGAAAATTTTGACGAAAATCTGGTACAACAGGTATGCATTTCCCATTAAATGCACAGAAGTCATTACGGGTGATGATAAGGAAACTATTCTTGAGATTCATGCTGAGTATGACCCCTTAAAGAAAACCAAGCCAAAGGTATTATTATTCGTAAAAACTTATCGATATATTTTATGCTTTCGTTAATAATTCAACACAATTTATTATAGGGAGTTCTGCACTGGGTATCTCAATCAGCACCAGGCATTGATCCACTTAAGGTGGAAGTGAGACTGTTCGACAAACTTTTCATGTCTGAGGTTGTAATAAACTTCTATTGTCTGCATTTAATGATTTAGACTATTTTGTAATCGTCTTATGTTAAAAAAAATTGTGTTTCTTTTTTTTTCCTTGCTACAGAATCCTTCAGAACTCGACGATTGGCTGGGAGATCTGAATCCAAGCTCGAAAGTTGTGATAGCAGATGCATACGCAGTACCATTGCTTAAGAATGCTGCACTTGGAGACAAATTTCAGTTCGAAAGACTTGGTAAAAATTTGTCTGATTCTCTCTATAGCTTACGGAATATACGATTCTTCGTTGTAATTATATCTCCTTTTTTTTTCCCGAACAGGTTACTTTGTCGTCGACAAGGATTCGTCTTCTGAACTTTTGGTGTTTAACCGAACTGTGACTTTGCGAGATAGTTATGCTAAAGGAGGGAAATGAATCGGATAAAAAGGTAAATTTTCGCCAGAAGTTTAGCTAATATTATGGCATGGAGATCACATGAAGTAAAATCTATGGGGGGGAGCAATGGTATATTTTTCTTTTTCTTTTTCTTTTTTTTAATTTGATTTCATTCTTGTATACTGTGTGTTACATGGCGAAAGCTCGACTAAATGTTAAGATAACTCATGATTCGACGACTTCTTGTGTGATATATTTGGGATTGAGATTGTTGCTGTCGAGCTTTTAAGATTTTTTAGACTTTTATTTTTCTTTGATAGTTTTGTTCAAGATTTTTCTTTTCCATTAACAGCAACTATTCGTCTTAGGGTAGAAACAAAAACCAATCTGAAAAAAGAAAAATTCTAAAATTATTGATTGCGGTTGCGCGTGAAATAACCTCAATTGCATGAAAAAGTTGGTTTCTTTTTTTCCATGTAATAAGAAAACCATGAACTAAAGCGAAGGGTAGTAAACACAGTTAGCGATCACTACAAAGACGACACACTACGTAAAATTATTATTACTATTAATATTACTATCATAGTATAGCTTTGTACTAGTTCTATCTTATTATCGTTATCCATATAATAACTAGTGGGTCCCGTCAATTTCCACAGAACATTTTCGAAACAGCTTGCGCTTCGCCTTCGGCCGTTGATTGTATTTGACTAAGATTTATATACAAATATCATCTCATCTGATTATAAAAGCTAACGGATCATCAAATATTCAATTCACAATAGAAGCATAGAAGAATAAAAGATCGATCAGAGAAAATAAATCACCATCATGGAAGAAGGCGTTGGTGATAGAAAGAAGGTAATGGTCGCCATTGATGAAAGCGAAAGCAGCCACTATGCCCTCGAATGGACCCTTCAGAATCTCCGCGAATCCATCCAAAAATCGAAGCTTTTCATCTTCACTGCCCAAAACTCAGATAGCTTTGGTTATATCTATGCTTCGTCCTTCGGTGCTGCTCGTAAGTTCCAATCTCTCTCTCTCTCTCTCTCTCTCTCCCCTCTCTCTCTCTCGATCTCTCTCACGAATGCATCGACTGCAAATCTGCAGCGGCCGAGTTGATTCAAACCGTCCAAGAAAACAACAAGAAAGTCGTCGAAGTCCTTTTGCAGAAAGCAAAGGAGATATGCCAAGAACATGGGGTTTGCCTAGCTTTTTCTTCATCTAATCTGTTCATATATTCTATTTTACACTTCAGCTATGTGTTGTTTCTTTCTGCAGATAGAAGCTGAGACTTTAACTGAGATGGGAGATCCTAAGGAGCTCATATGCGAAGCTGTGGAAAAGCACAAAATAGAGCTGCTAGTGATGGGAACTTACGGTCGTAGCGCTTTGAAAAGGTCCTTTTTTTTTTGGTCCCTTAAAAAAAGTTCTGATTTTTAGCAGAGATGTTTTATTTTCTTGAAAACCCTAATCAATTTTGCGTGGATTTCAATTGAAAGCAGGGCTTTTCTAGGAAGTGTTAGCAATTACTGCGTTCACAATGCCAAGTGCCCTGTTCTTGTTGTGAGGAAAAAGGACTGAGCATAACGAAGCGATCTCAGTGTCAGTGTAGCAGTGTTTTTTGTAGGTTTGATCTCTTCACTGTAAATAAAGCTAAAAAAGCATCGAATTGGTTTGAAGCTGTTGTATGAAGTAAGTAGTTGTTCTGCTCTTTTCATCAATAAAACATATCAAGGCTCTGTTCTTGATTGTGAAACTGAGATCAGTTATGTGGATATGTGATCAGATGTGTGTTGTGTACATTGTAATAGAGCTCTTCCAAGTTCAGTTGTTATTTTCTTGGTATCTGATTTGCTGTGCTCAATTGTGGTCATATTATCTGAGTTTAGGGACTAAATTGTAATTATTTAGTTATTGTATCTTATAACAGAGCACGCATGGACTTGCTCTGTTTTTTATCGATTGAAAACATCTTGGGAGAGCTGAGTTTTCTTCTCTCTTCCCAAACCTCAATCGTTTGTCGGTGTTTTCAATTGATCACATGTTCAATAAAGGGTATCGCCTTCACGATCTTGATAGCCTTTTCTTCATCAGTTTCAATTCACCATTTTTCAATATCAATTTTACCAAGCGAAGGAAAGCGAGGGTAAGAGGAGAAGATCAATCAAGAAAATGGTCACGGAGCAGTGTGGTGAGAAGAAGAACATTATGGTGGCCATCGATGAAAGCGAGAGCAGCCAATATGCCCTTGAATGGGCCCTTAGATATCTTCAAGAATCTATTGAAAGATCGAAGCTTTTCATCCTCACGGCCCACAACGTAGATACGTTTGGTTATGTTTATGCTTCATCTTTTGGTGCTGCTCGTAAGTTCTTCTTCTTCTCTCTCTCTCTCTCTCTCTCTCTCTCTCTCTCTCTCTGATTGATGGCATTGCATTGCAGCGCTTGAGATGATCCAAACTGTGGAAGAAAACCACAAGAAATTCGTTGAAGCCCTTTTTCAGACAGCAAAGGATATATTCATTAAATATGGGGTTGAGTAGCTCAGCAAATTTATTACAAAATCTATCGACATTATTGGATTATGGTACAAGGTTGTGTGATTCTTTTTATTATTTTCTTGGCAGATCGAAGCTGAAACTATAACTGAAATGGGAGATCAAAGGAGGTCATATGTAATGCTGTGGATAAGCTCAACATACATTTGCTTGTGATGGGTACTTACAGTCGTGACACTTCGAAAAGGTTCATTTTTGTCCCATCTCTCCGCAAAAAAGCTTCGATCTTTAAAAGTAAGATGCCATTTTCTTGAAAACCCTTATCAGTTTTAGCTATTTCTGTATGAATTTCAAATTCTAGCAGGGGTTTTCTGGGAAGTGTTAGCAAGTATTGTGTTCACAATGCCAAGTGCCCAGTTCTTCTTGTAAGAAAAAGGGACTGAAGAACACAAATAAATCATAGCAACACGGCACATTCGATCTCATCTCAACACTCGAAATTGAAGCATCAATTTTGGCTTTGAAGGTATGAAAAATGTGCTTTTCACCATACGTAATAACAGCATATCAATAACACATTCTGAATTGTTTTCTAAGAGCTTGTTCGTTGAAGATTCATTGCAACCCTTCTTAGTTCTTTTCTATAAGTAAACTTATCCGAAAATACGGTTCAAAGTAGCAGCCAAACGTACTCCACCTTGAGCTAGCCGCATGTTCACCACAGTATCACGAGAGAAGAAATAATCATCTGCATATTATCACTGGGTTAATTGTATATATTATCTGTGTCACTGTGATGATCATAATGTTTCTTATTACATAAGATGATCAGTTATATCTTTAGATATAATCTTGGTAAGAATTATACCTCCGAGGACTGAACCTTGGCTGACTCCTTTATATGCCCAGTCGCAGGCTGCTTTAATACCTTCTGTTGCATATCTGCAATAATTGATAATGTTTTCGCTTATCTTGCTTGAAAAATGTTCATAATACATTGACGATTTTTTCGATTTTAAGGCATATCATATATATGATTCTTACATGTTTGGACATGCAGCTTGTTCGCAGGTTTCCCATGCCTTGGCTTGCTTAGCCCACACAGTCTATGCAACACCATGATTTGTTCATTTTTGAGATATATTATGTCCTTAGATAAAAACCCTAATTCAAGAACTATATACGTGGAATTATTATTATTACCGTTATGTTGTTCTTCAGAGCTTCTATCAGTTCGTTCACATCAGAATCGTAGAATTTCTCTTCCGCTGTCTCTATAATATTAGCATCCCATACTTTTTCAAATCATATGCAAGAATATATATTTCTGAATTAAAAGTAAGATTATTATATAATCACATGATATAAATATATGTATAACACACAACATACGTGATGAAGAACTGATTTTACTGTGTACCAATGCACATCTATGGTGTTCCCTCCTTTGTCCGAAGTAAATCCCACATGGAGAGGCTACAATACATATATATTTGAAATAAATTCCACATTATCATATATATGTAATAACAACATTTAACTAATAATAGGATTTTATAAGGAGCTAATTAACCTGATGGATGTCTCCAATGAAGTGAGAGAGGAACAAAAGGGCTTCTGTAAGATTATCTGTTTACATATTTACCATCATCATCATCATCATCATCATCATCATCATCATCATCATCATCATCATCATCATCATCATCATCATCAAATGTTAGAAAAATACTAAACAAACCAGTCAAAAGAAAAGAATCAACTTCTACACAAATGGAAAAAGAAAGACATACATTGATAGGAAGTGTTGTTCTCATATGTAAGAAGCTGGTTAGTGTAATTGTAGATTGCGCCAGCTACACATCTATCTTTCTCACCATTCTCATCTTTGCAATCCCCTAAAACACACACACACACACACACACACATGTTTATATCATCAATTGATCATCAGCTAATTAGAGACACTAACTAAAAAGGAAAGAAAACACTTCTCAACTGTTGTAATTATAGTTGCAAAGTTCATCGGGGGTATCGATGTAATGAAGAGGCGAAGACCAATGGTATCGAAACCTAACATCGTCTGCCCAAGAACAAAGGCTGCTCAAATCATCTTCTGCGTAGTACGGTAAGAGATTGGACACTGCTTTTGACGCTTCTTTGCTAAGGCTTGACTGAGCTATTTTGCAAGTTATGAGGTGCCCATCGATTTCCCAGCTGTGAGCTGTAGGAACAAAGAAGGGAAGAAGAGCTAATAATATTGTTATTAATGGGAGTTTATTGTGAGAAATTCGATTGACATTATGTCTGAATTTTGGTGTGTGGCAAATGCTTAGGAGGTTATGTATCTATGTTGAAGAAATCCCAGGTGGAACAATGTGAAAAATTGGTGTTAGCTTTCTGTTTGAATTTTATCTTTCGTTGAAACGATCGAGACAAGCGTGGAAAGTGACAATCTTGGAGCAAATTCTATGTTGTAATAACCTTTTTTTCCTTCACATATGGAGAAGAATATTATGTTTTTCCCCTAGATGAACAAAGCATTGAGAGATGTAGTGATTTGGATAGTAGACTATAGGATTACTTAAAAAACCTTTAAATTGGAACAATTGGGGCTTATGTTATTGAGCCCATAAGACCATAACTATAGGTATTTAATTTGAAATGCTAAACGAATACGAAGATAAATTTAATGTCGAATCCTTTTTTCTTAATATAAACTAGCACATGCTCGAGCAGTCGTGAAACCGATGTTTGAATAGATTATTCATTTTTCGACTGTTAGGTTATGTTATAATACACTTGCCTTTATCATATAAATTATTTAATCACAAGTGATTGTGATATAAAGTTATGCATATGATTAAACAAGGTGGTTTGGCGGCACACCCACCGACAACCAAGTTATTATTTTATATAATAATTAGCCAGTGGCCCAAATTTCAGAAAATATTAAAGCAGCCTGCGACTGGGCATATAAAGGAGTCAGCCAAGGTTCAGTCCTCGGAGGTATACTTCTTCTTACCAAGATTATATCTAAAGATATAACTGATCTCTTATGTAATAAGAAACATTATGATCATCACAGTGACACAGATAATATATACAATTAACCCAGTGATAATATGCAGATGATTATTTCTTCTCTCGTGATACTGTGGTGAACATGCGGCTAGCTCAAGGTGGAGTACGTTTGGCTGCTACTTTGAACCGTATTTTGGATAATTTTACTTAAGAAAAGAACTAAGAAGGGTTGCAATGAATCTTCAACGAACAAGCTCTTAGAAAACAATTCAGAATGTTTTTGATATGCTGTTATTACGTATGGTGAAAAGCACATTTTTCATACCTTCAAAGCCAAAATTGATGCTTCAATTTCGAGTGTTGAGATGAGATTGAATGCGCCATGTTGCTATGATTTATTTGTGTTCTTCAGTCCTTTTTCCTTACAAGAAGAACTGGGCACTTGGCATTGTGAACACAATACTTGCTAACACTTCCCAGAAAACCCCTGCTAGAATTTGAAATTCATACAGAAATAGCTAAAACTGATAAGGGTTTCAAGAAAATACATCTTACTTTTAAAAATCCAAGCTTTTTTGCAGAGAATAGGACAAAAAATGAACCTTTTTGAAGTGTCACGACTGTAAGTACCCATCACAAGCAAATGTATGTTGAGCTTATCCACAGCATTACATATGACCTCCTTTGGGTCTCCCATTTCAGTTATAGTTTCAGCTTCGATCTGCCCAGAAAATATTAGAAAGAATCACACAACCTCGTACCATAATCCAAGAATGTCTATAGATTTAGTAATAAATTTGCTGAGCTACCCAACCCCATATTTAATGAATAGATCCTTAGCTGTCTGCAAAAGGGCTTCAAAGAATTTCCTGCGGTTTTCTTCCACAGTTTGGATCATCTCAAGCGCTGCAATGCAATGCCACAATCAGAGAGAGAGAGAGAGAGAGAGAGAGAGAGAGAGAGAGAGAGAGAGAGAGAAGAAGAAAGAAAAACTTACGAGCAGCACCAAAAGATGAAGCATAGACATAACCAAACGTATCCACGTTTTGGGCCGTGAGGATGAAAAGCTTCGATCTTTCGATAGATTCTTGAAGATATCTAAGGGCCCATTCAAGGGCATATTGGCTGCTCTCGCTTTCATCAATGGCTACCATAATGTTCTTCTTATCACCACATTGCTCCGTGACCATTTTCTTGATTGATCTTCTCCTCTTACCCTCGCTTTCCTTCGCTTGGTAAAATTGATAGTGAAAAATGGTGAATTGAAACTGATGAAGAAAAAGGCTATCAAGATCGTGAAGGCGATACCCTTTATTGAACATGTGATCAATTGAAAACACCGACAAACGATTGAGGTTTGGGAAGAGAGAAGAAAACTCAGCTCTCCAAGATGTTTTCAATCGATTAAAAACAGAGCAAGTCCATGCGTGCTCTGTTATAAGATACAATAACTAAATAATTACAATTTAGTCCCTAAACTCAGATAATATGACCACAATTGAGCACAGCAGATCAGATACCAACAAAAGAACAATCTGAACTTGGAAGAGCTCTATTACACTGTACACAACACACATCTGATCACATATTCACATAACTGGTCCCAGTTTCACAATCAAGAACAGAGCCTTGATATGTTTTATTGATGAAAAGATCACAACAACTACTTACTTCATACAACAGTTCAAACCAACTCGATGCTTTTTTAGCTTTATTTACAGTGAAGAGATCAAACGGCTACAAAAACACTCCTACACTAACACTGAGATTGCTTCGTTATGCTCAGTCCTTTTTCCTCACAACAAGAACAGGGCACTTGGCATTGTGAACGCAGTAATTGCTAACACTTCCTAGAAAAGCCCTGCTTCAATTGAAGAAAATCCACGCAAAATTGATTAGGGTTTTCGAGAAAATCGGAATATCTCTGCTAAAAATCAGAACTTTTTTTAAGGGAGCCAAAAAAAAAAAGAGGACCTTTTCAAAGCACTACGACCGTAAGTTCCCATCACTAGCAGCTCTATTTTGTGCTTTTCCGCAGCTTGGCATATGAGCTCCTTAGGATCTCCCATCTCAGTTAAAGTCTCAGCTTCTATCTGCAGAAAGAACAACACATAGCTGAAGTGTAAAATAGAGTATATTAACAGATTAGATGACTGCAAAGCTAGGCAAACCCCATGTTCTTGGCATATCTCCTTTGCTTTCTGCAAAAGGGCTTCGACGACTTTCCTGTTGTTTTCTTGGACGGTTTGAATCAACTCGGCCGCTGCAGATTTGCAGTCGATGCATTCGTGAGAGAGATCGAGAGAGAGAGGGGGGGAGAGAGAGAGAGAGAGAGAGATTGGAACTTACGAGCAGCACCGAAGGACGAAGCATAGATATAACCAAAGCTATCTGAGTTTTGGGCAGTGAAGATGAAAAGCTTCGATTTTTGGATGGATTCGTGGAGATTCTGAAGGGTCCATTCGAGGGCATAGTGGCTGCTTTCGCTTTCATCAATGGCGACCATTACCTTCTTTCTATCACCAACGCCTTCTTCCATGATGGTGATTTATTTCTCTGATCGATTTTTTATTCTTCTAGCTTCTATTGTGAATTGAATATTTGATGATCCGTTAGCTTTTATAATCAGATGAGATGATATTTGGTATATAAATCTTAGTCAAATACAATCAACGGCCGAAGGCGAAGCGCAAGCTGTTTCGAAAATGTTCTGTGGAAATTGACGGGACCCACTAGTTATACTATGGATAACGATAATAAGATAGAACTAGTACAAAGCTATACTATGATAGTAATATTAATAGTAATAATAATTTTACGTAGTGTGTCGTCTTTGTAGTGATCGCTAACTGTGTTTACCACCCTTCGCTTTAGTTCATGGTTTTCTTATTACATGGAAAAAAAGAAACCAACTTTTTCATGCAATTGAGGTTATTTCACGCGCAACCGCAATCAATAATTTTAGAATTTTTCTTTTTTCAGATTGGTTTTTGTTTCTACCCTAAGACGAATAGTTGCTGTTAATGGAAAAAAAAATCTTGAACAAAACTATCAAAGAAAAATAAAAGTCTAAAAAATCTTAAAAGCTCGACAGCAACAATCTCAATCCCAAATATATCACACAAGAAGTCGTCGAATCATGAGTTATCTTAACATTTAGTCGAGCTTTCGCCATGTAACACACAGTATACAAGAATGAAATCAAATTAAAAAAAAAGAAAAAAGAAAAATATACCATTGCTCCCCCCCATAGATTTTACTTCATGTGATCTCCATGCCATAATATTAGCTAAACTTCTGGCGAAAATTTACCTTTTTATCCGATTCATTTCCCTCCTTTAGCATAACTATCTCGCAAAGTCACAGTTCGGTTAAACACCAAAAGTTCAGAAGACGAATCCTTGTCGACGACAAAGTAACCTGTTCGGGAAAAAAAAAAGGAGATATAATTACAACGAAGAATCGTATATTCCGTAAGCTATAGAGAGAATCAGACAAATTTTTACCAAGTCTTTCGAACTGAAATTTGTCTCCAAGTGCAGCATTCTTAAGCAATGGTACTGCATATGCATCTGCTATCACAACTTTCGAGCTTGGATTCAGATCTCCCAGCCAATCGTCGAGTTCTGAAGGATTCTGTAGCAAGGAAAAAAAAAAAAAGAAACACAATTTTTTTTTTAATATAAGACGATTACAAAATAGTCTAAATCATTAAATGCAGACGATAGAAGTTTATTACAACCTCAGACATGAAAAGTTTGTCGAACAGTCTCACTTCCACCTTAAGTGGATCAATGCCTGGTGCTGATTCAGATACCCAGTGCAGAACTCCCTATAATAAAATTGTGTTGAATTATTAACGAAAGCATAAAATATATCGATAAGTTTTACGAATAATAATACCTTTGGCTTGGTTTTCTTTAAGGGGTCATACTCAGCATGAATCTCGAGAATAGTTTCCTTATCATCACCCGTAATGACTTCTGTGCATTTAATGGGAAATGCATACCTGTTGTACCAGATTTTCGTCAAAATTTTCATCGTTAAAAAGTAAAATATGGAATATCTATGCAACTGGGATATTTAGTCACCTGAGCAAGACGGTTTTCCCAGGAGCAAGTCCGTAGTAATCTTTGGAGTCTTTCATTCGAAAATCTGATCGTTCTATGTAGACAACCTTGGAGAAGGGTACCTTCAGAAAACAAGAAAAGAAAAACAATGATTGTACAACATTCAGTGAAATTAAATGAACTCTCTTTGACGGCATTAATCTAAAAGGATAATTATCTGATCATTAACCGATGAATGAATGATCATCCAATCATTTATACTTTTATCAAAGAAGATTGAATAATGTGTACTACGAATTCTCATATCTTTTGTATATTTTTAGTAAAAACACTAGACGATTTTCGGTGCATGAGTACCTGAAATAACCGATGGGGTCTAAGTGCTAGCGTGTAATAGAGCATGATGTTCAAATGTAACAATCCATATTCAAGAATAATGATCAACCACAATTTGCATATATTACCTTATAAAATGAGGATGGGTCCTCAGAAGGAGCATCGGGATATTTCTTCGCATCAAGTTCCATCACAGTGTGCTCCATGTTGGTAATTACAACTAGATATATGTTGGGGATAGGGTAAAATTTCTCAAGAAATTAATAGAATTCATATAAGTAGTAGCAAATCATACGGTAAGTACGACCTTTAATGGATTAAGCACGACCATTGTTCGTGGTGCTGACTTATTTAGCTCCTCTCTAATATGGAATTCGAGGCGATCCAGGCGTATCATACTATTATCACTGCATTAAAAAAATATATTTAACTCAATCTGAAGTCGAGCGAGACAAAAAAAGATTATCGAAGGATAAAACTCACAGAAATTATTGAAAACAGATAATTATATGAACCTTCGAGTTATCCCAATTCCATGAACAAAAGCATTAATGGAAGTTGATGAAACTCCTCTACGCCTCAACCCAGCAAGAGTCATTAAACGAGGATCATCCCAACCATCGACATATTTTTCAGTTACGAGACGATTCAACTGCAATATATACGTAAAAATGAAATGGGGTTTAAAGATCATATGGCTTGTGATACTTGGGTTGATCGTTTATGGATTCATACAGCTTTTCATCTGACCTTACGCTTAGACATCACTGTGTTTGTAATGTTCAGACGCGAATATTCCCATACATAAGGCTGGTAAAGGCTCAAAGCATCCAATAACCAGTAGTATGATGCACGCCGAGTCTCAAATTCAAGTGTACAAAGCTGCACAGACCAAATGTATTTTCCAAAAATTAAGAAAAACACAAAAAAAAGAAAGAATCGAACATAAAATTACGAACTCAAGGGGGACATGAAAATCATAATCGTTATTGCCTTGAAGAAAAATCCAAATCGGTAATGGAGTTACGGACCGACATGGCGTACTAAATGTTACTAATTCAAGACAAAGCATATTTTTCTGTATGGTTTTACTCTACTTGTATAATTGCCTATATGCCTCGATAACAGTTGGATCCTTTCTATAATTTCATCCCGGGGATCTTCATAACTTAACATATGAATAAATACGTAAAGGGTACATGGTTAATTAGAAAAGTAAAAAACTTAAATTATGCACAACTTACCGAGTGAGTTATGTTCTCCAGAGAATCGACAATGCAATGAGCGTAATCATAACTGGGATATATGCACCATTTGTCTCCAGCATGAGGGTGAGGTGTGAACTGTTGCATATTTTTATTTTTTTTTAAAAAAAGAGGCAAACTAGTGAAACTATACAGTTTAACCAAATCAGGGAAGTCCATTTTCAAATTAAATAAATTATTACCTTGATACGATATGCAATGAGGTCATACATATTGAAGTTATCACTCTGCATATCTTGTTTCATCCTTAATGTCGCTTTCCCCTCTTCGATTTTCCCATCTTTCATGTCGTTGAACAGCTTTAGGGATTCTTCTATTGGTCTGTCTCTCCATGGGCTGTTCATTTTCTTCTCTCTATACTCTTTTATCTCATCAGGTGTCTGTAATAAAAAGTATACCGTTTGAGTGAAGAAGTGAACAATTAAAATAACAAATGTCAGGAGGATGAAATTTGGAAATGAATTTGACCTGGTGATCAACATACGCATGCCCCCGTCGAATAAGCTCTACTGCGAGTTTATATAGATCTTCAAAGTAATCACTTGTATAGGTGATCTGAAATTGAACAATAATGTGAATCTCTACATATGGACAAACTAATAAGAAAATGTTCAGGCAACAAACTACTAAAACATCTAAGAATGATTGCTACCTTAAAAGGTTCCCAACCCATCCATTTAACAATTTCTTCTATATGGTCAATATATTCCTTTTCTCAGCTTCTGGATTCGTATCGTCATACCTGAGATAAGACGTTACTTTAGAGACAATGGACATATCAATTAATATCCAGAGAGAGAATGAGGACCTCAAGTAGCAGCAACCACCTCTGTCTTTTGCAAGACCAAAATCAACAAACATGGCCTGAAAAATTGGGGAAGATGAAGAAAAATAAAAAAGAGCATTTGTGAATTGGGCGTTAGTTTCAAGTACATTGATACCTTTGCATGACCTATGTGAAGGTAACCATTGGGTTCGGGTGGAAAACGGGTGAAAACTTTGCCTCGTGTAACCTTCAAGTGTTTGTCAAGTATTTCCTTGTTATTGCAAGCCCTCAGAACTGGACGGTTATCACTGAAGTATATCTCCGTATGAACCTATAAGATAAGAAAAACGTAATAAAACTTCTATGAAATAATAAAACTTTCCGAAATTATTTAATAGAACACTAGAGGCGCAAGTAGCAAACGAATAACCTTATTGTTATCCTCTGGTGAAGGAAATATCGAAAATGGATTAATTTGTTCTTCGGATGGAGTGACAGGGGCTATCTCTTCACTTACAGCTTTCTCCTGAGATATTGAGAGAATTCATTTGGATAATTAAAAATAACACAAAATCATCCAATTACTCAATAGATTAAAATCCAAATGATAGAAAGTAGTGACATAAAATTCATTTTCACCATATTGTTGTGACTTGTGTACGTGTGCGTATATATATAATGTAATATATAAATTAGCTCGCACAGCTCACCTCAGCTTTGACTGGCTTCTCTTTCTTCTTTTTTGCAGGTTTCTCATTGTCTGCAGCAGTCTTTTCACCAAGGAGCTCATAAAGCTTCGAGTCAATTATTCTCTGTCACAATAAAATTTTCATAGTTAGCAAAAGACATAGTTATGTTTTATGAAAATCGACTGCATTGATTTAGATTTAAAAGAGCTACCTTGACAATTTTTGGATCAGCCCACGGCTGCTTCTTTCTCACATAGCCAAACAATTCTCCAACTGCATATACACAATTGACCCCAAAGAGTTGGCAATCATCATAGACCAAGAATAAAAAATGCAAACTGAACTAAATAAACCGCAGAATATAAAATAAAATCAGAACCAACCATTTGTTCGGTAACGCTGCTCTAAAATATTAGCTTTATTCTCGTGAAAAATTTCGTCAACTGCACGATGAATGTCTTCTTCGGAGACCTCCAGTCCTATTTTATGAAGAAAAGTCAGATATATAAAATTATGACAAACATTACGTTAAGAACTCTAGTTATATTGTATTGTACCAACGCCACAAGCGTCTTCAAATTCATCGATTTTCAGGTTGTCTGAAGCAGCAATCGAGAGAAAAGAGAAAGCAGAATCCAACTGTGCAGGGGTTTTAATCTACACGAAAAATAACACAATGATTTTAACAAGTATTACAAAGAAATCAGCAAATACTGTACCTAAACAAAAGAGGAAAACAATGAAATGAAACCTTTGATGAGACAATATACTCGAGCAATGTAGGCCGATGCAAGAGAGCATTTGCCGGGAATTTAGTAGCAACCTGCAAGTGAATAAGGCATTATAATTCAATTAGCCTCACAACATATCCTAATCATTGACTCAATGTCAAACACACAAAAATCAAACGCAAGTGAAGTACTAACTTACTGTGTACAGCATGTTTCCAACCGTTCGATCGCATCCATCTAGAACAGCTGCCTGAAAATATAGATTAATTTAAGAAAAAGCGAATTATGGAATCAGAAAACTACGAAAGACACTTCAGACTCCTCAAGTCGATCAACATTGTAGCAACAAACACAATAAGGTAAAAACAATTGATGACTAGAAATTAACTGAAATTCCTCCGTTACACCAGAGAACAAAAAGCTAGGACTATTATATATGGTCTCAGCTTCAATTAATTCCATAAAGGAGCCACACAATACAAGTCTTAACAGGTAATTAGTTTTTTTCCAGCTCATACGACTGCTCCTCAGAGACAATAACTCACATAAAATCCCTGGATTAACAATTCAACAGAACCCCAAATCGAAAAACAACACACCCACCTCGTGAATGACGGCTTTGAGATTGGCAGTGACCTTATTATTAGCAACGGTGTTCTTCGCAGTCCTCTCGTCTAGACCAATCCTAAGAAACAAATCCAAAGGACTTTCATCGCCGTCATTTTTGCCCGACATCTTTCAGTGTTGTATGCGCGTGAAACTCCCCTGTGGAGTATGAGCGAACGCAAGAGAAAGATTCTGTGCAGCTAATAGAATGTCCCTGTAAGTCTAGTACGGCGATTTTCTACGATTGAGAAGCGATCGAAGGGTCGAAGTTGAAGGTTTTGTTCGAAAGATATTTCGTCATACGTTCTCTCAATATTTATTGGGCTAGCTCATAAGTAGTATTTGAATCTCTACGGCCCAATTAATACTACACCATGATCTGGCCCATAAGTAGTCTATGAAACCTCTTCGGCCCAAATGGATAACAAAGTCTCTCTCTCTCTCTCTCTCTCTCTCTCTCTCTCTCTCTCTCTCTCTCTCTCTCTCTCTCTCTCTCTCTCTCTCTCTCGTCACATTAGCTTAAGTTTGATTTGAATATGGTTACCCCAACTTAGAACAAGATTAATTCTTCATTACTCTATATGTTTATTGTCCTATGTCCACATAAATTATGAGGGTCAAAGAGTTCATTGGGATCAATCTCTTGATCTTCTGAAATATCAATTGGGAAGTCATCATCATGGGGGAATAAAACACAAAATCGAGAGAAATTATATGTCAGTTGACATATATATATGATTTCTTCTATCGTCTACCCATGTGGGAAAACCAATGTTTTAAAACACATATTGCGTAATACATCGCTTTTTCCTTCCGATATTGCGTAGCGCAAGTAGCGTAGCGTATTGTGTGAGTATTTCAGGCAATCCACTTATAATGCTAATATATATATATATATATATATATATATATATATATATATATATATAATATGTAACAAATATAAATATGCTATGATTGTCACTTTCCTTTAAATATAAATATTGTAATTATGCCACGAAGCCATTAATTCTTTCTCCACAAATTCGATGAAATAAAATAATGTGATAAAATTCGTTGAGTGAGTTTAAAGTTAATAATATATTTGTAAAATGAATATAATAGCCCAACAATAAAATTCGTTTAAGTGTCATGTTATTTCAGGATCTGCTTAACTATTAAAACTAGCATATACTTGCACAACGTGTGCAGAATAGAAGTTTATTTTGTTACTCTTATTTTGAAATATGTTATTTTCATTGTCAAATATATGAACTCTATACGTGTGCAGAATATAATTTTATTTTGTTACTTTCAGTTTTGAAATATGGTTTTTTCATTGTCAAATATATGAAATTTAAGTATAATAAATATAGAATTTAATAATAATATAACATATTTAAAGTAATTAATTAACAAATAGAGTGACTAAATTGAAAATAAGTTTACATACGAAATTGGCAGTTTATGTCTACCCCTCACCCTTTATATAATATTATAGATAAGAAAAAAAAAACGCTAAATAAACAACGCATTGACGCGTTTGAGGAAAAAATTCTACTCTTGCGGGCCACGTGGCGCGCTTTAACACGCTATTTAAACATTGGGGAAAACAAACCCAGCTTTATTAGATCTTTGACCCAACCTTAAAAATTCGAAAAGAGAGTTGAGTTGTTTTCTCATATTGGTAGGGAATAATACACCCAATATGTAAGTTATGATTAAATTGCATTAAATATCTATTCTCTTTCCTAAAAATTATAACTTTGCCATCTTAATTCTTCACGCTTCACAATCATAACCAAATTTTAAAACCACATTCGTTAAATTATGGTGTATCTATACTTAAATAACCAAAATTATAAAAAAATTATCAGTTCATTAACATGTCTGTAAAATTTTATATATAGATAAGATACCCTAATAGAATAAAGTTTTTACACATTTCGTTTGGATGTTAGTACCATTTAACCATCGGTTTCTTATCTTTATATATATATATATATATATATATATATATATACACACTATATCATATCACGTGTTTATGTGGAATATAAATTCCAAATATGTTGGATGATATCTCTGTAAGCAAAGCATGACATTCCTTTTCTGAGTGCATTAAATACCAAAATACTTAAGTGGAATGGAAATGTCCCTTAAATTTTTCGAATTAAGAAAAAGAAAAAAGAGGAATAATTACATTCAAGGGCGTGCTGGAGCCAAACTAAGGTGCAAATCGATCCCTATATTGGGCCCACTACTACTTTCAACCCAATTCAGAAAAGGCCCATTCTCAGTAGGCCCAATATGATTCGTTAGGCCCAATTCCACTACCCCACTTTTCCCATTCCACGGAAGTATGAGCCGCGCCGGCGGAGAGAAAAGGCCGCCGCCGTGTGATTGCGACGAGCGCCGGCTCCCAAGTACGAAACGACGGCGTTTCGAGCGGCGTCCTGCGTCTGCTGGGCGAGCTTCGACCGCTGCCTCTCCTTTTTGTGGGCGTTTTGGTGACCGCCGAGGGCTTGCGAGTTGGAGAACTCTCTGCAACAGTATTGGCACTCGTACTTGCGTGATTGCGGCGGTGACGTAGAAGTGAACGTCGCCGTTTTGGCTGTCGCCGGTGGAGACGGCGAGTCTCGGCCGTGGTCTTGACGGTGGTGGTGAACGTTATCAGCCATGTTGAAGCCGAAGAGCTTTATGGGTGTGTTGGGATTTGCTTTGTTTTCGTAGTATGAGTCGTGTATTAGCTCGGCCATGTTGTATTACTGTGTTAGGGAGATGGATATATATATATATATATGTGTGTGTGTGTGTGTGTGTGTGTGTGTGTGTGTGTGTATTATTACAGAGAGAAGACTGTGAGAAGTAGGCAAGAGAGATGGCTTGAGAGTCGGTTGCATGTTTGTTCTGAGGTATTTATACACCATCTTCGAAGGGTTTTCCTTAAATTAATTATATGGGGGAAAGAAAAACATTAATATCATTTTTGAGAGAGAGAATTTTGTCGGACACATATAAAAGGAGATCGAAACTTGAAGGGAGTAAGAAGAGATAAAAAAAAAATTCGTCTCTTTTGGATCGTCTTATCTTTTTCCTTTTTTTTTTTCCTTTGCTATAATAATTGAAGTATATGTTTTCTCTTGACATAAGTTAAATGCAATAAGGATATTTTCAACCTAGAATTTTTACAACAGTAGAAAAAAGACTTTTTTTCTCTCTTGTTCTTGATTTGTAGTGTATAATGATTAGATATATTGTCGGTAAATGCTAATTATGTTGTCGCAATTCAATCTTGTATACTGCGTGGGTTTTTTCTTTCATTTTATTTTTCTTTCTTACAGTTAGATGTTATATTTGTTCTTATTTGTTTATTACGTATTATATTATTTTCCTTGTAAGGATAGAAGCTTGAAAGTTGAACGTATATGTGATGCATGTGAGTGTAAAGGGTAGTTGAACTATCATCGTATGATTGACCGAGTTTCTAGATGTGTCCCATCTTTCATGACAAATGTAGAAATAAAAGTCTTATTACATTACATTACAACATTATAACGTTACTTATTTAAAAGACATTACGACAAATCACATATGCTTGTCGTCATACTTAGCCAGCTGTCAATATACGAATTTACAAGTTTAGTTTAAAAGCAAAAGCAATTTATGATGTTTACATAATATATAGTTCTATTTATATGTGCCGCAACTATTTCATACATGATGTCTGTCTCTAGGGTTTCTAGTGTATCGTGAAAGCTAATGCATGTGCTCCCTCGTTTAGTCACTAGGGTTCATTGTATTACATTATATACATACAAAACTTCGTCAAGACACACAACAATAGAATCTAGTGACTGCAATAAAAATACAATTCATATAAATTTACAGAAAAAATACCCATTTAAACAAAATTGCAATGTCAGTTGTTTTTTATTACGTAGGTACCTATTAAAATAAATTTTTTGCACAACTATACCCGTCCTGCCGCAAGGTACGTCATATAACACATTTAGGTACCAAACGTATTGTGGTACATAACACAGTGAGAAATGGTACATCGTATAACACATTGATGTCATATAGAAACGACATATGTACCATATAAACGCTTGATATGATATGTAACACACATATAAAAAGGTACGTCAAGACTGAAAAAATGGTAGTACTTATATGAAAATTTTCTGTAGATTCACCTTTCATATATAATTTAATATAATTATCGCGTCAAGGCTATCAGGTCATCGATGTGTCGGTATTGTTTTTTTTCAATCTTAGTACTAAGTGTGGAGCCTAGCATTACGTTAAGATGATGATGATATGATTTATTTGTGTTGTTTTAGGGGTTGTTTGCGTGATTGACGTTGAACACCCTTGGTCTAAGCTATACTTTTCCATGTCCGAGATCTTCAAGATCTTAATTATATATATAGATAATTAAATATAAAGAACTATTTTTACTAAATTGTACATGCTATACAACCATTACACCCACATTTCTTTGTTTTATCGGAGGTTTCATAGTTTCATGATACATTCATACATATATATCTGCTCAGGACCTTCAGTATCAGGTAATTATTTTTCTGGTTTAACATACATTCTATATGTATCGACATTGGAAATCGATTGACTTAGGGAGACACAAGTACAATGGCATTCGTTTTAAGGGGCTTACTTTCTTCGTATTGCAAGATCAGTTTATGCAAAGTTTAGCCAATATATTATTAGAAATTATACAAGATGGACTCAGATCACAACTTGGGGCTCAGCAAGATAAGTCAAGACTCGAAATATAAAGGAAGGCTCATGGAGAAATGGGATTTTCCACACAGTTGACAATAAATGATACTAGAAAAGGATATCTTACCAGAATCTGGTCCACATAATCCAGCCTATCAGGATGTACTTGCAAAGTAAATTTCAGAAGGGATGCATATAATGTTGCTACTCCTTCAGTCGACATATTATCATGCGCTTCAACAACCTGAATGTCCAAATCTATGAGTGGGAAGCAGATTGTTGACCTTGCTTTAAGCTAAGCATGTATATTGAATATTATCATACGCTCAAAGTTGAATAAAAAGTCAAAACAGATAAATCAGAGAAGAACCAGTGTTTCTCTATTTGGCAATAGAAGGACAAGTGTAAAAACCAACGACTGAGTAATCCTTTTAAAATTTGCATTTAGAACAGTTATCTCATATACCATCAGGAAAGGCAATAGTTCCAGAAGCATAACGCGAGGCAACACGAGGCAACTTTTCTGCGCCTATCTCTAACAATTAACCACGTGGAAAATGGAAGTGTCAATTTTAAAGGAAAATACTCAACCTTGGAGGAAAACAATAAGCATATATATTTAGAAAGAAAATCAGAAAAATGGCCATCACATCTGATCATTCAATTCAAACTTCTCATTACGAGTGAATTGATAGATTTAGTCAATAAAGTTATTTTCTATTAATCGTTTCTCCTTTGTTCAACTGATTGGATAACAACTTGCATGATGATAATATTCAAAAACTCAACAACCAACCATGTAACAAGTTGAGCAGTTTGACTGCGTTCTTAACCACAGAAGGATACCAGAATATTTACCTTGCCAATGACATTATTCAATTTCGTGAAAGCTTCCACCTGGAAAAACTCAGGCAACACCTGCAGAGAAAAGTTATGAGGAACAGAACAATACAATATGATGACTTCTAGATGCTATAAGTTCAATGGACTACTTACCTCTGCCCCAGAAGAAGCATAGTTTGACAGCCTATCCATTAACCGAGCAAGCACTGTCTTTACATCAACAGATGGCTAAAATCACAGAAGAAAGAACTTCACTGTACTGGTGAAACAGTATAATATTGGACATGGTGTAGTAATGTACGCATTTTAAGGTATTTTTTAGACAAATACAAATGTGTCAACCTGAAGCTGAGGGCAAGCGCTAAATAATGTTTCAAGAGTCTGCAAGTGATATTCATCAGAGAACACTTGAATTATACAATCCATCAAATAGAATTGAGCCAGCTCATCTTTGCAATTGACAACCTGAAGCCATTTGGTGAAACATCAATATGAGTAAAAGATACCGCGCAAATTAAAGCCCCAGTTCAAAATATTACTTGCTCCAACACTCTGGGAAGCACGAGTTCTTTGTACATATCAAGGTCGACACCCTCAATCTGGCTGAGAATATGAAGATTCTTACCAACCTAAGTGAGAGTAAGCAAATACATAATTGATAATTTGCGACCTCATGATAATTACACTTATGGAAAATTGAAATAGATGATTCTTACAAGATCACGAAGCTCATTCCTTTCTTTCTCCCGCTTCTCCTTTTCTCGAGAAGTTCCCTGCAAGTGAAGACAGAAACGACACCTGTCACCTTGGGATATATGCGCTATACTGATTTTCTTTCAGCGTGATTTACACAGACACATGAAACCCATGAGATACAATCTTTCTTTAATTATACCTGATATTGCATTCGAACCCAAAGTTTGTTCATTTCTGTGAAATTTTGCAGGACAAACTCAACAGCATCATGGACGGTATCAGCATCCCTAGTAGGACATTTCGAATCGAAATCCATTGAGTGTCAAAAATTGTTAATTTAGTCAAATCTCGCCATGTATGGCCAAAATTCAATTTCAATAACAGATCCTGCATGTCGATCTATAACCAAACCTCGAGATTGTAAGAACTATGGTTAATCACTTTTCTTCAGTACCTAAGCTATTCAAGGTAAGCACAAAGTACACTCACCCTTCATACTCAGATCCAATATCAGGCAGCTTATCCTTGCTGACTTGAGCAAGATAGCTCCTCAGAAATAGGCCGCGAACTGGATGCTGAATTCCACGACACATTTCCACAAGATCTTTAAGGACATCCTTTGCAGGAGCTTCTTTGGATTTAATATAGACAGAACCAACAGTACAGAGCAGATACCTTGGATACAAAAGAAAATGAATAGAAAAATTAAAATGCACCGCTGCATCCTGCGAATATATTATGAGGAGAAGAGATGTTTCAGAAAATGCCAGTTTGGTTATCATAAATCAGACATTACCTGATATCCATTTGGGAATATATAATGATAGAAAAACCCAGACAGCAGATTACAGTAAAAACACAAAATTACGTCACTTACAGTCTAGGCAAAATATTTCCAGCATGCTGCACAAGCTCATAAAGCTCAACGATCGAGCAACCTCGACTCGTTTCCTCTTGGAAGAACATCTCTAACTTCCTCAACTCATCAAAAGCCCTCATATCTAACACCAAATTCCGATATCGAATTCAATCATTCCGACCAAATCAACAGGCATATTTCAATATACTTACAAAGCTCATAATACTTATGAGGAGACAGTTTCGATGTGCGAAGCTCCGAGAGCATCTGCGCAGAAAACTTGAGAGCGTCCTTCAAATTGTAGGTATCCTGAGATTGATAATCAGATAAAAAAAATATCAAACAAACGACAGTAAGGATCCCACTCCAATTTGAACAATTTCGGGCTAGGGTTTAAAGCAAACGACACGAAATCAGAATAACTACGAGAGCTCGATGCATGTAAAAGGCGTTCTGCTGAAATCCAGCGATCGCAGCTGATAGCCACTTCTCTTCATCCTCAATTATGTCCTGCATCGTCGTTCAAATGCTCCGAACTTCGAATTGCGCAAAATGCTCCTTGGTTTGGATTCTGATCCGAATCGTGCAGATTTGACGGAGGTCGCGTTTACCTTACACGCCCAAACTGTTGAAGAAACGGTCGCAATTGAGAAAATTGATTCGTTGATGATAACGATGTACACTGTGCGCAACTAACCAGTATTACTCTTCAGCTGGGAATCAGCAAAAATCGAAATTCGAAGTCTTCAGCTCGGCGAATAAATCAGTAAGCTAGGCAGAGATCTCAACAATTACCGTATCGACAAAATGTGAAGGAAGCAATTAAACTACTTTATTAAACGATTATCGAAAATTAATAAAGAAAAAAAAAAAGAAATAGCAGTCACAAAGTAAACTACACAAAACGCCGGTATTTATTATATATGAATATTGATCTTATTCATGTGGAAACACATGAGAAATATTTATTATAATTCATTTTTGGCTAATTTCGGCATATATACATTACATATTACATAATTTATAAAGATTACGTAATTGATTAAAATCTATTTAACAATTACACTCAGGAATTTCATAGCTTGTTTCGTTTTGTAACTAAACTCTTTTATTGAGTGAAAGGACGTGAGACATTGTTAAAATTTTAGTCGGTCAATTTAGATTAATTAAAAAATTAATAGGGGATTCAACACTTAAATACCTACATCAATAAAAATAAGACAGATCAGTCCCTAGTCAGCTTCATTTTTAATCTAGGTACCTAGTTGAATTTTATTTTACTGATAGGTACCTAACTGACGGATTTACCCTGCTAAAACAACTTTATTACATCTTTTACCTTTTTCTCATTCACGTTCATTCATTCCTAAACAAAGAAAGTTCTCACTCTCCCAAACCCAAATTTCAGATTTAATCCCAGAAATCGAGTCGTGTTCGTTGTTGCTTCAGATTCAACGTCGTCTGTCCACTCGTTCGTCGTGGTTTCCCCTTCTGAAATCAGTAGGTAAGTGATTCGTAGTAATACCGTACGTCGTCGCATTTCGTCGCAGTATTCCCGTCCTCAATAGGCTTGTATCTAGTTTGATTTTGCCATTATTAGTTGGGTTTAAGCATTTTCGGTTAATGTTCGTAACAATGGCTGCGTGTTTTTGGAATAACATCGATTTGTTGTTCGATTAGGGGTTTTTTGTGCTTGTATTTTCGGATGGGTGAATAACAGTTGCCGATTTGGGTTTTTTTGGAATGGGTTGATTTTGATTTGTTCTAATGGGGTCAATTTGTTTTGGTACTACATTATCACCGCATTTGGTACCCTCTGTTTGGGCAAAGTGGTACCCCTTGCGTGAATAAATTGGTACTGCTTGTTAACTGGTTTTTTCAAATGAGGTCAATTTATTTTGGTACTACATAATCACTGCATTTGGTACTCTCAGTTTGGGCAAATTGGTACCCCTTGTTTGAATAAAATGGTACTGCTTGTTAACTGGTTTTTTGAACGGGGTCAATTTGTTTTGGTACTACATTATCACTGCTTTTGGTAACCTCTGTTTGGGCAAATTGGTACCCCTTGTGTGAATAAAATGGTACTTCTTTTTGACAGTAGATTTTTTGCAGAAATGCCTACGGAACAGATCTGAGCTGTCTTCAAGGTTCCATCCTGCGCTGTTTTGATCTACCATAAGCCATTTGGAGGGTAGGATGACCCCAGATCAAAAAGAAGCTATAAGAAGGTCTCCGTTTCACTTTTTGTAGATATGCTTAAGATGTCACATTCGTTTGCTCGAATTGTGGCATTGATAAAGCGTTATAGTGTATCGTACTTCTATGGCTGCTTGCATTTTACGTGACGAGCACAATTGTATGCTTGATCTGTTTGGTTAAGTTACTTGAATATGATGTGAGACCGTTTGGAGACTTTGTTTATGTAGGTTAACTTCTTTTGAGTTTGGGATGAGACCGTTCTGAGACTGTTTGGATTTTGTTCATGACTCAGTATTGTTCGCTTGTTGTGTAGTTCTGTAAATCTGTCCGTCTATTATGCAGTACCATAGGTTTTTATATTGTCGTACCTTTTCTTTTACACACAGAGTACCATAATATGCAGCTTAATCGTACCATTAGGTACAAATATACAGTACCAAAACAGAAGATATGAAGAACCTTGTCTTGTATATTACCGTACCACGTCTTTTACATTCGGAGTACCAAAATATGCAGCTTAATCGTATCATTATGTACATATATGGTGTACTATGAAGATATGAAGTACCTAGTCTTTGATATTACCGTACCAGAACTTTTACACAGAGTACTTTAATATGCAGGTTAATAGTACCACTGGGTATATATATATCGTACCATAAACATAATATATGAAGTACCTTGTCTGTTGTACCATTATGTTGATATATGGCGTACCATAAACAGAAGATATAGAGTACCTTGTCTTTTATATTATCGTACCATATCGCTTACATATAGCGTACCCTAAGTGCAGGTTAACCGTACCAATACGTAAATATATACCATACCTTATATATCGCACATGAAGTACCTTATCTGTTGTACAGTAAGGTACTTTGTGATTTACAGAAGGTACCTTAACATTTACCTATATAGTACCATAACGTGCAGGTTTATCGTATCTATAATTGCACATATACAGTACCAAATTATGAAAGTATATCGTACCATTTGTTATACGATAAAAAATACATTCCTAATCGAATCGCGGTGCCGTGCGTGATTTGGACAATACCTAACAATATCGGAATGAAAAAAAAATGTGAAAGCCTAATGCACCGAATTCGCATATGTAGCACTCACCACATTATTCAAATTATGTTGTAGATGTTCTTGCTTGTATCCTTATACTATAATGAATCATGGTATTCTAAGATTTACTTCATGCGTGCTGGGCGTAATGCACCGAATTTGATCTGAAACGTAGTTAATACTATATATTATTGGTCTACGGTGGTTCGAGATGAAAACGTAATTCGATCGACCCCGAAAAATACTAACCCTAGTATGACGTATCATATATATAAGGGACACCGTACCTTAAATATCTTTGTAGGGGTACCTATCGTTTTGTTTAAAGCGTACCAACGCAGCCACGGTTGCAGTACCCAAAATTAAATATGACATGAAACATTTTATTAAACCCAACTGACATGTCAGATGAGCTGTCTTTTATTATTTAAAACCTCGGATGTCAGAATCTGTCCAAACATGACATAGAAAATGTCAGAAATCTGTCCACTCATGACTGAAAACGTCAGAAAAGTGTGCAATCATTACTGAAAAAAGTCAGAAATTGTCTAATCATCTATCCACATCAACACATGCCGAAATGCTTCGTTTCTGACGGTATATAGCCAAGTCTTAAATTCAAAGTTTTACTTTAATTTATACGGTACCTACTTCTGAAAGGATACAGTACCATATGTCGTACACTTAGAGTACCTATATTACCTATATTACAGTACCAAGGCAGCGTATATTAACGTACCAAATGTACATTAGCAAACTGGCATAGGTTACGGTACCAAACATGCAGGTCGTAGGGTACCAAACTGGCATATATGACCGTACCAAACATGCACATCTTACCGTACCAAACTTTCATATCTTATGGTACCTAACTGGCATATATTACAGTAACAAAATTACATATATTACTGTACCAAATGCGCATATCTTACTGTACCAAACTGGCATATATTATGGTGCTAAATTTGCATAGCTTAGGGTACCAAACTAGCAGTCAGTACAATACCAAATTTGCATATATTACGTTACCAAAACTGCATCTATTACTGTACGAAACTGGCATTCATTACAGTACCAAATTTACTTATAATACGGTACCAAATGTGCATATCTTACTGTACCAAACTAGTAGTCATTACAGTACCAAATTTAGACAAAAACAATGAGCCATATACTATTGACACATTTGAACAAAACGAACCTACTGGCATCATTTAGACAAAAAGAATGAGCCAATACCATACAAAAGAGCACCGAAAAAGGTTATGAGACCAAAAGTAAAAAGAAAATACATGGAAAATACGGACGCTACGTCGTTACGGCTTCTGTACAAGTACGGTTTCTGTACATGGAAAATCCGCATTTTCTTTCAATGTCGAGTACAAACTTTGGAACGAAACTTGATACTTTATTGAGTCATGCCGGGAATCGATATCCGACCACCTTCTTTGGAGGGATACATATATATCGATAAGCGTCGTTGCTTCATTGATAAATAGTAAGGAAGGCTCCCTTTTATACTCACACATGGCAAATAACGTCCTGCCATCAAACGAATTTGCAGACGCCATATTTTCAGATAATATGGCAACCTGTTAAAATGGTACGGTGTATAGTTTAGATTGATACTCCATAACTGGACATTTTGGTAACGTATAGACATGTTACTTGGTACGTAATATAAATACACAAAGATACTACATAACATAAATGTCCAATCGGACTGTGTCGCATAATGTATTTAGGTACGGTAACACAACATACAATGGTACGTAATATTCATAGGAAATGGTACGTCGTAACAGTTACATAAAAGAAAACCAAATCTCGACGGATTAGCCTCAATAACTATCAAATCCTAACATTCCACTCTTATATGGAGCTCATGGATAGCATTGAGCTCCCAGATTTGGGATAAACCTTGAACAAACGCCCAAAATCGATTAACCTAACCCAAACCAAAAGAAAAACTTACCTGATAAAATCAACCCCCAAAATCGAGAACCCAACGTTCAATAGGGTCTTCGATCCTTGTCCGGCACCGGCACGAGCAGATGGAGTTGGTCGGCAAGAAGAAATCGTCGACGGGGAGCTGAAGATCGGATTTTGCAGAGAGAAAAAAGCTGAAATGAAATTCTAAATCATTTAAAAAGGGTATTTTCGTAATCTTAGGTGATTAGGTACCTAAGTGTAAAAATTTTATTCAACTGGGTACCTAGCTATAAAATAGTTCTGACAAGGTACCTAAGTGGCTGATTTTTTTCATATTGGGTATTTATGTGTAGATTTCCGAAATTAATATTAGACAATAAGAAACCATCACTCCTTACTGTAAATCCCAATTTTACCCTTATGTATTTATGTTATATATCACACAGATGTGAGCGTGCAAAAAATACTGAGTATTTGTTGTTTTATTTTTATAGATATGAGATCTAAAGAGGAGAGGAACGAATCACTATTGAAGGTTGGGAGATGTAGTTGGAGGAAATATCTATCAATTCTTTGTTCTTTTTTATTTCTCACTCATACCACCCACGTTACATTGCCCTTACACCATGCATATATATAAGTACACATAAGATAAGATACATATCTTAGAAAATCTAATGCTTGTGGAAAATTAGTATGAACTAAATGAACATAATCTTATCTAAATCTTCTTGATCATGCGTGTATCATTTCAGATCTTAAATTTTTGTTTTTATCTTGACTTGAGACTCCTTCGGCTGCTCATGATGTTATATATATTATTTTATTTTTATTTTTTATTTTTAGTTATTATTTTGCTTTGAGATTATTAGTTAACAAATTCCCCCCTTAATCTCAAAGCCTTGCAGTATTTCGACCCTACTTAAACTTAACTCTTTTTCGTCTGTCGTATGTCGCGGCTCGCCACTTGCCGTCAATAATTTCCTTCGTGATCTTCGCCATTTTTGCCATCTCGTCGTACTCGCCTGTCATCAAACAGCACAAAAAGTTTACCTCTAATTTTTCTTCTTGTATCGTCTTTGCCCTTCGATTCGGTTCTTCAGCGACGTAATAAATATCATCGTATTTTTCTTTGACCCCTGTGACGTAGTCCTTCAAGCTCGTCACCTCGTCGTTAAAAATGGGTTTGTCGGCTTCTTCGCACTTCTTAACAAGCTCCTCCTCCTCGATTTTTCTGCGGGTTTTGTCGTACTCAAGGTTCATCGATATGGCGATCGGATGTTTCGCCTCCGATGGCTTGGGCTTCGTCAGCTTCTCGAAAGTCTCCTTCACGATTACGTCAGTCGCCTCTTTGTTCGCGTGCTCATCGATCTTATCCGTGCCCTCCTTCGGAACTTCTCTGTGAATTTGGTCGATCTCTTTTTCATTCATATTTTGGTTATCGCCAATCCGCTTAGGGACCTCCTTGGTCGACGTCTCGAACACGTCCTTCTCGTCCGACTCTAATTTTTCGGCGAGCTTGTACTTGTAGTTGCTTCGATTTTTCAGGTCGTTCATATAGGCTTCAAGGCTGTCTCTCGCCTTGATCCACTCCTTCACTTCTTTGTCTTTCTCGCGTAGTTTTTCTTCGTCAATGCGTTGTTTCTTGTTAAGACTGGCCTCCGTAGGTTCTCCAGTCTTCTGTGTCGTGACTTCATCGACAACAGGTCGCATGGCCTCCGTCGTGACTTCATGCGCGACCATCTCGTCGCGTTCATGCGTCTCTCCTCGCATGGGTTCTTCAACAGCCTCACCGCCGTGTGTCTTAATAGCTTTTACGTTCGCCTCGTGGAATCTATTTTTATTTTCGTCCGACGACGTGTGCATGGCGTTGTCGACCTCGTCCTTCATCTCATCGGCATTTTCCGATGTCTGCGCGTCGATCTCCACGACTTTCTCAGGTGGTTGTCGTGGCGGCGTTTCTTCGACCGCTTCCTCTTTTTCGAGCTCTCTTTCGTTTGGAACTCCTTTTCTCTTTTCTTCTTCCACGGGCTCCTCGGCCTTTGGATATGTTTCATCCTCTTCAGTGACTTCACTGGCGTCTTTCTTTGACGCTTCGTCTTCCTTTTCTTTCTGGGCCATAATCGGTGGTTCACCTTTTTTCTTTTCCACCACCGATGTTGGATTCTCAGCGTAATCTCTATCACGCTTTATCGACACGGCAAGGGCATCGTCGTCTTCACGTTCGCCGTCGTCCTCTATCTTCTCCTCGTCCTCTTTCGTCGTTGCAAGTTCGCCCTGTTTTTGTGGCTGAACTTGGTTGGTGTAATCGGCGTCTTTCTTGTATGCTTTCTCCAACAGATCCCAGGCTTCCTTGGCTTCTCTCGTTGCGCCTATGGCTCCGAAACCGGTAAGATCTAACGCCTCTAAGATGAGAAGGCGCGCGAGACCATTTTCTCTCACGGCGGCTCCCAACGTCTTCCGTTGCGACTTTGTATACTTCGTCGTATCTGGTGAAAATCCATCTTCGATTATTTCCATAAGCCTTGCGATTTGAATAGAGCTTTCATTTCGACGCTCCACCTTGCGTAGTTATTCTCGGTGAGTTGCGGGATTAACATGTGGTCAAATAATATCAGCTTTGACACCATCGGCACCATCGGCTCTGTCGGCTCCATCGGCGCTGGCAACACCATCGGCTCTGATACCATTTTGTTGTTTTATTTTTATAGATATGAGATCTAAAGAGGAGAGGAACGAATCACTATTGAAGGTTGGGAGATGTAGTTGGAGGAAATATCTATCAATTCTTTGTTCTTTTTTATTTCTCACTCATACCACCCACGTTACATTGCCCTTACACCATGCATATATATAAGTACACATAAGATAAGATACATATCTTAGAAAATCTAATGCTTGTGGAAAATTAGTATGAACTAAATGAACATAATCTTATCTAAATCTTCTTGCGTGTATCATTTCAGATCTTAAATTTTTGTTTTTATCTTGACTTGAGACTCCTTCGGCTGCTCATGATGTTATATATATTATTTTATTTTTATTTTTTATTTTTAGTTATTATTTTGCTTTGAGATTATTAGTTAACAGTATTGTGGCACTGGGCTGATACTAGGCTATTTAAATTAAATTATAAAAGCCTGTTTCATGATGTCTGCCAAATAATAGCCTATCATAATGTTTGTAACTACGATAGAGGGACAGAATTTAAATACTGATATGTTAAACTTATTTAATATTTTAGGAATTATTATAAATTTAATTTCATAGATGATATTTTAGTTGAAAGGTTAAATTGAAATAAATAAAAGATTTGAAACGTAAAACTGTAGTAACAAATGACATACTGAATCAATTGAGCAGTTAGTTGAACGTTTAATATATAGTATAGATTATCGAGTTTACATCTTTTAAAATAGTTATCTCAAATTCTGATTAAGTTCAGTTTGAAACGAATATAAATGTCATATTTGATTATGCCTCACAGTGAAAGTCCACAAGGACTGAGGTACAATAGCCAAGTGTTCAAGTACGATCGAACTCTTGACATTCTTTAGGAGATATCATAAGCTCGAACACTTTGACATATTCCTTGACTATTATAAGTTTCCTCATTTGACATATTAGATATTCTTGTTTATTATGTCCACCTAGGGATGAAAAATGAGCCGAATCGGCTCGAGCTCGACAAAAATGACCACGAGCTCATTTATGTTGAGCTTGAGCTCGAGCTCACTTATGTCGAGCTCGAGCTTGAGCCCAGACATAAGAGCTCGAAAGCTTGCGAACTGCCCGAGCTCTTTTATTAAATTTTTATTTTTAATAAATATATCTATTTATTAATTTTTTTTGAAAAAAAAAAGCTTGCGCTCGAGCTCGAGCTCGAGTTCACCTATCTAGGCTTGAGATCGAGCTCGAGTTCACCTATCTAGGCTTGACCTCGAGCTCAAGCCCAGAAAATGATCCGAGTTTGGCTCCAGCTTGCTCATTTACAGTCAGCCCTATGACCACCCACTAGATAATATTTTTATATTCTCCATTTGTCATTCTATTTTTAGTTAATTATTATTTTACTATTAATTTAGGTGCATCTGAGCGTGCAATTATACTAATTTTCTTCTAAAATTCCGGTAAAGATGTATGGTCTAATCTCCAAAGCCCCTTGAGTTTTGGTTTATTTGCAAACTCTAACCCTCTTATTTTATTTTGCAAGTTAGTTTAGAAAGTGCCCAATCCAACAATGGAGATTGGAGAGTAGATCCACCAAAATGAATTTTACTACAATGGATATATATTACTATAAATAATTCGTGTTAGTTTACCTTCGAACAATCGAAGCATCCGAGAATAATTCAGACATGAGAACACGTTCTTCGGCATTTCTGTTGATTCTTGATCAATAATAAACGCACGTCTCTAATCTCGTTTGACCCATTCTAAGTCCTCAAATTTCTGAAGCCCTTGAGCTCAATCTGATCTTACATCTCGTACTGTGTCTCATTCATCTCGGTAAAGCCTTCTTTTCTTTCGAAATGTTCTTTTTGTGGGATCGAATGACGTGAAATTTATGTTTCTCTTTTGGGCTTTCGCTTATCGATAGCTACGTTAGAAGATGGAGAAGACAGATCATGGGCATAAGCTGTATAACAAAATGCGGCTGTGGGAATTCCCCGATGAGTACGTCGTGGAGCCCACAGATGGAACTCATTCAGCTTCGCTTTTGTCCATCAGTCGCGTTGATGGTTCCATGAAGCTTATTGGTAATTTACTTTTTGTTTTTTGGTTATTTATGTTTCTCTTTTATGGATGATATAAGTAGATGCGCAATACGTACCTCGGAGTTTGGTCTAAATTTTTGTTTATCCTCTGCAGATGAAATACCTCTTTGTGATTCACTTCGTGTTCCAAAGATCACTACCATCTATGGTGTTATAGGGGTGCTTAAGCTTGTTGCAGGTGAGTGAGTTCTATATTGGGATCCATCCTTTAGATTCATTTAGGAAAGTGGTAAAAATAGTGCTATACTTTGTTTCTCTGATAATTGATACCAAGACTCGATTTTTGTTGGTTCTTTGTGGTCCACGTCTATCTGTTCTATGGTGATGCTCAAATATTTTTTTTTTCTTTCCAGGGTTGTATCTGTTCGTGATCACTGAGCGTGAATGTGTTGGACAGTATCTTGGCCACCCCATCTTTAAGACGACATCGATGAACGTTCTTCCATGTGACCATTCTCTCAAGAACTCTCCGCAAGAACAGGTTAGTCATTACTAGGCGAGCACTCTCTCTACGTTTGTGTGTCTAACGAACATTATATGTTAAATGTTTATAATTGCATTAAATGGGTGTATTCTGGGACAGAAAATTTTGGAGAGTGAGTTTTCTCGCTTGCTGAATGTTGCAGAGAGAACTCCCGGTCTATACTTCTCCTATGACGTGAACATCACATTGAGGTGCTTACTTCACATTCTGAGTTTAGTCGTATCATTAGGACTTTTTGTATTATTGCCCATATTGTTCTTTCTAGGCTTTAGTAATTTCTTACCACATAAGTACTTGAGTATCATTGCTAAAAGTATCTTTCTGACAAGCCTGGATGGGAGTCACCTTGAAATAGATAAATATTTAAAGTTCAGGGCCAAGATTTTGTGTTTTCTTTTCCTTTCTTCGGTTCAAAAGCATGAACCAGCTAATGCTATAAATGATCTCACAGCACACAGCGACTGCATGGCTTGGATGATGAATCAAAATTACTTCCACTTTGGAGACAGGTAAGCTTCCATGTCTTAGTTTAGTTATTATTATAGTAAAACTTGTATATATGAAACAGTAAGAGTCCATCTTTGATGTGTTTCTTATACCAGGCCGGTTAAAATAATGAGTTTATAAATTTTCACTCAGGCTGATCCACGATTTCTTTGGAACAACTATTTGCTGGAAGTGCTAGTAGAAAACAAGGTCAGCTTAATGTTTCGGACATGTAAATGATTCTTACACTGCTATGGGAAACCCATTTAAAATTCTGAGAAACTTACTTTTCTTTCTTCTACAGCTCGACCCGTATTTACTTCCCGTTATGCAAGGGAGTATCCTTTTCGAGTCACGTATTTCTGCATCTCCTTGCAAAGTGAAAGCAATTATATCTTTATCCCATAATCCTTAACTGATCATCAGGTTTTCAAAGTTTCCAAGCTGCTATAGGGAAAGACATAATTGATGTTACATTGATTGCCCGGAGATGCACAAGGAGAACTGGTATTATAATATTTATACCTCTGGCACATAGATATTCTTGCAATTTCTAATTTGGCTTTTCTCTGAAGGCACGAGAATGTGGAGAAGGGGAGCTGATTCTGATGGATTTGTCGCAAATTTTGTGGAAACTGAACAAATTATACAGTTGAATGGTTACACTGCATCATTTCTTCAGGTATTCTACTCTATGTTGATGACAGTGTCCATACCCTTAATATTCTCCGATACTTTTGGTTGTCTTACTTAATGATGCTCTTAAGGGGCTGTGAAATTTAGTGTAAAAGCATATTTTGTGGGCAAAATAAGTAGTCATGGGAGGAAGTATGTTATTGTCATTTCACCTTGCAGGTTAGAGGCTCAATACCCTTACTATGGGATCAAATTGTTGATTTGACATATAAGCCAAAGTTTGAATTAGTGAGATCCGAGGAAGCAGTAAGTAGTTTCCTAGTTTTTAAACCATTTTGGCCCTAATCATTCACCGCATCTAGAGCATGTAATGACTAAGCTCTCCTTGATGCATAACTTTTATGTAGCCTCGAGTCGTCGAGCGGCACATTCTGGACCTACGAAAGAAATATGGAAATGTTCTTGCTGTTGATCTAATTAATAAGGTTCGTAGATTCATTCCATTGTGAAAATTTTTCATGAGTTTCATTTTCAACCATTAATGTTTGATGATCAGGAATCAGATAACTCTGTTTCGTTTCACTCGGTGTTATAAACTTAAACAGAATCATTAAATTGATATGATTATGTTGAATTCCATTATCTGCCTTTTCTTACACAATGATATCTTCAATCATTCTGAATTTTTTAACAGCATGGAGGTGAGGGCCGCCTGTGTGAAAAGTTTGGTGATCTAATGCAACATGTTGTTGGAGATGATGTTAGGTATTCTTTCTTTAAAACAGAGTTACCATCTTTCTTACATGGATGCAATCTATCAACTTCCTAACATATTCTTCTCCAGATATCTTCACTTTGACTTCCATAAGATATGTGGGCATGTTCACTTCGAGCGCCTATCGATTCTTTACGACCAAATAGAAGAGTTTCTCATAAAAAACAGGTAAATCTGATCGACCGTTCTTAATGATTATCACGCCGTCAATCAAATGATATGGTTCTTTGCTTAAGTTTTCCTCCATTATTCGACATACTTAGGTACCTCTTGTTAAATGAGAAGGGAGATAAAGTTGAAGAGCAAGTTGGGATTGTCAGAACGAACTGCATTGACTGCTTGGACAGGACAAATGTCACCCAGGTGGGTTTCTTACCTTTTTCTTTTTGGTTCTTTAATTAAGTATTTATTATCATTATTTTGATGGTCTTCGTATAATTCATTGCTTCTGTTTTTAGAGCATGATTGCACGTAAAATGCTTGAATTCCAACTTCAAAGGCTCGGTGCATTCACAGCCGACGAAACTATTACCTCGCACCCCAATTTTGATGACAAATTCAAAATACGTACGTATTTCCTTTCAACTCATATGTATGGTGTTTGTTATATTCTTTTAATTTTTCAAGCGACCCCCCGTTCTTTCTAGTGTGGGCCAACCACGGAGATGACGTCAGCATTCAGTACTCTGGCACCCCGGCATTGAAAGGAGATTTTGTCAGGTTAACACTTAAATGAATCAATATTATGTTCAATAAGATTCAAGTATGATTGTCTCGAGATTTAACAGCGAACATAGAAAGTTGTTTATATTGATTCTTTATTGCAATATATATACGTGTTATATTTGAAGTTTCCGTCTTAATCACTGAACTCTGATCTGTCGAATACGAGGAGCCTTTCCAACTTTAACTTTGTTGCCTTTGGATTAAGCTGAGGTTGTAAACACAAATAGATATCTCAAACTCAAATTTCTTTTCATCTTTATTCTTTCTCGATATTAGGTGTGGCCAAAGAACAATGGAGGGGATTTTAAAGGATGGTTGGAACTCTCTTATGCGGTATTACTTGAACAATTTCCGTGATGGGACAAAACAGGTTTGTGGGCTCGTTCTAATCTAAGCAACCTTATTGATAAAAAATCCAACTTAATCTCTTTTTTCACTTGTTTTAGGACTCAATCGATTTACTACAAGGCCATTACATCGTCTCTGTGTCCCGAGGGATGGCTCCTACGACTCCCAAAAAGGGCATCGAAGCTGTAGCTGTGAGTGATCATAATTGTTTCAAAGGCAAAAAGTGTTCCACTAACGATTTTTCCCTCACTCTTCTTCTTGCAGTCGTTTCCATTGGCATTGTCACTGATGATGATCGGTTTCTTCTTCGCATGGATTTCACTGGGACGAGGTTAGAATCACACACCTCAGTAGCATATACCTCTTAACATTTTCTAAACTAGTCGATCCCGTGTTTTTTATTGGTTTTCTGCAGTTCGATATAGTTTCTGGAATTTATTATTTTCGATGATATGGGCAAGCATTAGCCTGGCCATTGCAGCATTCGTGAAGGCCAATGGTCGCATGTTCTGCAACCGTCCCCGTCTTCACCAGCCCAGGCGTTGATTCTTTTTTTTTTTTCTATTCCCCCCAGAAAAAAATCTTCTCTTAAATGTCTGAAACTTTCAATTGTTTCAGAATGTTTCTGTTGCTTGTCGATTCTTTCTTACATTTGTCGCGCCATTTACGACACTGTTTAGGCATAATCGAATTATTTAACACTGTATTGGGTACCAAACTATTCAGCTCTATTCAAACTTCGGATTAGCACGCGTTAACATTGTATTACAACATCGACTTGCAACACTTGCACAAATATCAAAATGATGCAAAAAGAATCGAAATTTTCGTCAAGAAACAGAGGAAAAGTAATCACCTTCCAATCCCTCTTACACCGCCAGCGCCATGGTGATGATGATGATGTCTTTGAGGTTGACCATTGTAATGAGACGAAGGCCCTCGCCTCGAATCGATGGGCTGCTCCAAGGAAGCAATTTGCTGTAAGATTTCTACGACTTCCTTCATGGATGGCCTCTTCCTCTGTTCGATCTCTAAGCATCTGAGTGTCAGCTGAGACATTTGGGTTAGGGCTTTCGACGAGTATTGGCCTTCGATTCTTACGTCCATTAGGGGTTTTAGTTTACGTCTATGGCTCAACATGGGTTTTAGCCAATCGACTAGGTTTTGTTGGCCGCTCGGCCTCCTTGTGTCTAGCGCTCTCAAGCCCGTCATGATTTCGAGGAGGACTACGCCGAACCCATATACGTCGCTCTTGACGTATAAATGTCCTGTTTTTTTGTGGGATAAAAGAGAAGATTTTTCAGTGTGATCTTATGATTAGTAATGTTACTGATGCAGAAAAAGAATGATATTTTACTCAATCTGCAATTCGCTGCATGAGCTAAAAGAATAATGAAATTCACTCTACTGCAAGATTTAATGTTGAAACCTACGGTCCCATTTTCCGGCGAGCTGATACTAATCGATTAGGCCTCTGATTTTGGCAAATTTTTTAAGTTCACCAGAAAATGGGAACATAGATCACACTGCAAATCTGACAAAATTCTCGCAATAATAGGCAAAATTGAGTAAATACAAGATTTCTTTTTCAAGGCTGTTAGTTTTTTACAACCCGCAAATCTATCAAGGTTAATGATTGAAAAATTAGTTCTACATAAACGCCGTACGAATATACACACGGAGACATACCTGTTGCAACGTATTCGGGAGCAGCGTAACCAAAGGTACCCATGATTCTCGTCGTTACATGCGATTCGCCGCCAGAAGGTCCAAGCTTAGCTAGCCCAAAGTCTGATATCTTCGCATTATAACTCTACAAAAAGAAAAATAAAAACTTGTCATTGAGTGAAGATTTAAATATGATTCGGTAATAATAACTATAAGATAGCATGTGGTTTGATTCTCTCTCCGATATTCATAATACCGCGTCAAGAAGAATATTCGAAGTCTTGAAGTCCCTGTAGATGACTTCCATATCAGACGTATGCAAAAAAGCTAAGCCCTTTGCTGCTCCAATGGCTATCTTAAGCCGTAGATCCCATGATAAAGATTCAGTACCTCCTAAATCGGGACGAGAATAACGTTAACAGTTCACTATTAAATTTTTATGTCCATATTCACTACAGAATGATCAGGTTTCTTACTTCTAAATAGATGGTTTTCGAGGCTTCCCTTTGGCATAAACTCGTAGACGAGTAAGAGCTCGTCATCTTCCCAACAATATCCCAAAAGCTTCACCAAATTAGGGTGCGAAAGCCTCCCCAGGAAGTTCACTTCTGACTGCATTTTCCAACGTAAGAAACAACTTACACGGAAAAACTATTGCAGAATTCTACTCAACGAACATCATAAAACGATCAAGAGGTATATATCACACCTGCCATTCTCGAAATCCTTGTGTGCTCTCAGAGTTCAGTTTCTTCACAGCAGCCATCATACCAGTTCCAACCCTAGATGGCTCGAGTGTCTTCTCATCGACCCAACCCCTATAAACCGTCCCAAACCCGCCAACGCCCAAGACCATATCGGGCCTGAAATTCTTCGTCGCGTTTCTCAGCTCTGCGAAAGTGTACGTTTTCAGCTGCGGAGTGGGAAGTATTTCCCCCGGCGAATACGTAGCATCGCTCAATGCAGCGGAAAACCTGCTTTGGCCAGCACTGCTGCTAGCAGCTGATAGATTCCCACCGCTGCTGCTGCAATTATGCGACGTGCCTGAAAAATCAGATATGGCTCAGTCAACAAACGCTCGAATTAGGGATTGGCGCAAGTGAAAGCATAAGCATGATCAGAAAAGGCAACGTATTAATGAAACCTAAAAGGCAACAATTGAGCTCAAGAAAAGTTAACGAACTTCCTTTTCGACCATTTTCCCGTTTCTATCAATTCATCAATTTTGAAGTAAACCCGTGAATTCTAAAAAAGTGAACCCACAAAAAAGGAAAAAAAAAATTACCTGGTGTGGATGGTCTAGTAGAGCCACTTGGATAGTATGAGCTAGACTTAGAATCTATGGAAGATCTCTGAAACCCAAGGCAATTACCCATTGATAGGATTAAATACCAAGACCTACTTCCGTACGAAACAGAGGATTCGAATCATAAATGGAAAGAAGAAAAAAAGGGAATCAAAGAGGAAAATAGGTAAGAATTGAAAAAAAGGGTATGGCAGACGAGTGCGTTACGTAATAGTAGGATTTTTCTATTTTTACTTTTTTACGGAACGTGCTTATAAACAAACTGTCATTACACCTTTTTGCTATGATATTTCTAAGCAATAACTCTTGCATATTCTTAGCTAGTCCACGCGCTATTTTATTAACATTTTTTTTTTCAAGAAAGCATCTCCAATGGTAAAAATTTATGTTGTCCCTACACTACACTACAACATTGTCAATGTGGGCCCCACAAATAAAGGCTAAAAATGTCAAAAAAAAGGAATTAAGTGGGAGAATTAGACCTGGGGCGGGGCGGGCTGCAATTTTTTAGGGTGCGAAAGCCTACCTAGGATTAGGAAGTTCACTTCTGACTGCATTTTCCCAATGTAAGGGTAGCTAAAGATATAAGTTAACCACAAACAATTGCCAAATGAGAAATCACAAACCAGCCATTCTTGAAATCCTTGAGTGCTCTCAGGGTTGAGTTTCTTGATGGCAACCATTTTCGACCCATCCCATATAAACGGTCCCAAACCCGCCCCTCGCCCAACACCATATCGGGCTTGAAATTTTCAGTCGCATTTCTACGCTCGGCGAAACTGTACGTCTTCAAATGTGGAGCGTGCAGTACTTCACCGGGCAAATTATTACACTTAACATCTCCAAATGAAGCAGAAAATCTGCTTCTAAACCCATAGCAGTTGCCCATAAGTTGATAGTGGGAATAAGAAGAATAAGAAGAAAAGGTGACGAAGAAGAGGCGATACGTAATGGGATTTTATCTTACGCTAAGATCCAATTATCTATCGCAGTTCCATATCTTGGAATCTCCTGTGGGCCCACCAAGTAACACGATAAATGGTAAAAGTCCATTTGCTTTGAAAAAGCTAAACAAAGAAAATCAATGGCGTTTGGTTAGGGCTGAAAATATGCGAGTTTACGTAGTTGGACTTAGAAGATTCCACCAAAGTAGTTCATTCTCTGAACTGAGTAAGCAATTACCACGTATATCACGCAATTCACACGTCAGCAATTTCCAAACACGCCAAAATCCCATTACAGCTAACAAAAGATCCCACCTCACACAGACAATATGTAATGACACAGCACAAATATAATACTCAGAAAGACTCTCTCAGAAAAGAAAAGCTCTTATCTTGCCCGTCGGGCAACCTCGTCGTGCTTACAAGGAAAAAGCTCGACGTACCTCGAGCCAATCATCTTCCTATCGTTGCCCATAGCTTTCCTTGCTTCTTCGACGGAAGAAAACTCAACCAAAGCCTCGCCAGTCGCTTTCCCATCGTGCCTATAGCAGATTTTGACCTTCTCTTCCGTCAAAGTAAAATCATCCCCGAAAAAATCGATGATGTCAGTCTTGCTCACAGAGTAAGGCAACCCACGCATCTTCAATGTTTCTGTGTACTCCAATTGCTCCTTGTCGGGGGACGACCTCTTACGCCTAGAAGGAGGAGGGGGAGAGTGCTGACCACCTTCGTTGATGTCAGCAGCTATGGCGCGGTAATAATCATGTTTGCTGCACCTGAACACTTCAACGTATCTCCTTCCCATGTTCTGGCGATCTCTCTGACAGGCGAGTTGGGACTGAACGCTCGCTGCGAAGACTACGAAGGCTTCTCCTGAGAACCGTCGATCTTTGTTGACGAAGAATATGTCGACAATGTCCAGCCCGGCGAAGAACTTGATGATGTCACCTTGCTCGCAGTTGAAGGGAAGGCCTCTGAGGCGAACGACGGGGAAAGATGAAGGCCCGTTCCTGATGTCTCCATGGCCGTAGCTTGGGATGTTGTTCACTGCGAAGTAGGGACTGTTATTTGATTCCATCATTCTTGGTCTCTTTGAGCCCACCGCGTACCCATCTGAAACCCCCCCGCTCCCATACCATGCCCTTACCCAAGAAAAAAATAGAAAAGACAAAAAGCCCCGCTCAACCTTGTTAATAAAACCAATCCCAGCCCGTTTGTTGAATGGTTATATTTTCTAGTGGTTCTGAATTGATCTTAAGGCAGTTGTCGGTTCAAAAACTTTTTGTGGACCTAATGGTATATCTATATATATGAATCAACTGAACACAAAAATTATGGATAAAAGAGCAATAGCACCCGCAAACAAGAGAAGAAAAATTTGTAAGGTGGGGAAGAATTGAAGAAATTTATTTATTTTATCTGATCAAGAAACATAAGACCAAAAGGTTTACCACAATGTAAGGATTTGAATACTGCCAAATTCATTCTTAAATCTTCAACCCAGAAATGATAACATCAACTGAAAAGATATTGCCCAACTATACTAAGAAAACGATAATCAGATAAGGGAATAATATAAAAAATCAGTGACCTTGAAACTGAAATACTATGTTACCCAGGACACATGACACTATCCTATAGCTAGAACAAGAACTATGCCATGCCAGAGGCAGTCCATGACATTCAATTCAAAAGCTTAACCCCAAACCGATCCCACCAATCGAAAAAATTAACTGCAACCCAACCGCGAGAAATTCGTCGACTAAAAGGGAAAGAGTCATTTTGCTCAGCAAATACATAATTTTTATCCTACACATCAGATATTAATATGACAGGATAAAATAATGCACACAACCTTCTGCAGAACTACGATTTTGTCTCATAACCTATCTTCCCGCCTATCCCAATTCAATCTCAATCACGACATAACCTAGAGGCCTTGACAGCCGCCCACCCAAAAAAGTGAAAAATAAAACGAACGGGAGAAACTGAAACATCGCAGGCAATAGGCATGCATCACATAGGGAAGTCGATGAGTATTGATAATTTGAGCAGAAGATCAATAAATAAACATATTGGCAAAGAAAATACAAGGAAAATAATCAATCAGATAGTTACGACATACCCTCTGTGCCCGTACATAGCTGCAGCTCACACCAGAATATATCTCGAAGGCAACAACGTAGATATAAACAGAGAAATTCGCCCGTTCCGTCAAGGGGGAAAAGTAATGAAATTGAAACCCTAGAGCGCAGAGAGCGAGGATCTTGATTTCACTTAAAAGAAAAATGTATATTTAATAGCAACTTAAAATAAAACCCAACGTCGTCATTTTGGCGACTCACAAAACTTTCCTCACTTCCAAATGTTATCTGAAAGCTCGAAATTGCTCGTGTGTGATCGAAAATCGTCTAAGTTCTTTTTATTCTAATTTATTCTGTTTTACTTAATTGTATCATACATGTTCAAGTTCTTTCGATAAAATATGTATATACATTGAGAGAGAAATTTTATAGTGCCCACCTTATATGAGCATTTTATGTGAGCACTTGTTGATGTAGCCTCGCTCACTCAGTGCCATTATAGTTCTCACACTCCAAGTTAATTCAGTCTGAAGCAATCCTAACCTCACTATTGATTATGGGACGACTTTGATTCCTTATCGAGGATTCACTAATCCTCATCAAGAACAAGGTGGACTGGGCAAAAACTTCTCAAAAGCAGTTGCCCGAAAAAAGAACGCCAAGAACAATACCAGCAGCAGCCGAACAAGAAACGTCGATATCAAAATTGTTGGAAGAATTCGAATAGGGATTTTTTAACTCATGTTATGTGGTCAGTCGAAGTTATATCTCCATGCAAATCGAACCATTCAATAAAAAAAAAAAAAAAAAAAAAAAAAAAAAACGCCCACTCCTTCGACCGAGCAAGAGAAATTACAAAACAAATCGATCATATTACAAAGTGTTCATAAGCAGCAAGAATGGTACAAACACTATGTTTTTACCTGAACAAGCAGCAACTGATACACAGTTGAAGAACTAATGGGAATCGTCGTTCTATAGAGGGGAGATCCTAAGAGCAAGACGACGAAGATCTGGTAATAAATCTGTATCAAACTCTAGTTAGGCTTCGGAAAATTCCAGCCTTTAAAGCATAAGGTAATACAGAGATACATGTAAGAACAGAAAGCTCTCATGGCTTTTGAATGACTCAAAGAACACTCCACAAAGCAGATTATTAGATAATTACTGCTATGCCACCAAGCCGAAACAATGCTTTATGATCCAATCGTAACTACCATCGGACAGAATAAGGTTTTTATGACAGTTTACAGTTAATCGAAACAACAATTTTCCTTAAAATTTCGAATTCGAGTTTGTGAGGAGGCCTGAAACATACGGTTTCAATCGCTCTTACCCTCTTGAGCGCCAATCTCCTGGAGGTAATGCTCAGCATCTAAAGCAGCCATGCACCCTGAATAGTTTTTTTAAAAAAAAGGATTAAAAAAACACTGTTTTAGAGCCAATTTGATTAGAAAAAAACATACATAGAACTTCTCCACCGTGTACGTGATATCTAAATGAAATGACATTGTGGACTTCTAAGCCTCATTCTCGTAAACACATATGCTTCAAATGGATGCATTTTCTGTTGTGCAAGTGACTATTTCAATTTCAGAACAATGACGTACTTACTCCCCATGATGGATTTAAAGCAAATCACTGTTAAAATCGACGAAAATAAAGTTTGATAATGTCTGAAAAAGGTATTTTGTCCAGCAGATGTAAAGATATCAAATAAGTGGTAAGATCGACATGAGGTGTTAAACCCGACCCTGTCTAATCTTAGTCTCATTATAAACTTCACTGTACAACTTAGGGCAAGAAAAAAACAATAAAGATGCAGAACTCCAAAGTCGAATCAAATGGTTTCTTCTAACCATAGCATATTCTTGCCTTGTTCGATTACAAGTCTCTCGACCCCATAACCGATTCTCATCTAAAGACAACCAATCATTATCATCCTTAACCTTACTTCTTAACTAATCCCCAAAGATTCTTCCAACTCTGCCATGAATCGGAAAATCCCGGAAACCTAAATCCTAACCCACAAATGTTCTAAGTTAAGCCTCATCATCGATCACATAAACAAACCATAAAATTAATAAAACGAATCGCAATACAATACTAACCAGTCCCAGCAGCTGTAACAGCCTGCCTATACTTCTTATCTTGAACATCGCCAGCAGCAAAAACACCCTTCACGCTCGTCAAAGTAGTGCCTGGCTTTGTCACTACGTAGCCATCTCCATCCAATTCAAGCTGGCCATCTAAGAACTTAGTCGCAGGCTCGTGGCCAATTGCGAAGAACAGCCCAGAAACTTCAAGATCTGTAATTTCTCCACTTACAACGTTCTTTACCTTCACACCGCCCAAACTCCTCTGCCCAGTCGCCTCGGTTACAGCAGAATTCCACAGTACCTCAATTTTTGGGTTCGATAAAGCCCTATTTTGCATAATTTTAGAAGCCCTAAACTCGTCCCTGCGGTGGATGATGTACACCTTCGATCCGTACTTAGTCAAGAAATTGGCTTCCTCCATGGCAGAATCGCCACCGCCGATGACAGCCAGCGGCTTGTTCCTAAATATTGGGGCAGCGCCGTCGCAGACCGCACAGGCCGAAATCCCGCGGTTCCAGAACGTGTCTGAGCCGGGAAAAGTGAGCTTCCTCGCGACGGCGCCGGTGGCTATTATTACAGCGTCGGCGAGCACCGTTGTGGCGTCCGTGAATAGTTTGAAGGTCGAAGAGGTGAAATCGACCCTCTCGACGGTTTCCGTCAGAATCTGAGTGCCGAAGCGTAGCGACTGCTGTCGGAAGAGGTCGGTGAGGCCGATGCCGGAAATTCCGTCGGGGAAACCCGGGAAGTTCTCGACCTCGGTGGTGGTCGTCAGCTGTCCGCCGGGCGCGATGTCGTTGGCCATGAAACCCTCCAAGAGGACGGGCTTCAGCTCCGCCCGGGCGGCGTAGATGGCCGCCGTGTGAGCGGCGGGGCCGCTTCCGACGATGCAGAGGCGGGTCTTTAAGGTGGTAGAGGAATTACTTTCCATGGCGGTGGAGAATCTTGCGGCGGGCGTCGTCGCCGGCGAGGTGGAGGAAACCTTCGTATTTTTTGCGATCAAAAAGTTTCTTGCGCTTCTGAAGAGCTTTGAGAGACGATCGTGTTGGGGCATTTGGGAGTTTTTCTTTAACTGATTTTATAATCTTTGAGAAAGAGTCAAATGTTACCGCGTTTGGAATAAAGATTTTCGTGGTTCATTTCTGTACACATTACATACGTTTTATATATAGATCAATTTGTTTAATTAATTAATAGTTCTCACTTCCAAGTTCTAAGCACACGTAATTTGATAATTGTCTATATATATAATACAAAATATGTACCAAACAGCAAAAACGCAAATCGTAAGAGATAAAACATATAGAGAAAAATGTTACTTAATTGATTTAATCTACGTATAAGTGAAATATATCGATATCCTAAAAGGTTGGTTAATCACGTTGAATAGAAGTCTCTTCCTCTCTATCATTCGAATCTTTGTTGCTTAATCAAAACAACAGACATGCTATCAAAAAGTTGAAATGTTTTGTAACATAATTAAGGATGAAACGAAATCGATTTCGTTTCTTGTTGACTTTTTAGATTATAATCGAAGGCTTCTAGAAACTTGAAAAGTATAGAGAAGTCGGCTTAAAATTTGAACTTGCGCAGACGATGGCTGAAATGAATGTATATAAATATATTTATATATATTTAAACAGGTGAATAAAATCCATTCATAAAAAAAAAACTTGCAAGTCACTAACTTGTTAGAAATTTTTTTACAAGTACCCGTTCGATTGTGCGTACCATATTTCATCCTTGATGTACCTTTTATATGTGATTACGTAACATGTCACGCGTTTATACGTTTCTCTATGTTACCTTTGTATTATTTGACGTACTTGCGGCAGAATAGGTTTGCAAAAAATTTATTCTAATAGGTACATACGTATAAAAAAATCTGACAGGGTACTGACTTGCTAATTTTTTATATACATAAGTATTTTTCTGTAGATTCCCCTATATATATAGCTTTTACTCTAATTTTAAAAATTTTCGGTCTTTAAGCTCGAGAAAATAAGCTGAACTAGGCTCGAAATTTGACTAATTTGCAAGTCGACATGATAAATATTTGCATACATAACTAAAGGAAGTTTTTAACTTTAAGGCAACCCAATTATTTACTCGGATATCATTTCTATCATGACCCAAAGTCCAACTAGTGATGTCAAGGATATAGGTCATGCTATTTTTTTTATCTATGAAATTAAGTCATTACTCAATTTTCGTAGAAAAGACATATGTCATATATAAAGCAATTCGGAAATTACGGTAATAATAATCTAAAAAGTGAAATAAAATCCCCGAAAAAAAAAAATACCAAAAAGCCAAAATGTGGCAGTCTGGATATTTGATTTTCTAAGCCGCATCGCCTCTCTCCACCACCTCAACCATCAATCGATGGACTCCCCTCCGCCGCCGCCGCCGCCGTCGACGGCGTCTCAGCTTCCACCACCATCCTCCGGTGCTCCTCAGATCCCGATCGTATGGCCGGAGGACTCGGCCGTGACCCTCCCTTTCCTAAATAATCTCATGCACGCCTTCGATTTCGCCTCTAGAACACTGCAGCCCTCTCAGTTCCCGTCCGTTCTCCCCGTAAATGTCTTCGATAAGCTCGTCCTCGCCGCCTCTAAGATCTTGCACAAAGAGCCCAATTGCGTCAGAATCGAAGAGGAAGACTTGGTGTCTTCTTCCTCATCTTCGAGGGCTGTCGTAGTAGTCGTCGGAGATTTGCACGGCCAGCTCCACGATGTGCTGTTCTTGCTGAAAGACGCAGGTTTTCCTAGCGAAGATCGATTCTTCGTCTTCAATGGGGATTATGTAGATCGAGGTGCTTGGGGGCTTGAGGTTTTCCTCACGTTGCTCGCGTGGAAGGTTGAAGTTCTTCCTTTTGCACTTTTTCCCCCTTTTCCATTTACGCTGAATATCTTGATTTTTTTCTTCAGTTTCTGAGATGTGTTGACTGAAAGTGGGTCAGTTTCGTGTCTTCTGTGTAATCAACAAAGAAAGTTGCACTTTTCCTTCCTTCTGTGCCCAAGAAATTGAGATTAATGTGTACCCATGAACTCCACTGTTCCCTTCTAATGTGATGTGTATTGATACTTTTTTAAGCTGCATTAAAATCTTAAACGTTGATTTTCGATTCTGTTCATTCATCAATGGAAACTCCATAAACTGCAATGTCTGGAACTTCAGCTTCCCCCTTGGTGCTAAGCTGTTATCAGAAATTTGATATCGTATGAAATTTATACTTGTTATAGGTGTTTATGCCTCACAGGGTATTTTTGCTCCGCGGAAACCACGAATCAAAGTACTGCACTTCTGTGTACGGATTCGAAAAGGAAGTACTGACAAAGTACGGAGACAATGGAAAACATGCCTACAGAAAGTGTTTAGGCTGCTTCGAAGCTCTTCCCCTCGCTTCAATCATAGCAGGGAAAGTCTACACCGCCCACGGGGGCCTTTTTCGAGGCACGGTTTCCCTGCCTTCGAAGAGAAACAAAAAGAAAAAGAAGACAAAAGTCGTCCATGAATCGGACGCCCCATTAATTCTCGGTTCCTTGGATGAGCTAGCAAGAGCTAGGAGATCCGTTCTTGATCCTCCTTGGGAAGGCCCGAATTTGATTCCCGGCGACGTTCTATGGTCAGATCCATCTACGAATTTTGGCCTGTCACCGAATAAAGAGAGGGGCATCGGTCTTTTGTGGGGCCCAGATTGTACCGATGAGTTCTTGAAGAAATACAACCTTAAGGTGATTCTGAAATTCGTCGCCCCTCATAAAAAAATTCAGTCTTTATTGAATTGGTTTGGTCCACAGTTTGAATCAATCTGTGATTTGATACTGCAGTTGATCATCAGATCGCATGAAGGCCCCGATGCAAGGGATAAGAGGCCCGGCCTTGGAGGAATGGATTTAGGTTACACGGTGGATCATATCGTGGAATCTGGGAAGCTCATCACATTGTTTAGCGCACCCGATTATCCCCAATTTCTTGTAATTTCTTGCTGGGCTAATCGTTCTATGTTTCTCTGCTGCTCATTGTGATGATACGTCTAGAAGAAACTAAAGATTTTTTCCCCTCTTTGTACTATGTTTCAGGCAGCAGAAGAGAGGTACAGAAACAAAGGAGCATATGTCGTCTTAGAACCTCCAAACTTCGACACGCCTGTCTTCCATAACTTCGACGCTGTTACTCCAAGGCCAAAGGTCAGTTTTTGCTTTCGACCCAAATTCGGGCATTTACCCGTCTGTGCGAAAAAACCCAATCGTTTTTGTGTCTCCGAACAGGCAAATCCTTATTACGATTTCGAAGAAGTCCTCGACTCAGACGAAGAGCTTGACATGGCGTCCATGGCAACAGATTCTTGAGGCTTCTTCAGCTGTATGTTGTTTATTTAATCTGTGTGTGTTTTTCTTGATTCCTTGATAATCAATTCCAGCACTTTGTATTCTAAATCTGCAATCATGCAATCCTATTTTTCGAGAGATATTTATTTTCGAATCGAATTTCTATCGCATAACCATTGTACAAGTTGCATTGCATCAAAGATCATATAAGTTACAGCACAAAGAACCGTTTTGTTCGTGTGTTTACTGAATCCTGAGAGGCGTCTCGCCGTATCCCACTCTGCCTTTATGCCTTTCGTACAGATTATGAAGTGCTTCGATGAACTTTTCGTGCACTTCGGCGACCTTTGTAGAAGAACAGTTGAGCCTCGTTATTTTTTTATTATATATAAATTCATATAGTAGTATATGAATCTTATATAGACATTAATTACCTCTTCTGCCGTTGGCTGTGGGTTTTTTGCGACGATGATTGGTCGACCAACCACCACGTGCATAGGCCTTCGAAGAGGTAGAGGCGATCTGCAGATATTAATGAGATAAATATTCGTTATATATTTATTTATATATTCATTCGACGTTCAATTTTTTACTGCTGAGGATTGAAAAATGGGCTATTGTGTTATGCGAATCTTGGTTCGAGCGTTTACCCGAAAACGCCCCAGAAGACTAGCGGGGCGAACTTTATGGCTCTGGCGAATTCCAAGTATAGTTTGCTGTTAGGTTTCCACCACTTGTAAACGTTGGACTGTAGAGGAAAATCGAACATATGCAATAGCATATATATGGGAAAAAGGACGTAAACTGATATAATTAAGGAAGGAAAATGAGTTTGCACCTGACCGAAGCAGAATACTGGGACAAGAGGTTTGCCCATCTCCATAGCAATTCGAACAAATCCTCTCCTCTTTCGAAGAAAGGCAATCTGAGTAAAAAATAATTATCCAGGGAAATGGTAAGAATGCCACTCTCACTAAAATGTCTTGCATAAAGCCTTAAGGTATATAGGGGAAATCAAGAAATGTCTCGGCGGCTTTCCACAAATCACAGCGAACAACCATTGTTTTCGATGTTTCTATAACATGTTAATCTACCATCGAACAAGGGATTTTCCTTGCAATCTGAAAAACCTGGGCCAATTTCCCAAGCAAAATGAAACATGAAATCGCACATTTTACACTGACCTCAGATCCACGTTGCATTAAGAAAGTCTCGTGGACACCGCCAGGAACAATGATACAACTATAACCCGATCGCAGCAAAGAATAGAAGTTTTTCCTTGTGGCGGGCGAAAGCCCCAGCCAAGACCATATATGTCTCAAGAACGGAGTGTAAAACACCTAATTCTCATACGTTAGCACAAAAGACAGCACACAGTTCTTATTGTGTCATTTTTTTATTTTGGTCCAAGCAAAGAGTTTGAAATATATTACAGCGGTGCTCGCAAGAACTTTGATCTTCGGAAGGGGCATAAACCCTGTGAGATCAGCGAGGGAAACGACTCCTATCGGCCAGACTGAATGTGGTTCATAGCCAAAAACTGCAATTCGAGAGAGAAAAAAAAAAAACAAACCCAAGTGAATATAATAACCAAATAAACGACGAATGCAGAAGCAAACTTCGTTATACCGTAGGCCTCATTAGGATCGAAGGCTTTGATGTCCTCCACGTACAAGTTTATGGGGAAATAACCAACGGCGTGCTTACATATGTATCTGTTTGTGTAAGAAGCAAGCAAATTTCAATCCCATCAAGTCGAAACAATAAAGGTATAAGCTCAAATGCTCAATCACTGCGAAAAGAGAAAAGGCTGACCTTGATAATTTTCGGCCCCATTTACTTTTCTCATCAATAGGGATCACCGTGAGCATCAAAAGAAATCCTATCACCCTGTATTGAAAAGAAGAAACTGTTCTAACAATATAGAATTTAACAAAACAGATCACAGTTTATCTTTTTGTGCCTTTCTGACCAGCTGAAGGACAGTTAGAGTGCAATAGAACTTTTCTGTGAATCAATTGATCAAACACCAAACAGATGAGGGTAATGTGCAATGAAAAATCGCTAAATCAAACACTAACATGAGGGCTTTCGACAATGGAAGGAGGACGAAGGATAGGAAAACGACGATGAAGATGAGATGGACAGAGCCCAGCCACAACGCAAGAGCTAAAACCGTATGTATGAGCGGTCCTCGAGTGCCCTTGAACTCCGCCGGCGTAGGCTCCTCCGCCGGCGGATTCCCCTTGTCGACGCCGTCGCCGCCGTTCAAATCAGATGCCATCGATGAACGAATTAATCGATGGTGGGCTCAAGGAAACAGAGCGAATTCGATGGCGATAATCAACTTGGGAATTCCGAGTGAATGATTATACCGTAATTTTTCTCAAATATTTTGTTTATTCTGGGAAGTATCGTCGTCTTTGTATCGTATCTACTTTCTCTGGACACTTTCTGGATTGTTTCTGACACGTGCCGAACCTGTCTACAGCTCAACTACACTACAAACTACATTTGCATGTGAAGGGATCACACGTATTTACATTTGCAGAAATTTTTTTTTGAAAAAAACAAAGAAACGAATATATTATTCCAGAAGAATTTATTGCTTGCGGGTAGAGCCAGTCAAAACGGCCCGAGCCCGTCGGATTGCTCCGTTCCGCTATGAAAAATAGGCGGGGTAGGGCCAATAAAAACAGGCCCGTTTAGAAGCGGGCCAAAACGGGCCAGCCTGCTTGGGCGGCCGGTTGAGGCGGGGTTGGACGATTCGGGGCGGGTTAGCCCGTCATTAAATAGATATATATTTTATTATATATATACACATATGTTTTGTAAGCTATCTAAAAATATTAATAAATAATATTTATTACTAGTGATTTATCATTGAACTAATACTACATATTATAAATTATTTATGAATATTCCGACATTATTTATTAGGGGCATTCATTTGAGTCCCCCTTACAATTATCATTTAAGATTCAGGCCCTCTTGGCAAAAAATTTAGGTTTAAAGACCTATTTTCTGCCAATACCACTTCATTGCTCTTACATACCAGTATGTTGAAATTCTGTACCACAAACCATAATTCGGTACCAGTTTATGATCATCTAAAACCGGTTTATTTTCTGCAGTACCACTTCATTGCTCTGACATACCAGTATGTTGAAGTTTGTAACACAAAACGATCTATCTATACCAGTTCATATATCTTTCATACCACTTTTTTACACCACACAAAATGAGTCCTTTAACCTAAAAAATTCCCAAATAGGGCCTGAATTCGAATCAAACCCTTAATGGTGCCTGATTTCGAATTGACCCTATTTAATAATAAAATGTTATCTGAATAAAAATAGGAAAAAATTAAAAAATATACATATAGTTAGCGAGTTGGCCCGCTAGCCGCCAATCCGCTGTGAGGCGGACAAGCTACTAGTTCAGTCGCCTGTTTAGAAGTGGACGGGTCAGCCCGCTTGAGCCTCGGGTTGAGGCGGGCGGGGCGGGTCAGCCCGTCTGACAGCTCTACATCCAGAAAATACGGAATTATCCTCGTTTTTTACTATATAGTGACAAAAATATAATGAGAATCACCCCATAGAACAATGAGCTTACTAGAATGTCTTTCAAAATTTCCATGGTTTTCGAACATATGACAAAATAATTCAGAGCTCCGAAAAAAAAAACACGAAAATGGAACAAAATCTAACCAAATATAAAAACATTCATATGAAGATACTATAAATTACTTGGGAGAAAAATAGTTTTTGATTGGTGAGGAAAACAGTCACTTAAAAATGGAAAAAAATATTCCAATGAAATTATATATAATGTGTTGTTTACGTTATGAGAGAAAAACAAATGAGTTTTATTATTTTTTCTATTTTTAATGTAGTATGATAATTTTGTTCGGTTTTTTTCGGTTTTTTCGGTTTTACGTATGATTAATCCGATATCCGAACCATTTTAATTTGGTTCGGTTCGGTTTTTTACAATTCGGTTCGATTTTTTCGGTTCCGGTCTTATCGGTTCGGTTCTTTACGGTTCGGTCGGTTTTTTCGGTTTTCCGGTTAATTTGAACACCCCTTCACGGAGGTCTAGGATTTCTTCTCAATTCTCTTGCTACCATTTTACATATTTATATATATAATTTTTTCCCCAAACGCCTTTGCAACTGAACTTGTATAATATGCTAGCGTATGATTTAGTATTACAAAGAAATACCATATGTAAAGTTTACGTTGATTGAATAACTATTAACATACGTTTCTCTTCTTAAGATTAACGAACCAAAATCAACCCATCATTTAGCTCAAAAATATTCCCTCAATCGCATCAACAACCCCTTGAAAACTATCAAACCTCCCACTCACCACATCAACGCCGACGCCCAGCCTCTCCGCCCCGTCGGCGGCCACCGGCCCATGAGCCGCCGCCACCATCCTCGGGCACATCCGCCGCACGGAGGTCCAATCCGGCCCCACCGTGGCCAAGCTCTTCAGAAGCCCCTCAACCTCCGCCGTGCTCGTGAAAACGACGGCGTCGACCCTATCTCTCTCCAACATCTCCACCAGCTCGGCGATTCCATCGGCGCAGCACCACCGCGTCTCGTAGGCGTCGACCCTAATTGGGACCCACTCGTTCTCTTTCAACCCTATAACGCAGACCATAGAAGAAGAAGCTTGCAAAGAAACTCAAATAATCTCATCAATGGGCGGCAGAGTTTATATATACCTTGTACAAACGTGGGGACCACAGGCGGTTCTGTCAATCCGACTACGCGCGGCGCTGGGCACAGCACGCGCCGCCCTCGGCCAGGTCCGAGAGACTCGACGAGCCCGCTCGGCGTCGCTACGCTTGGGATCAGAACCCTAATCCGCCATGGATTAGCGCACAGCTTGTCGACGAAGGCTTCGTTCAGAAGCTCCGAATCCTTCCCAATTGCGGCGGCGATGAAGCTGCCGCCGTAAGGGCTGAGGAGAGGCGTTCCGACGGATTCGAGTGCTCGCGAGAAGGAATCGATCCCAGTCCTCGAAGTGAAGGCTACGGCGGAGAGGCGGCGGAGGTTGTCGCCGGAGGTTAGGTACTCCGAGATGGTTTCTGGGGTGGGCTCGACGGTGAGCGTCGGGCACCAAAGTGGCGTCCAGCCCTTGAGGTGGATCAGGCGAGCGAGCCTGGTGCGTAGTTTTCCGGCGTGGTGAAGGCGATTACGCGGCTAGGCTGCGGCGGCGGATTGAGCAGCGTTATCATCTTTTTTCCCTTTTTCTATTTGTTCTTTTATGAATAGCAAAAAATCGGGCTTTTAAAACGATGGTACAAATAGCGACTTTAACTGAAACAGTAGCGACTCTGATGCGAAGCTTTGCGCCGAGAAGATTAAGCCATAGATCACTCACTGTGCTTCTCTCCAATTCAAAGCAATGGCTCACAAAGCATCAGCTCGACCAAATCCATGGCCGACTGATAGTTTCTCATCCTTCTGCGGCCAATTGGAACAGCTTCATCGGAGCTTTGTCGGATTCTCGCCAGTCAGAAAACGCGCTTCTACTCTGCAAGCAAATGCTAAGATCTGGGTTTCTGCCGAACAACTTCACACTTTCCTTCGTTTTCCGGGCGTGCGCCGCCGGAGGCGACGTCGACGTTTCTCTAGTTCAGACGTACCACGCGTTGGTCCTCAAGCTGGGCTGGCAGCACTACGACTACGTGCGCAACGGCCTCCTCCATTGCTACGTCGGTAACTCTACAGAAATGTCCTACGCAAGGAAGGTGTTCAACGAAAGTGCTCACAAGGATGTGGTAGCATGGACTGCCCTTATAAACGGTTATCTAGCGTCGAACGAACTCTCCCTAGCCAGGAATCTGTTCGACGAAATGCCCGAGAGAAACGCAGCTTCATGGAGCGCAATGATAAACGGTTACACGCGGGCCAGCAAACCCTCAGAGGCACTAGAGATTTTCAGAACCATGATTGCCCATAACATCAAACCTAACCATTCCTCACTGGTGGGAGCATTATCCTCGTGCGCAAGCCTAGGAGCATCGGCCCAAGGAAGATGGGTCCACTCATACATCATAAGAAGCGATTTCAAACTCGACCGAGCTTTAGGGACCGTCCTAGCCGACATGCACGCCAAGTGCGGCTCACTGAAAGCAGCCCTCAACGTCTTCAAAGAGATTCCCAACCCAGACGTATACGCCTACACCTCTCTGATCTCGGGCTTAGCCGACCACGGTCAGAGCCACGGTTCCATCGAGCTTTTTCAAGCCATGGTTAGCAAAGGGGTTCGGCCCAACCACGTCACCTTCTTGTGCGTGCTGACTGCGTGCGCTAGAATGGGGCTCGTCGAGGAAGGTCTGAAGATCTTCGAAAGCATGGAAGGTGTTTATGGGGTCGTTCCCCAGGCTAAGCACTATGGTTGCCTGGTCGATCTTATTGGTCGGGCCGGGCTTTTGGAGCGGGCCGAGGAGGTCCTCGAGAGGATGGGGCCCGCCGACCCGTATGGGGTGAGTGCTTTGTTGAATGCTTATAGGGTTCACGGCTGCGGTTCAAGGGCAGTGGGCGAGGCTGAGCGCCGTGTGGTTGGCCAACACAGTGGGGTTAGCGTTCTTCTTTCGAACGTCTATGCTTCTCTGGATGGGTGGGACGATGTCGTTAGGGTTAGGGAGGAGATGGCGAGGAATGGTGTGAAGAAGGTCGTTGGGTGTAGCAGATGATGTGTAATGTATATTTGTCATTCTTTGTCAGTTATGAGACTATCATCAGCTTCTAGTAATCTCCATGCACTTCGGTTAAGTTTAGTATGAATTGAATTTAGGCACATTAGTATCTAGTGGATTAATCATTATTGCTGTTTGTTTCGTCTCAAGTCTACGTAGACATGAGAGCTGGACGACAACAGTAAAACTATCCTCGTCCCAAATCATCGCACTTCACTAAAATCCCTAAAGCTTGCTGCTACTAACCTCCCTCGTCTTCTTCTTGAACGCCGTCGTCCCCATAGCCTTCGCCATCTCCTTCAGCACAAACTTCCGAACCTTCCCCGTCGAAGTCTTGGGAAGCTCCTCCCTGAAAACGATGGTCCTCGGCACCATGTAACGAGGAAGCCTCTCCCTGCAGAACCTCAGCAGATCCTCCGCGGTCAGCTTCTCCCCTCTCTTCACGCTCACGAACGCGCACGGCGTCTCTCCCCAGTACTCGTCGGGGCGAGCCACCGCCGCCGCCTCGTCCACGGACGGGTGGGCGTAGAGCACGCTCTCCACCTCCACGCTGCTTATGTTCTCCCCGCCGGAGATTATCACGTCCTTCGACCTGTCCTTCACCTCGAGGTACCCGTCCGGGTGCATCACGCCCACGTCCCCCGTGAAGAACCACCCGTCCCTCATGCACTTTGCGGTGCCCTCCGGGTCCTTGAGGTAGCCCAGCATCACGCACCCGCCGCGGAGGACGACCTCTCCGAGGGTTTTTCCGTCCCTCGGGACGCTCTTGGCGGTCTCTGGGTCTATCACGTCCAATCCCGCCATTCCTGAAAATAATGGTGCGTGTATTTTTTTCTTTATGGATTTGATTTTATTTCGGGACGAGGTTATTTTTAGTCAGCAATACGAGCGTTTTTCTAACTTTGATGATTCGAGATGTTACTTTTAGTCTACAACGTTGCCGATTTCGAACCGTTTTGATTCTCCGTTTTATTTAACTGTTAGTTGAGACGAAACTGTGAGAGCAGAGCACATTATCTACTCTTAATCAAATTCAACAATTGTAACGGTCCAAAATCAAATATATAGTATAGAGAACTAAAAGTGACAATATTAGGGCAACCAAAGATGTTGTTCTGCGTCTCAGATTTTTGTTTGTTTTGTTTTGTTTTTTTTTTTTTGTTTTTGTTTTTTTTTTTTTTTTGTTTTATTTTGTTCGAAATGAGGAAAGGAACTTAATCAGCATACCAGGCGTTCGAACACCTTGCCGAGCCTTGATGCGAGCCCTTTCCTCCGCCGGAAAACTATTCCACTTGTTATTCCACGAGCAAGTCACCACGAGCCCGCCCGTCTCCGTCAGCCCATACCCGTGAGACACCACGAACCCCAACTCCTCCGTTCGCCGGAGAACCGACGCCGGAGGCGGCGCACCGGCGGTCAAAATCTGCACGGGTCTCTTCAGAGGCGTCCTCGCGTTGGTCAGCATATTCAGCACCACCGGCGCCCCACACATGTGCGTCACTCCGTACCTCTCAATGGCGGCATAAATCGCCGGCGCGTCGAATTTCCTCAGGCAAACGTTGACGCCGCCGACGGCGGCCATTCCCCAGGTGTAGCTCCAGCCGTTGGCGTGGAACATGGGCAGCGTCCATAGGTAGACGGGCTCTTTGGGCACCGCCCATTCAGTCAGAGAATCCATGGTGACAAGGAAGGTTCCACGGTGGCTGTGTACGACTCCTTTAGGAGACGACGTCGTCCCCGACGTGTAATTGAGAGTCAACGGGTCCATCTCGGTCAGCGGATAAACCCATCTGAAGTTCGGGTCGCCCCTTTCCACCATATCCTCGTAGAAATTGCAGCTGCTTTCTCTCGCCGGCTTGACGGCGATTGCTTCGCCTTCTTCGATGACGACGACGGAGGGTCTGATTCGAGTCTCCGGCGAGAACATTGACAGAGCTTCGGCGATTAGAGGCTCGGATTGGTAGTCGACGAAGACGATCTTTGACTCGGCGTGCTGGAGTACGACGGAGATGGTCCGAGCGTCGAGGCGGAGGTTGATCGTGTTGAGGACGGCGCCGGCCATGGGAATCGCGAAGTGGAGCTCGTACATGGCGGGGATGTTGGGGGAGACGACGGAGACGACGTCGTTTCTGTTTACGCCCATGGTTCTGATGGAGGAAGCGAGCTTGAGGCATCGCCGGTAGGTCTCCGACCACGAGCGCGTGACGGAGTTATGGACCAGCGACGGACAATCGGCGTAGACGGTGGCGGCGCGCTCGAGGAAGGAGATGGGCGTGAGTGGTGTGGAGTTTGGAGCACTTGGTCTGAGCTGATCCATTCAGAGAGTATGGTTGGAAGATTTTTTTTTTTTTCTTATTATAATTGGATATAAGGTTTTTAAATGTTGTGGTTTAAGCCTATATTGATTGCTGGGTACGAATTTGTGCAAGACATATCACAATTCGTAACTTTAGACCAATATATAAAAGTTCAGATAAACGCGTAACTCATGTAAGTTATCCCTATTAGGGTAGGGACAAGAGTTTTAGATAGAAATCACAAACATTAAATTAGATTTTCCACATTTGTTGTCGTCACCAAACTATTTAATTTAAATCAATGGAAAGTCAGAAAACCTTATCTCTCTACCTTCGCCTTCCCATTTTATTCGCATAAACATATACAATGAAGTCGGGTATTATTTCAAATAGAGTTTATAAATTATTGTGGATACGCAGGGAGATTTACGTCATATACAAATATAGAAATTATAAAATTTACCTAAAAAACTTTTCTTTCCATGTTTTTTAATATTAAAAAACATTTCCAACAAGTGTTCAGTAGTGGCAGTAATAATAATAAAAAAATTAATATATACGTAAGGTAAAAGTACAAAACCACGCGTACAGAACTACAGACGCAGTTAGTCCCAAAATCTTAGCGACAAATTAGACCCCAATCAACTCTTCCGTGGGCTTCTTGCCAACGTTCTCCGGCGGAATCTCAGCATATTCCGACAAAATCCTCCTAAATTCCTCGCCGGTGAGCGTCTCCCTCTCCAGAAGCTCGTCGACGAGCCTATCCACGGCCTCTCTGTTGTTCCTCAGGTGACTTATTGCAACCTCGTACGCTCTGTCGACGATTCTCCTCACGGACTCGTCGATGTCCCTGGCCAGCTTCTCCGACATCTGATTCCTCGCAAGCATCCTCATCACGACGTCGCTGCTCTGAGCTCCGCCTTGCTCCACCAAAGCCCACGGCCCGAGCTCGGACATGCCGTAGGTTGTGACCATCTGCCGAGCTATTTGGGTCACCTGCTGAAGGTCGCCGGCCGCGCCCGTGGTCATCTCGGGCTCGCCGAATATCACCACCTCGGCGGCCCGGCCGCCGAGCCCGCCGACTAGCCGGGCGAACAATTGCTGCTTGGAGATTAGGGTCGGGTCTTCGCCGGGCACGAACCATGTGAGTCCTCGGGCTTGCCCTCGGGGGATAAGAGTTACCTTTTGCACCGAGTCGTGTCCCGGGGTTAACGTCCTGTCGGAAAATTGAATCGAATTCCGAGATGAGATTTTGAAAAAGAACGGCGGAACATTAGAAATCGAGGAGTCCATCCTAAAACCAACTAACGATAGGCAAATTTAATAGGACAACACCCAATTAATAATCTCATTCTCAACACGTCCCATCACGTGTGGCGTGACTGGAAAACTAACACGTGGACATAAGAATCAGATACCGTATAAGAAAGTGAGGGCTCCATCCTAAATCAGTCAAATCAATTGGCAGATACGCATCGCTTCTCGTGTTATGTTAATTCAATTTCAATTCGACGCAACACCCACATTGTAATCTCAGACTGAAAGACTAACACGTGGACATATGAATCAGTAATCAATTGGAGCCCGTAGTTGTTTCCTGTTATGTTAATTCAGTCAGAAGATCGACGTCGAAAGAGGACTTACGCGCAAACGGCGTGCCCGATCTCGTGGTAGGCGACCAGCATCTTGGTCTTCCCGTCGGTCATCTTCGTCCCTTCCAACCCCGCGACGATCCTATCGATCGACTCGTCGACCTCGTTCGTAATCACTCCCTTCCCCCTCCGCCCGGCGAGGATCGCCGACTCGTTCATAAGGTTCGCCAGGTCGGCCCCACTGAACCCCGGCGTCCTCATCGCCACGACCCTCAAATCCACGTCTTCCCCGAGCTTCTTGTTCTTGGTGTGGACCCCGAGGATCTCCTCACGTCCCCTCACGTCTGGCAGGCCCACCCCGACCTGCCTGTCGAACCGCCCCGGCCTTAGGAGCGCCTGGTCGAGTATGTCGGGGCGGTTCGTGGCGGCCAAAACGATGACACCCGTGTCTCCAGCGAACCCGTCCATCTCCGTGAGGAGCTGGTTGAGCGTCTGCTCGCGCTCGTCGTTCCCGCCTCCAATTCCCGTGCCCCTCTGACGCCCCACGGCGTCGATCTCGTCGATGAAGACGAGGCACGGGGAGTTCTCCTTTGCCCTCTCGAAGAGGTCTCGGACCCTCGACGCGCCCACGCCGACGAACATCTCGACGAACTCCGACCCGGAGAGGGAGAAGAAGGGGACGCCGGCCTCGCCGGCGATGGCCTTGGCCAGGAGGGTCTTGCCCGTCCCGGGCGGGCCCACGAGGAGGACGCCCTTCGGTATCTTTGCGCCGACCGAGAGGAACTTCTCGGGAGTCTTGAGGAAGTCGACGATCTCCTGGAAATCCTGCTTCGCCTCGTCCACGCCCGCAACGTCGTCGAACTTCACCCCGCTGTTTGGCTCCATCTGAAACTTGGCCTTGTTCCTGCGCGTGTATATTAATCAATCAACCCGACCTGTCTTGTAGGGGTAGTGATCGGAAACATTAAAAACCCATCGTATCTTCAAATGGGTCCAAGTTTAATTGGGTCTAGAATCGAGCCAGTTTGAAGATCTAATGGTATTTAATGTGTCAAATTGTTTCCGATCACTTATAGCCCAGACTCATAAGCCTTGCAGGTTCCACTCTAAAAGCGGTTGGCATTAGAGGGAGTAGTACACAAGCTTAAAAATCTAAAAATTGATCTACAAATCGAGAAGCCGTCGACGGCGCTTACTTTCCGATACCAAATGGTAGATTCGGGCCTCCTCCGGGATTATTCGACGAACGCCTGAAGAAGAAGTAACCCAATAGCAGCAACGGAAAGGCGAGGTTTCCCAGCAGTTCGAGGAAAGCGCCGCCGGCGTTGGGCTGGGCGGTGTGGGCCGCAAAGTCGACGTTCTTCGCCTTCAGCTTCCTCAGAAGTTCCTCGGGCAATCCCGGGAGCTGCACTTTCACCCTCTGAATCTTTTCGAGCGAAGGGTTGAAAATCTCGACTATTGCTACGGTGGCGTTTTCGTACAAGTCGACCTTAGTTACGGCCCCTTGGTCTAGGTACTCGAGGAATCTAGTGTATGACATTCGGCTCGAAGATGATGCTTCCATGGGAGTCATGGGATCGGCGGCGGCGGCCCATGCTTTTTGAGGAGGGTAAATTGAGCTTACCGCCCCTACGAGGGTGATTCCCGACGTGTTTATTAGGTTTCTTCGGGTCGTTTTTTTCGGGGACGGTGGTGAGGTCCTCGGGCCGGGCTTTTTGACATGATGGTCGTCTTTTTGGGCTTTGCAGAGTGGGTGGTAAGATGTTGATAATGAAAGAGTTTGGGACATCGGTATTGTTTTTAGGTTTTAGTTCTTTCAAGAGCTTTTTCTTTCGGTAGATGTTTGTAATAAGGACTAACTTAGTTTGAGAGGGATATTATGGGGTTTAATAGGGCAGTGTTATTTCATGAACCCTCTGGAAATTTTACTTCATGGCCGAACAGGTGTTAATAATAGCGTTGAGTGAGTTACGTGGTGAGAATGATCCAATCAACATTTTTATATATATATTACTAAATTATTAACCTTTTCTTTTAAATGGAAACACAAGTTTCCAAAGTGTGTTGTCGAACTTCTGTTAAAATGGTTTGAAGATTAGAAGTCAATTTGGAAAAGGAACAGATGTGCACACACCTATCGACGTTCATGTTAGTGAACGTTACATAAAATCAGATAACGTGGTAGATGTTCAGTTTCTTATTTATTTCTTGCTCTTCATTTTCTTCCTTCGTCGAAGTGTGTACTTTCTCAAAGATGGAACTTTCTGAAATAAAAAACTGCCACCACTAAAGATGCGCAATTTGTAGTAATTTCTTTGACATTCGTTATCGTAACGTGAAAACTTCGTATTCGATCGTTCTTCTTTAATCTCTCCACGATGTGTCTTCTCCAAGTTAGCCATTTATAAATATCTTTTCATTTATAGAATAGAAACTCAACAAACATAAGAAACAAAATAAAACAATCGTCACGGCTGATCAATATTCGTTTTACAGACAACACATACATCGAAATCAAGTCTGTGTCATTCATATTATTGCCTACGTACGAAGGTACTAAAAGAAAAACCCAGAAATATTACCAGGCATGAACAGAGCACTTGCATATTGATATGGCTGTGTTCTTCTTAGGCAATAAGCAAACTCACTGCTAGCGATATCGTACAGAACAGAAGCCCCAGCAATCCCGAGTAACTATATTTCCTGCACGAACAAGAACATCACGTCTTCTCAGCAAAAGCCACGATGATATCATATCAACATTCGACGTAAAACAACAAACCCTTACGACAAGATTTAGACAGAGCATGAACTTAAGAAGCAGAGAAACGCCACACATTCTTGAAGAACATATTTGAATGGTTGCTTCGAAAAGTAACAACTCATCACCTTCTCCATAACGTTGACAAGAAAAAGCTTGGCATCGCAAATAGTCCACAGAACAAGCTACTCAACGCATCAAAAGAAGAAAAAATGGAAAGACGATACTGACCCGAGCGTGACTCGTGCTTTGGGGTCGCCGGTTGAATAGCCTTTGAAGTAGAAATAGCGACCAACGACGTAAATAATCCCACACAGGGCGCTAATCAAGGGATGTTTGATTCCTCCCAACACCATAAGTAGGAAGAATATGGGCATAGATTCGAGTGTATTTTGATGTCCTCTCTGCTCAGGACAAACTCAAATAAGAACCAAAGGAAAGGGTAGAATCGAAAAAATGCTGATGGAAATAGCACAAATATCAATTAGGTTTCCAATCGTAGCTCAATTAAATCGATCGAATAGGGCAAAATACGCATTCAGTAAAGGGGTAAAATGGTGGAAATGAATACCTGGACACAGTTGAAGAGCTTAGCATCCTTGTTCTCAGCTTCGACGGCGTACATCGTTGGATAAGGCACATTGTACCTGCACCATCGAATCACAATCGCATTCACGAATTCAATAAAATCAATGCGAAAAACTAATTAGAGCAAATAGGAACTATTAAACGAGAAACGAAAAACACCATAAAATCAAAACCTCTTTCTGGCGCTTCCCACTTGAGCAGCCATCCAGAAATTGAAAAAGACATACAGGACAAGAACGAGAATCACGTAACCGAACTCCTTCGGCAGCAACAGTTCTACTGCGCCCATTTCTTTCTCCTTTTTTTTTTTTTGGTGAAAATATTTCAGAAGGGTCGATTCGATTTTGGTTCTAGAGATTGAATGCCCTTCGCCTAACGTGTAACCCTCTGCTTTTATAGCGTTCGCGTGAAATCGCTGCTGACGCCGACGATGCAAGGCTTAAAGGAAGGAAATTACAAAAAAACAAATCTATCGGTTTCAACCGCCTATGTGATTGGAGATATCGATCGATTCGTAGATGGTGATAAACAATAATGTTGGATTATAACGATCTTTTTTTAATGAGTTGGAACTTGATATTCATTCCACCTCGTTCAAATAAATTAATTAACAGGCTAAATCCATTGGATATAGTCAGAATCATAAATTCATTTTGAGCAATTTAACTAAATGAAATAAATCAATAGAGTGAAATGCATTAATTGACTGGATTCTTGTTGACTGAACTAAATAAATTTATTCTATGCTTCGAATTAATGTATTAACTTGCTTCAAATGGCGTCATCTACCTACAAATTGGTCCTGTCACATGACTAAAGAATCGGTCGTGAAAATAGAAATTAAAAAATTGAGTTAATTACTAGAAATTATAATTTAGTAAGAAGGAAAAAAAAAAAAAAAAAACCTCAACTCAAACCGCGAACAATAAGATCATCGAAAGTGCTTGTGTGTGTATATATATGTATATATTTGACGAATGTTATTCGATGATGATGCTCTTCTCTGTATTTATAGTACATTTGATTCTCTGTGTTTGATGAACTGCTTAGCTTAGTCGATTAATTACAATTTAAAAAAATTATCTTAAATTTAGGAATAAAATCATGAAAATTTTATTAAGACAATGAACGCGCCATCTCTAGGAAATTGCATTAATAATATGTTGACGTTACATTTCATTCACACACTTGTCACAACAATGACTTTGCATAAGCATAAGGCAAAGCAACCATCTTCTTAGGTTTGCTGACGTAAGCCCTCGTCGTGAAACTATCGTAGTCGTTCGCTTCTATCTCGTCCAATATTTGCCTGTACATAACCAACGAAGCCCATACCTAGAAAAAAAAGTGGAGCAAAAAAGCCAATGATGATGTAATAGAAGGCCTTGACTTACATACCAATTGGGTATAACCCAACTTCCACTAAAAATATGACGAGTAATGTTCATTTAGGAGAACACATGTATATGTGTTGTAACATGGTTATGAAGGGAGGAAGGACAAAACGTAATAAAAAGGGAACTTCGATATATAGTAGAAATATTCTTACGGGCCATCGACTAGCGGGGCTTAGCTCGCTCACGCCCCGCTCGGCGTCGTCGTAAAATTTCGAGCCCTTTCGATCTGTTTCCTCATAAAATCCCTCCATTTTTCGGTCACTTTGCCCGAAAATACGTCGCCTTCGGACAAGCCGTCGTGCGCTAGTTCGTCCAACGGCAAATAAATCCTTCCCCTTCTCGCTATCCTTGAGAATATCACGTGTGGCAATAAAGTCCCACACCGAAAGTTACAAACAAATTAAGTGGGTATATAAGCTTGATGGACCACTCCTCTTATCACCAATTGGTTTTAAGAAGGAACCCCAACAAGCTTATACCGGACACCGATCCTCCGTGTGGCGTGTGTGCGTGGGCCTCGATAACGGATAATAATTACCGGAGGCCCGGTCCAGAATTTCTACATGGTATCAGAGCGGGCAGAGATCCGACTCAATTTAAAATATATGGCGGGTTCGAAAAGAATGGCGTTTCCGTTCGATTAAAAGGAAATTGGCTCACACGTGAGGGGGGAGTGTTGAGAATATCACGTGTGGCAATAAAGTCCCACACCGAAAGTTACAAACAAATTAAGTGGGTATATAAGCTTGATGTGCCACTCCTCTTATCACAAATTGGTTTTAAGAAGGAACCCCATCAAGCTTATACCGGACACCGATCCTCCGTGTGGCGTGTGTGCGTGGGCCTCGATAACGGATAATAATTACCGGAGGCCCGATCCAGAATTTCTACAGCTACGTATTGATAACGAAATGGAGAAAAAAAAATTAAGTTCGAAATCGTCGATTTTTTTTATATATATTTCTCGATTCTTACTCTTCTCCGACGTCCCTGAGTATGTTGGTGAGCTGCAAGGCTAGCCCTAGAGCCAGGGCGGCGTTGTAGATGCTTTCGGTGCTTGCTTTGGACTCATGAGATATGCCAAGCACGGGCACACTCATGAGCCCAATGGTTCCCCCGACGTAGTAGCAGTAGAGGTAGAGCTCGTCGAAGCTCTCGTATCGGGATTTTCTTAGGTCCATTCTCATCCCCTCGATCAAGTCCCTGAATGGCTGCATGCCCGAAAAAGACGTCAAACTCGGCTAATATAACTCACATTTTTGGTAAGAAGTTATGCTTTTTTTTTTCTCCGCACACCTGAATGTCGATGGGGTAGTTGGAGACCGCGTCCGATAAAGCAGCATCGAGTAGGTCGAAGGGACGGCCCTCGAAAATGTCTTCAAGCCGAGCCTCCCATATGTTCAAGACCGCAGCGTTTACGTTGGACGAGTTTGGACCGTCGACTAGCTCGTCCGTTCTCCGACCCCACGCTGTATTTGTCCGTTTCGTACGATTAGGACGTTAGAAAAAAATTATCGATAAAAGAATGCTTCAAAAGACTCACCCGCTACAGCCCACAGAGCTCTCCGCCTCTCGGGAGTCAGGAGAAGGGTGCCTGAAAAGGGCAAGAAGAAAAGGAAAAGCGTAACGGTACGACACACGAGGCGTAACGTACGATGACCCAATGCCTGCCATGCAAAGTATTTTCCTCTTATTTTCCGCATCTTATAATCCTCATACATAACGCGCCCTACCGATCGGTTCTTTTTATGAAAAGGCTAACTGAGGAGTGACTAACCGAGGTAGTACGTCTTGGCGTACTCGGCGCACACTTGACGACAGCGTTCGTAAGCTTCGTTCAGTAGCCCGAGCGTTGCCGGGAGAGCTACCACCCGATTGACGTCTTTGCCCAACTATCTGTTAACCGCCAAAGCCGTCTGCTTTAGGATGACATCGTACACCTTCTTCTCCGATATTGTAAGACCTGATGCTGATGGGCCCACCGTGATGCTCGATTTTAGCGAGAATCTGCCTCGATGGTATAGGGTTTATGCAGCTGTTCCGTGGTAAGGGCTTGAAGAAGGTGACCGCCGACAACATAGTGAATGGGCTTAAACAATAATGTTGAAAGGTTTTGATCCCAATAAACTATCACTTCTATAGAAGCTTCTTGTTAGGAATTATTTATTGTGTTCAATTAAATTAGGCTATCTTAATCTTGTGATTTATTTTAATCTAGGACCTAATTGTAAATATACCCGACTTGTGGGTATATTAGATATATTGGGCCCAATAAGCCCATTAGGGCATTGTATAAATACCCTAAACACATTAGTGTTTAGGGTTGCTGAATCATATTTGAGTTGACGACTTTTCTGAAGAACTCGCGCGCTCTCTCGTTCCAACTCTACAATTCGTCTACGGTATTACTTCGTTTATTGCTTCCGTAAATCATCGTATCAGGTAATACTAATCCATTGATTCAGTACAAGGTTGGATAAATCGGCCTAACAAGTGGTATCAGAGCCGAAATCGTGGATCAAACTCATCGACGTTCATCGAGTTTATTATTCGCTGTTCCTATCTTTTTCTCGAAATTCTATCAATCTCTTCTCACCCAATTTCCCAGATTTTTCTCGGCTCATGGAGATTGCATAGGTGTATTTTTGCTTTTCCTTAATTCTTGATCGAATTTTTTTCCCAGCCGAAGAACAGATTGTGACGACGAAGAGAATTTTTCTTTGAGATCTCGAGATCTTTTATCCTAAGCCTGCCTCGACATTTTACTAAGTGATAAGCTTCTCGACATTTAAAAGTCTCGACATTTTATTCTTGTGACCTTCTCGACATTTGCAAAAATCCACATTCGAAACTCTCGACATTTTAAGCATCTCGATTTTTTTCATCTCGACATTTTTTTGCTACTCGACATTTGAAAATATTAATCTCGACATCCTATCACTCAACATTATTCTTGTCTCGACATTATTCCTGTCTCGACATCCTATCACTCGACATTATTCACGTCTAAGTTCTCGAAATCTTATTATTCTTTTCAATTCTTCGATATCTTATCATTCACATCCTACCTCGAAATCTTTTCTATTCAATTATCGAAATCCGTGTGTGTCAGTTGGCTTTCTTTTTCTCTTCTCGAGGCTTCACAAATACCTTTTCTCATTATATATATTCGTTCGTAGTTATATATACATATATTTATATGTAGAATATATATGAAAAAAAAAAGAAAGCATTATTCGTCATCCACTAGCCATCACATTTCGTTTTCATTCCCCATAATCATTACACCTAAGAATATAAGCTAACCATCCACCACATATAATATATATATAATCATCACTTACATATTTTCAAATTTTAAAAGATTTCGACTTCTATTGTTTTTACCTTGAATTTCTCGACAAATTACACCTCGAAATCACCAGCCGATTGTACAAGTTCTCGAGGTCCTCTGGTTTAAAATTGGTTGAAACTGTTATAAGCTCTCGACATTCAAAGTCCATTTTATTTTGTCAGATATCGACATCCCTTTGATATTAGTTTGCTTTCTCGACAAATCGCTTAATCTGGACTTTTAAGTTACGATATCGACATCTTGATTCTAATTTGAAAGTGAATTTTAATTTGGACATCTTTTCTCAACATATCATACGATCTCGAAATCCTACTCATTTTAATTTGGTATTTCTTAAATCATCGGATCTCGACATCTTTGCTGATATTAAACATTCTCGAGATCATATGCTTATAATTTAAAATGTCGAGTTCCTTTTTTTTAACTAAAATCTACATAGCGCGTCAACGATCATATATCCAAATAGAATAAAATAAATATTAAATAATAATAATTAAACTTTGTGATTATCTTATCTATCTTCAATTTTTCTAACGTTGTCGGCTATCATCTAAGTTGATCAACACGATTAAGATCCATAGCCAACCAAAATAATTCTAGAACTGAACTTTCAATATCCACTTTCAATATGTCATATATGCCATATCATTGGGAACAGAAAGTGAACAAACAAGCTAAAGAAATTGAGGAATTAAAAGCTCGCTTAGAGAATAATCATAAATGTCTCCTTGCCAGCTTAAGTGAAAAAGCGCATCTTAATTGCAAGCTTGAAGCAATGCAAATGAGAGTCGATGATCGTGACAAAGAAATAGAAAGACTGAAAGTGAAAATTAGTGAGTCAACTACTAGTTTGAAAAAGAGCGAAGACGAGAGACTCACTAAGACTTGTCAATATAACTTCATATATAGCGAGCGTAACGAGTTATACTCTAAAATTAGGAGTTTAGAGGACATTCTAACAAAAAGAATGCAAGCGGATCAAAATTCCTCTAAGAACCTAGCGTCAAACGGGGAAAATATTTTACATTCTAACAAATCTACTCCTTGTTGGGAAATTCCAGAGGTTGTTGATAAAATTGCTAAATTGAACGCAACTTTGGAATCAGAAAGAGTAGGTTTTCAAGCAGAAAAACAAAAACAGTCGGGTGCCGTATTCATGGCAGAACAGGAATCATGGCTCAAGGATACCTCTGAAAGTGAAGACGAAAACCTGGCTCTCATGGCAAATGTCGAAGCTGACTCTGAAGATGAAGCACATACCACTGCAGCTACTCTCCCAACTGACTCATCTTCTGAGACTGAGATTGCCTTCCAAGTGGAAAAAGACGTACTTCTGACAGTTATATCGACACTTGAAGACCATATCAACAATCCCATAGGTTTCTGCTCACAACCGCCTCCAGCTGAGTCGAAACTAGAGGCATCATTTTGCAAGACAATGAAAGGGAAAGAAAAAGCGACAAGAGACGATTTGCTATTTGAAAAATATGCTTCTCCTTCAAATCATTACTATTCATACGATGATGCACTTGCCCTAAATTCTCGTTTCAGACTAACAAGTGCCAGCACAATCAAGAACGATGCACGCTTCTTTGCTAAGTCAGGCTTGCAAACTCAACCAGACAAGACACAAACAAAAGGAACGACTGACTTTCTAGCTGAAATCTCGCATCTCCAGAACATCAATAAATTACAAGCAAAGGAACACCAAAATCAAATTGAAATCTTCAAGTTCGAAAAAGAGAAACTACTAAGTGAAATTTTCCTCCTAAGAAATCTCAACGATCATTCATCTGAAGTTGGTTCTTCTTCGACTTATGATTTAACTCCTAATAATGTGTCAAATTTAGCTACAGGCAAGAAACTAACCAAGAAGACGAAGACGATGGACTGGGTCAGGAAATCAAAATCTAAACCCTCTCCTACCAAGGCTTTCTACTCTACAAACTATGCTTCTGATGAACATAACTTCATTTCATCGAAGACTATTAAGCATTGTGATGTTTCCCGTTTTAATAAATCTAATATTTATAAGATGCATCATACTTCTACTCGACAGCCATCATCTCATGCAAGCCACGTCTCGAACACTCCCGTATTCAATCGATTGATGCATAAGAACTCAACAGGGTATAGTCCTAATGTTAAACAAATTTGGGTGCCCAAGCAAAAAACATCACTCCACATCCCCTCAACACTCAAAACAAGGATTGAAGCTATGGATTCTTAAATCACAAATCAAATTGAATAGGACTTCAAATGATGACTTAGGATCAATATCTGAACCAAATGTGCTTAACTTGTTTTCTGCTAACAAGGGTGGACCCATCCAAAAATGGGTACCAAAGTCCCGATAATATTTTGCAGATATCCCAGCATGAGTAGGTACTATGAGAGCTGCTCCACACTCATGACTGGTATGCGACGAGGGCAGCTAAATATTCCAGCGTGTATGGCATATCGAGTTGCTCCACAGACACGACTGGTTAGCGATGCGAGCAACTAATCGTAGGTAAATTCTATATATATGCATTCCATAGTTAAACTTTTGGCATGCGTATCGAACTGAAAAGACTATATACCTACTTTGAAACTAAATGGTACATTATAGTTATGCATGCTTCAAAAAGACTTTAAATTCTAAATTTTTGCATGCATACATGAGCTGAAATGCATTAAATACCATGTTATAGGTACACTCCATTATGCATGGATCTTAAAAAAATTTTTCGAGCTTAAATTTTCTGTATGCATATGATCTGAAGCGCATAATACCTATTCTAACTTTGGAGCGACAAAAAACGTACATTCTAATGCATTCTTAAAGAACAATAACTCTTTAGTTTGCATCTGCTTTGAAAATAAATTAATACGTTCACGCTTATTTAATTGGGAGAGAATTTACATATTTAATGTGCATGCATTGAGGGGGAGCTACTCTTTTTTAAAGAGAAGCAACTCTTATATTTGTCTTAAGGGGAGAAATAACTAAATTTTTAGGGGGAGCGAACTTAATGTGTGAACTTAGGATCTCGAACGATAATTTTAATCCGAATATGCATCTTTTGAGGGGGAGTAACTCGGTTTTAAGAAGCATGCTCTGAGTAGGAGGATTTTAAATATATATATATCTATATAATATATAAATAATGTAATATATAGTTACTATTATATTATTATTAAGATAATACATATATATATATATAAAAACAAAAAAAACAAAAAAATCACAAAAAAAAACGAAAAAAAAAAAAGAGAAAAGGCAGCAAAAAAAAAAAAGAAAAGAAAAAGAAAGGCCTCATACTCTCATAATCTTACTTCAAAAGAGTTTCCCTGTCTTCCAAAGATATATTTGAAGGACGAATCTCAAGCCTACAAGAGTTCAAGAATTCCAAAAGGCGTGACAACCGTACACTATCACGAAGATGATCTCAACCGACCTGCTCCAACTCGCTGATCAAGCAGCACTCACCAAATTGACGGATGCATGGATTCTAAGTTCCCATGGTTCAGTCAGACCAAACTGAACCTAACCCCGGAACGTAGCCGAGTGTTAGTGACGATTCAAGTTCATAGAGCTACCCCTATTTGGAAATTCTTGACAACACCGAAGAGCGGAAGATACAAAATTCTCTTAGTCACAAATTACTCGGACCAACCCCCATAGGTACAGGTGCTAATTTTATTAGCCCCCGGGTAGAAGTTCGTCGCAGGTCCAACGGCGCATGCACAACCAAGCCCTACCCACTCATCGATCTCCAACAGACCGATGTTTCACTAAATCACGGGGAGCCGCGTAATCTATCACTGCTTCACTTGGAAGCAGGAGATATTGAACTAAGTGGTAGTCAGCCCCACACCACTGAATTTTATTGAACACATCGAGTCTAGTGTGTCCTCACCATCCAAATATTTTTATATCTTTTTAGGACACATACACTTTTTTTTTCTTATCTGGACTTTGTGACCAGATCAGAACTTCGTAGACATGTCCTACTACGACATGCTTCGATGATCGGAAGGAAGTCCTACCGTTGCAACGTCAAAACAACAACGGTTTCAGGCCATCGTCTATGAGCTATGCTCCTAGATTGATGTTAACGGGACGCCTATGTGGCCCCGGTTTATAAAGCCCTGTCCTCACAGGCCACGTCTCAGTTAACCCTGAGTCGTGTCGACGGACTGCCTTTGTGGCTCCGTCAGGTTATTACCCAACCTGAGCACCCACCATTTCCGCCGCGCGTACCACTGTGAAGATAGGCTCTCATGTAATTGATGGAAAAATCCGAAGGAGCCGAGACATATTTTCGGAAAATACACACTACGTACACCTTCTTCTTATCCCGACGACGCGATCTATTTGCCAAAGACGATGCCCCATTTTGACCTATCGCATGATGATCTCACTAGCTCGATCTTCATGAGGGGGAGAAGTACTAAAGCAAAATGGGAGCAACACCACGACGAAAGTGCAATATAGATCAAAAAAAAAATGCCAAATCTCAAGCGTCGCCAAGAATCAAGCGAAGACCACAGAGTCCAACGATTGAAATTGTCGCCTCATGTACGACTCTCTGATTTTAAAGAAACTCCCCAATGACAACACAAGGTTGAACGAATGTAGGGGGAGTTGAGCTGCAATCGAACGGAGAGATCGGAATGACAAGATACGATCAACAACTTCAGGATGGACTTCAAGAATCAAAGCTGCCGACTCGTGTACAGCTCTTCGAGTTTAAAGAGAGCTCCCAATCCCAACACAAGGTTGAACAAATGTAGGGGGAGTTGCGACAAGTGAAGGAAGAGCTGAACACCTAAAGAGAGGATTCGACTCGTGTATGTCTCTCCAAATTTAAAGAGAACTCCTCAATCCAACAAAAGGTTGAACAAGCGTAGAGGGAGTGGTGACTATCCAATGGAGAGTTCGAACACAAAAAGAGGCGATCCAACAAGCAGCTTTGAACACTTAGGAGAAGAGAAGTTCAAGAACACGGTGAGCATGGACCTCCAAGGTCACAAGACAAGAAAAATGAGGAGGAGATTGAAAAAGAACACGCACGCAGACGCTTTCGCCATATACTCCGATACGTGTTCTTTGAGGACTCAGGACGATTACAAGACGAAGATAACCAGCGTTGAATTGCAAATTGAACACAAAGGGGGAGATTGTTAGGAATTATTTATTGTGTTCAATTAAATTAGGCTATCTTAATCTTGTGATTTATTTTAATCTAGGACCTAATTGTAAATATACCCGACTTGTGGGTATATTAGATATATTGGGCCCAATAAGCCCATTAGGGCATTGTATAAATACCCTAAACACATTAGTGTTTAGGGTTGCTGAATCATATTTGAGTTGACGACTTTTCTGAAGAACTCGCGCGCTCTCTCGTTCCAACTCTACAATTCGTCTACGGTATTACTTCGTTTATTGCTTCCGTAAATCATCGTATCAGGTAATACTAATCCATTGATTCAGTACAAGGTTGGATAAATCGGCCTAACACTTCTAATGGGATCTCAAGCTTACTGATCAAGCTACCATTAATGGGGTTTATGTAAAAATAATGGAGATAAAAGGCACATGCTATTAGAGGACGACCAATGTTCAAAAATGTGAAAAGAAAGTGATGATCGATGGGATCTGATGAAACAGGTGACAACCAACTTGGATTTGATGGTGTGTGAAGGTACTGTCTGATCTACGACAGCAACTTGGAAGAAAACAATGTACGCTCTGTACACTTCCCAGAAATCGGCTCTTAAGAGCAAGTCTTGTCTACTGACTCATCTTTTAAGCAATAAGGGGCAATAAAAATTATACGGTAAAGAAGCAATACAACGGTCTTCTTTAAAGCTGATACAATGGTTTTCTCGACGGCAATTTATAAACTCTATTTTCTATAATAAAAGAAAATTTTCGATGCATATTTCTAAGACAGAAAAATATTAATTTGTATAAAAACTTGTATGACCATGTCAGTGTTTTTTATATGTAGGTACCTGTTAGAATAAATTTTTGCATATTCGTGCCGCAAGGTACATCATATAACACATTTAGGTACCATATAGAAACGTATTGTGATACATAATACAGTGGGAAAATGATACATCATATAACACAGTAAGGTACCATATAGAAACGTATATGGATACCATATAAACGCGTGATGTGTTACATAATACACATTTGAAAAGGTACGTCAAGATTGAGAAAATAGGACGCAAAGTCAAACGGGTACTTATATAAAAAATTTTCTGACAGATGTACTGACTTGCAAATTTTTTATACAAATTGGTATTTTTGTAGATACCTATTTCTACTCACGTTTTATTACTAGTATATAAAATAAAAAATTATAAAAATTATTGTTAAAAAATTACTTTTTATTTAAATTTTAGAGGAAAAAATATTGTTATATTTTTAACATGTTATGTTTAATTTTATTTTATGAAGTAAACATTAATTTAAATTTTAGAGGGAAAAAATTGTTCTTATATTATTAACATGTTATGTTTAATTTTATTTGTTAATTAAACATTATTAAGATTAATTAATTAGCATACTGGTATAATTTTGATGTTATTGCATCAAGATTCAAGAATAAGATATGACAGACAGTAAATAACAATAAGGCGTAACGTTATATTTTCGCTATATAAGTAAAAAAAATTAACTTACGAATTACGACAAGGAGAGGATTAAAATTTAAAACCAATAATGTCAGTAGGTGGCTTTTCCTGAAGAGTGACCCATTTGGTTGGTTCCATTATTGGGGGATTACATAATGTTATCTTTTTCTTTTTTCTTTTCTTGTTAGAATTTATGTGTCGGTTTGGACATGAGATAGTATTTCAACATTCTCGTTCTCGTGCTAAAATATTTAATGCAACTTTATTTGTAATGTGAATTTTATACAATTAAATTCCCACAAATCCCCAATTGAAAAGAACAATAAACATTACAAATTTTACCTCCTTAAAGAATCAATAGAAACGCAATCCAATTTGTATCCACCAAATGGCACATAGAGCCAAACCCAAAGTGAAATAACGCCTAAATACTTCGATCACCTCATCACCTTCTTGCTCTTCCTCAACACCTTCTTCAAGCCCTTTCTTCATATTCTTGTTCGAATTCCTCGAAAATTCCACCGAATTGCTCGTCGAGCTTATCACATAGGTTGTCGTCCGAGGGTTTACATGGACTCGAACCGTCTTCGATGGCACGACTTTGTGGTAATAAGTCCTCGGAGCTTGTCGGGTGGAGACGAGCCGCCCGTGGTTCACTTCGACTCCCTCGAAAACGTCGTCGAAGTTTTCCTCGGTTATCGCAATATCTTCGCCGTGATCGTTCAAGAATCCGTCGCACGCAATATCGTCGGCGGCGATCGGCGCATTAGAATTAGGGTTTTCCGAGGCTTCGTTTACTGGGACGGGCACGAACGCGTCCGTAAATGCCTGGAGAAAAGAGTTAGAACGGAGGTCAAAATTACAGCTCTATCAGAAATTGAGGACTTCGACCTAAAACAATAATTGGTGATTTGCGTAGCTTTTTTCTCTTAAGTATATATTAGTGGATTCTTGTTGGTTAAAACAAGCAGATAGAACCTGCCCTGATACAAACTTTAACCTAAAGTCTGTATTAAGGTTGAAAACCTTAAGAGTTAAATAACGTAATACCTTGTCGAGCTCCTCATCCGACATGCCTATCCACCTCAAGTTCTCGACCGTTCTTTCGTCGGGATTATGGTAATCAAACACGAGATCGTCGCCGTACGAAATGCCGGTCGGCCTATGAATTTGCTCTTGTCTTAGACTATTTTGACGATCGTCGCCGCCGAGGTTGAACGAGAAATCATTCGTCAGAGGATCGTAGTAACTAACTGGGGCCCACCCCTCGTCTTGATTTTGAAGGTCTTGCGAAGCCTGGGCTAGAACTAAAATTTCTTCCAATACATCGGTTTGATGAGTCGTGCTATTATTACCTTGCGAGGAACCTCCTAACATCGTCCGGGGATCGTCGACGACGAATGTGTCCCGAGAAGAGAAATGTTGCAACCTCGCACACTCTAGAGCCATGTCAACCTTGTAAAAAAATGAGACAAATGAAAAAAATTTAAAAAAAAAAACGTCGCGCGCGCGAAAATTTACGCATAAATTACGACGTGGAGATGGCGCTTCTAACCCTAGATGGTGGTGGCCGATATGGTATGGGGGCATTATCGTCATATCGAATCGATGCATCCTCCGATGAGAAGTATTGCGTGTTATAATTACTCCACCCAGTGTCGTTCGAAGAGCTAGCCACATTATTCATCGCCTTATTCGACCCAACTATCGAACTTTGATAATTGTCGTAAGCGTTTTGATCGTATCTTCCACGGCGATCGGAATAGAGTTCGACGCTCGAAGAAGAAGCTACGTATTGATCCTCGATTTTCGGAGCGTTTAGGGTCTTCTTGAAAACGCGGCAAAGGGCGTACGCATCCTGAGATATTCGATGCGTAAGAGCAGATTGAAGTCTTAATTACGGCGCGTAGAAATATATATGTAAGAACAAACAATCTCACTATCAAGCTTGATGAGCTGGCCTCGTATTCCCTTTCATCCAGGCGATACTCGTGCATGACCCAGTCGCTCCGAGAGCCATGTGGGGCCCGCCCGCGGTAGTAAACTAGGGTTTTCTTCATGCCCACGGGCCGGGCTTGGGAGACGACCCGTCGGTCCTTGCCTGTGGCTTTCCAGTACCCGGCCTGTGTGGCCCGGTTGGTCCTCGAACCGTTTGGGTACTTACGGTCTCTAGGGCTGAAGAAGTACCATTCGAGGTCTTTGCTTGGTAGTAATGATTTTCCTGTAATATATTGAGAAAGGGAAAGATAAAAAAATAAAATAAAATATTTTTTTTTGTGATTATGTTTGCTTTTTTGACTTGCAGGGTTTTAGATATTTGCATCGCTAAATAAAATCTTCCTCGTTGTTAGAGCTTTACAAGATGTAGGGACCATGCGAAGAAATTTGTTGCTTTTGCCTCAACGACGAGCTCGTGGATAAAGATATTATTTTATCGGAAAAATATAAAGCTCGATCCTTAGTTTGACTGGTACTTCGTAGATATGCATATTATGGTAATTTTTGTTGTCTTGTTTTCACATCTACAATATGATAATCTATTGCTATATTTAAAAATTGGGATAATATTAATTTTTGCACTACACAAAGAAGCCTTAAAAAAACAAGAGAGATGGCGTGAGAGATGTTGATACAGTAATATGTATGAACGCCTTATTTTTCTTTTCCCTTAGTATTCTATTTCAAGAAACAAATGTATTCTGTTAATATACCTTTCTTTACAATCTCTCGGTTTTTTGCTTCCCCAATATGCCAAAACCTTATTCTTATATGTTCCTTCCATGAAGATCTTATACTATAAATTATCCTTTTCCTACTTTTTTTAAGTCCAACAACTGAGTTATTAACAGTTAATTAGAAGGCAATTCGCCAAATTAAAAACTACTATGTTGCAAGTAAATAAATAGTTAGAGATGAAGGAAAGACCTGGCAAATCCCATGGCTCGCACTTGTAGAGATCAACTTCGGGTATGACTTCAAGGTCGATTTTTCGACCGTTGATTTTCCTCTTTAGGTAATAAGCAACGAGCTCTTCGTCCGTTGGATGAAATCGAAAACCAGGTGGTAATGAAACTGGCGCCATTATTATTACCAATGATATAATCTCAATGGAAAACCCTAAATATTTTATCCTTCTTGGTATATGCCTCAAACTATAAACGAATTCAAACTACAAATATCTTCAAGAAAAGCTGCTAGCCTCAAACTCTAAACCGTTCGAGGCCAGCCCTTAGATAACAACTGCTCAAGAAAAAGACAACTAGAGAGAGAGAGAGAGAGAGAGAGAGAGAGAGAGAGAGAGAGAGACTCAATGAGATGAATGAAAGCAAATCGAAGAAGAGAGGGAGGTTTGATGAGAGTTGGGGAATGGTGATTTATAGGGTGGGGCTTTGGTAAGAGAAACAAATATAGAATTTGAGAGCTTTAATAATAGAAATTAATTAAATAAACGAAAATAAAGGGCGACGGAAGAAAAAAGCAGGATGCTGCCACCCCAACCCTAAATTGTAACTTTACCTATATTTTTATTTTTTATTTATTTCCGACAACCATCGAAATAGAATACTATTTCTTTATCTATCTTACACCAAACGCCACTCCCATAACCCTTACTGCAAATACGAATAAACTTATATATGGTGTATATATCGATCCCATGCTTGATTGGGTCGTCCTATTAATTCTTTGAATCTTAGGTTGCCTTGCTTGTTCATCCACGTGGTGACATCTCATTCGATGACTAATGGCCATCAACTTTGGAATTAGGGTTAAGGAATAGTATGGAATTTTGATTTTTTAGAGGCAAGGTAACGAATTATTTGGCGGCTGTCTTAACTGTCACAACTGAAAACTAAGAATGTTCCCTTCACATGATCAGAGAGCTGAGCTTCGTTGGTTGTCAGTTTTAAGACACAGTTTGATAATTAGTTAATGATTGAGACAGAATAAGTACAGCTTTGATCAGATCTAAGCTTCATCATGGATGTCAGTGTTATGGGTAATCGAGACAAAGATCATGTATAAAGAAAAGCGCGTCAGCCTTAATATTAATCAGATAAATATATATGGTCTTTAGCTAGGGTGAGAGTTTTTTATTTTAATCAGATTAATTTATAAAGTAGGATGTGAAATTGTTAGCTCTAATCATAGTCGTGTAAATACTCCGCAATAATAATGTGGACAGCAATATGAAGGAAAGGAGAGTATTCTGAAATGACTCTAGTTATTACATAGCATGATTAAGTTAAACTAATACGATTATAATCTTTCCCAACTGTGAAAATAATGTGAAGGCAAAATATGTAACCGCTCAATTGCAATGGAGAAGGCAGGACAAAAAGCCAAAAGTGGGGCCTACTTTTGCCACGTGAAAAAGAGAGAAATCCACGTGGCAGACACAAATGAGAATCACTTGTCTCTGTCTTTAACCTTTTTCCCAAACCATCTTTTTGTACTTTTCCTCCTTTTATGGGTTTGTTATTTCTTCTTTTCCTTCAATGTCGATTTCTGTATATACAATGAATCAATAATACATCGTTTCTATTGAGATTATACACAAGTGGGTGTTGTCCCATGTCGGATAATTCGAGTTCTTCAATTCAGTATATATAAAAGGTCTTCTCCTCCCATCACCAATTGATTTTTGATTTTAGAAAGGACCCTCGATTTCTAATACTTCTCCGAAGCAGTACCCCAATAGCGTTGCATGAAATGGAGATCCCAATGCTATTATCGAGGCGATGGTGAAAATCAGAGTTTCATCCGTATATGAACGATATTTATATATGTTTTACATAGAAAAATTACGCATGATGTCATAGGCATAGTTTTCACATTATTATGTGCCGAAAGGTTTCGATAAAATATTACATTTATGCAATATGGGTCACCTAGGTACTTCTTATATGATATTGCAAGTTGGATTTTAATTAAAAACATGCCGAAAGGGAAACAAGAATGCCTTCTTTTTGTCACCCGAAAGTGGTAAAACGTCGTGTTATACAAAATAATTAATTCTTATATTCTCTACCATAAAATTTGCAATGATTATATGTACGGAAGAACAAATAAAATAGTTAAGCATGGATTCCTGTAATTTTTAATTAGGCTAATACACATAATTTAATCGAAAAGGAAATAAATAATGGTAACTAATATATAATATTGACTTATATTCGGAACACATTACATTACAAAACGACAAAATATTGTTAAAAACATGAGAAACATTGGGCCCGTTTGTTATCCAATATTAGGACATATAATATAAATAATATCTAATATCTTGTGTTTGGTTTATCCTTTTAGGCCCGCAATTAATTCAGCAGCCCGCTAAGCCCGTATAAATAAACTAGTTAAATAGGGTAAGATAAACTATACAGGGCTGACTTAAATAATTTTATACTGGGCCTTTATTCAGGCCTTATAACCAAACGGAGCATAAAATTCAAACTCAACTCATCTTCGGGCCTGAGAATCTTTGGCCCGCTAGAGTTTGGCCCGTTGTTTCGCAGCACTCATTCCGGCCCGACCCGCGCAAACTTTTAGTCTGGGGTATTTATGTCCATTTATTTAGTAATGGGGAGGGAGTTAAGATAAGCGTAAAGTATTGGACCAAAATGAAAATGATTCATCACCGACCCATCTCAAATTACACGCACACTCACCCCACTTTCCGATCAATTAGGGTTTTATCGAGCTGAGAAATTCGGACACGAAGAAGATCATCAATCTCACAGGTTACAGCTCCTTTCTTCTCAGGTTTTGTATTTTTTGTAAAATTCACGATGCAATTGTAATTGTTTTGGGAAGTATCCGAACAAAGCCTTCTTGCTCAATCGTTGCGCTGTCACTGTCCCCCCAACAAATCAAAGACGAAGAAAATCCATAAAAAAGTTAAGCAGGTGAAGAGTAAACCTCCCAGTCGTATACCAAATGCGAAACCAAATTTCAATCAAACACATATCGCGGAGGAAATGTTAGGGGCCGTCCAGTTAGGTCTATTGGCGGCCTCAGTTGTTCTGTTCGTTCCAATGGGCATGGCGGGTTGGCATTTGAGTCGCAACAAAATGTTGTTCTTTAGCTGTGCCCTCTTCATAACACTCGCCGTTGGCGTCCATCTCCTGCCTTACCTCGTCTCCTATTCGAGTTTTCTGCCACCATCAGATGTTTCCATTACATCGTCATTTCATCATGATTCGTGTCTGTCATCTCTTCACGACATAGCATTTAGAGATGTTAGTGGTTGTGATACTGTTGATAGTAGTTGTGGTAAAAAGAAATCTTGGGATTGGGTTGACACTGAATGTGAATTTCATCGACTCAGTAAATCGGATGTTTCAGTTTTGCTGAACGGTTCATGGATTGTGATAGCCGGCGACTCACAAGCCAGGTTAATGTCCGTTTCTTTATTGGAGCTTGTGATGGGATCTGATGGTGTAGAGAAGATAAGGGGCGATTTGTTTAAGAGGCACAGCGATTACTCAGTTGTGGTAGATGGGATTGGGATGAAGCTCGACTTTGTGTGGGCCCCTTTTATTGCCAACTTGACTGAGTTTATGGGTCGTGTTAGAAGTAGCAATGCTATACCTGACGTAGTGGTAATCGGGTCAGGGCTATGGGACATGTTACACATTCACAACGTCTCTGATTATGGTGCTTCGTTGAGAGAATTCAGAAACTCCGCCCTGACCCTATTGCCCGTTTCTTCGAATACGGATACCAGCGAAGATGGGTCGACCCGCCCCAAACCTAACTGGTTATTGCATTTGTTTTGGGTTGGGATGCCAAAGCTAGTTACAGACATGCTGAACACTGCTGAGAAGAGGCAGATTATGACCCAGCTTATGTGCCAGCTGTACGAAGATGAGGTAGTAAAGAGCAAGATGCTAAGGAAATACGGTGGGCCCTTTTGGAAGTTGGATGTTCGTTCGTTGAGCGAGTCTTGTGGGGCCCAGTGTACGGCTGATGGGATGCACTACGACGCGGTTGTTTACGATGCTGCAGTCCAGATATTGCTGAACGTTTTGCTCATTGAATCTAATCAGCAGACTCTATGATGCCAACTGAAATTGGTGGCTGTGGATAAGTCAATGAATCGCATAGAGTCAAGGTGATTTGTCTGTGGTTCTGCAGGTAGGTTCGATCTATCTTCTTACAGCATAATCAGTAGTAGTTACGCGGTCTCTGCCCTCAAGTCAGAGAAAAATATTTGTGCCTCACGTCGAAATAGAAAGTGAGGACGGAGATAAATGAGTTATGTTCTTGTATGTTGAAAGGATTTTGTAAGGTGATTATATGATGTTCTTTGGTTTCATTTGTTTCTTCTGACACACGATAATGTGAATAATGTAGTAAAACGAATTTCTGTCAGTTTTCCCGAGCACTCGCTTTGATGAGATATATTTGGGCTTGTCAAGCTTATGTTGGACATATCGGTTCTCCGGCCCTCGTTGAGCTATTGAATCTTGCGTCTCAGATTCCCAGCTATGTGCTGTCTGAAGTCGAAGCTTCAAGACACGTAGTCTTTGTCCATTGCTTGACCATCTAAAGAACATCCCCTCCATTGTCGCCCTTGCAAGGCCAACGGAAGAACTTGTAGATAAACCCGTGGCTACTTTACATTCGTTCCAAAATACACCATCCTATTTCTTGCGTTGAGAACGCTCAAGCAAATTGAAGGATGCGAAAAGCTATCTCGAGTCTAAAGGGAAGGTGAAGAATCTGATAGCAAGCGATAGAGTATCAGTAGACTCGTCATTGATGATGGGGCACTGATGGATGTTAGAGGATATAGAGAAGGATAGGTAGGATAGGATGTTTGTGGCGATTCCCTTGCTTTGCATTTATTTATGATTCAAAGAGTTTCCACTCCATGATATGTAGCTTTATTCTCTTTCTTTGTGGAAGACAAATTATAATACGACAACATGACAATGTCTCTCCAAGGATAAGTCTGAGTGGTTATGGCTCGAAATAGAGGTCATGAGTTCGAATTCACTTGAACTCTTTGACAATCACAGTCTATATGAAACTTAGACTGGAATACATACATGTATGGTGAATTAGCCTCGCTGGAAACCGCGGTCGTCACATAGTTCGAATTGCTTCAGATTGAACTTATAGTTGGGATATGCCAAGTGACTGGATTATGAAATCTCCTAGTGAAGGTAAGGAGTGCAGATTCATTTACAATCGTAGTCCGTGTGACTTCGAGACGTAAAACTTATGTTAAGTTTAATCTTTCTATATGCAAGGGGTAGTTCTATAGCCAACAATGGAATTTAGATATTCAGCACAGCGTGATACAACTAAGGTTCTGAAACCGGGTTTCGAACCGAACCGAACCGAAATTTTAGTGGTTTAAGCTTTAGTGGTTTAATCGGTATAAAGCCATGGTGCAGTATCGATATGGGCCACACTTATTACAGGGTCAAGCAATATTCCTTCAGCCAACTTATTACCGAATTAGAATATTCCTTGGGCCCACATTTATTCCAGGCCCATTTTATTCCTCCGCCGCTCCACTCAACGATCCTCGGCTGTTTCCACGTGGCATTGATGTATTATTATTTTAATTGCGTTATCGCCCTACGGATTACTGAAATCTCATTGTGCTCCACTCGTTTATAAACAACGCACCCTCCCTTTGTATCCTCCTCACCTTTCGTGTACTTTGCTTACAGATCCTGAAAAATCGACTGAAAGCTGATCGTAGTTTCGTAAGAGGCTTGTAAGAAAGATGTCGTCTGCTGCAACGCTGAGCCATGCTGATGCCGAGAAGCTGAACAAGCTTAAGTATGACGTCGCCAACCTCGGTCAGATCAGGTGTTTTTTTGTTACTTTGTTTTCAGATCTCTCGAGTTTATCTTGGATTGGTGGAGTGGAAGCATCTCATTGAAGCCGATATACGTTTGTTTTTGTTTTTTTTATTAATTTTGTTGCAGTGAAAATGAGAGATCCGGATTCATCAACCTTGTCACTCGCTACCTCAGGTAATAATTGCGTTCCTCTAACGCTTTGCTTCTCCTTGGATCGTTTGGATTAATAAGATGTCGTGCGTCGTGCGGGATGCAGACTGTTTGTACTTCAAGCACCTTTTGGCTCCTGAAATTTGAGATAGGAATTGGATTTTTCATATAATTGATCGTGTGAAAGGAGTTGATGATTGAAGTACTCAATTCTATTCTTGAATAATCGTTTTTCACATGATGGAGGGTTTACAGTCTATGCATGCTGCTCTGTTTGTACTGTGTTCCTCGAATGTATCTGTTTACTTCTAAACCTGAGCGGCTCTGAGGCATCACATTTGTTCTTGTAGTGAGTGCGGTTGGCTTTTCAGCTGTGGTATTTATGGATAGTATGTATGTTTATCAACCACCTTTGATTTTTCTGGTTCTATTTATCTGATTCTGTGTCGGTGTTCGTGGATTTTTCTTTGGCCACCATTTTATTTTGGACTAATATGATGTAATCCCTTCATTTTTTGGTTGCACATCAAAGTGGTGAAGCTCAGTACGTTGACTGGAGTAAGATACAGACACCAACGGGATGAGGTGGTCGTGCCCTACGACGGCTTAGCCCCAGTACCGGAAGGTTTTTTTCACTTGGTTTCACTTGGTTATTCGAAATATATTATTGGTTGGTTTATGACTTGGTGGCGGATTGATTTATCTTCAAGGGTGTAATGTTTTGAAATTGCAGATCTTGCAGCAACCAAGAATCTGTTAGATAAACTTGTGGTTTTAAAGCTCAATGGAGGCTTGGGAACAACAATGGGATGTACTGGTCCAAAGTACGATTTGTGTCTGGAAACCAGTGCTACGTTTCTTTACTGTTTACAGCTTGTTCTCTTGGTTTTGGGTGGTGTTATTTTCTAGAAGATTTTTTATCGTTAATTTTTCTTCATTGTGATATACTTGTTTTTGTACAGATCTGTGATTGAAGTCCGAAATGGCTTGACATTTCTCGATTTGATTGTAATCCAAATCGAGGTATTATTTCTGCTAATGTTCTATACCATGAACTCTGGTTCTAAAGGGCATGCAATGATATGTTTAATTTCTTGTAGACACTCAATGCCAAATATGGGTGCAACGTGCCTCTGCTTTTAATGAATTCTTTCAACACCCACGATGACACTTTGAAGGTGAAATAGATCTACGAAGAGTTTGGATTTTGTATGATTTATATTTAACGAACTAATAATCTCATTTTTTTCTTCTGAGTTGCAGATTGTCCAGAAGTATACTAATGCAAAAGTTGAAATTCACACATTCAACCAGGTGACACAGCTAACTTTGCTGATCTGTTATTAACAAAATGGGACATCATATTACAATATTACTCTCTTGCAATTCCACAGAGCCAATACCCTCGTCTGGTAGTTGAGGATTTCGCACCACTTCCATCCAAACATTCTGGAAAGGATGCATGGTAACTTGGCGAATAAATTAAACTTTCATTCTTGATGTAATCATCAGCTTTTGATCAAATTATCTCACTTCACCTATTTTCTCACAACAATCAAAAAAAGGTATACATTGCTGAGTACGCTTGCCCTTTCGTTACTATGTCTTGCTGAACTTAACATAGGTACCCTCCTGGACATGGAGACGTCTTTGCATCGTTGATGAATAGTGGGAAGCTTGATACTTTGTTGTCACAGGTATAACGGGTCTGTGACGTCGTTTGACGAAGAATGCAATGCTTAAGTAAACTTGAGAGATGGATGATTTTATCTTTTTCTCCACAGGGTAAAGAATACGTGTTTGTCGCCAATTCAGACAATCTGGGTGCTGTCGTTGATTTAAGTATCCTCAGCTGGTGGAACGTCCTATGTTTTTTTTGTTCTCTAGTTTGTCCTTAATTTAATTTCCACAGAAATCTTAAATCATTTGATCAACAAAAAGAATGAGTACTGTATGGAGGTACTTGCAAGAATGCATTATGAGATTTTTGTGCTGTGATACAAAATCTGTTCTCACGCTGCACTAAATTATTGCAGGTCACTCCCAAAACACTAGCTGATGTGAAAGGTGGCACTCTCATTTCGTACGAAGGGAAAGTTCAGGTATTTGCTTTATATCTTCTTGCGTGGCCCAATAATGTGTCACGTGATATTGAAGATTGTTTAACCTGGAATGTTATCCAACATTCTCTTCATATATGAAGATACTCATATGGTAGCACAAACATTGCGTAACGGTAGTTATAATTCGTTTTCGGTGATGCAGCTTCTGGAAATTGCACAAGTACCTGATGAACATGTGAGTTCAAGCTACATATCTCTCTTTTCTTCTTCGCATTTTGAAACTGGAAATTTAAACGACTTATTTGAATCAGATGTTATGCTGGATTATGTCCCAAAACTGTCTCAATCTACTTTTAAGCGAAGAATTTTTATGCTTTCTTTATGGTTTTTCTACTTCTATTTCAGGTCAACGAGTTCAAGTCGATAGAGAAGTTCAAAATTTTCAACACCAACAACCTGTTACGTCCTTTATCCAACTCCTCTCCATGTCAACCGATTAATTGTGCCGTAAAATCTTAATTGTGTGGATTTGCAAAAATCATGCAGGTGGGTGAATTTACAGGCTATAAAAAGACTCGTACAAGGAGATTCACTAAAAATGGAAATTATACCAAACCCAAAGGTATAACAATAATCTTATCACCTTGTTGATTCTGTTTTCAAATTTCTTGTTTACAATCGCAACTTTTGTCTCCAATAAAGGAAGTGGATGGCGTCAAAATTCTTCAACTCGAGACCGCTGCCGGTGCTGCTATTAAGGTACACGCAGACAACCTAAGATGTTGATTTTGCTTCTTTATATTTGCATTGACCGTTCATCTACCTTCATATCTCTTTCAAGAACAAAGCTAACCTCTCCTCTCTCTCTCTCCCTCTCAGTTTTTTGATAATGCTATAGGTGTCAACGTTCCTCGTTCTCGATTCCTGCCCGTGAAAGCAACTTCTGACCTTCTTCTAGTCCAAGTAAGTTGACTCGATACTCAAATTCTAACGTCCACGTTCTTGAAGAAGCAATGCCTACAAACTGAACTAATCATATATGTTCACAGTCCGACCTCTACACCTTATCTGATGGTGGCTATGTGATTCGAAACCCTTCAAGGATCAATCCTTCTAATCCTACTATCGAATTGGGCCCCGAGTTCAAGAAGGCAAAACAACCATCTCTCTCTCCACCATTCTCCTTTTTTTTTTCTGTAAATGAAGCATTTTCAAGAAAAGCATAATATTGTATTGCTAACTCGGCAGGTGGCCAATTTCTTGAGCCGTTTCGAATCCATCCCGAGCATCATCGAGCTGGACAGCTTGAAGGTGTCGGGCGACGTTTCGTTTGGAGCTAACGTTACTCTTAAGGTTCTGCTTTGCTCTCTACCTTTTTTCGCTACACATTCCTAGTGCAGCTCAATCAAAAGAATCCATATGATCATATTGTGGCTTTTCGTTTTTATGCAATTTCCAGGGCACAGTGACTATTGCTGCAAAGCCTGGCGTGAAGCTTCAAATCCCGGGCGGATCAGTGATTGCTGATAAGGTTTGATTCCATGGCAGGCCTAGCTTTTATTTACGTAACACCCGTAGTTATTTTTTATTTTATTTCCTCTTACTTTTTGATTTGTTTAATGACCAGGTAATCAATGGTCCTGAAGATATATAGAAAATGAATACAGGTGAGGGTTGGTATCTTGAGACTCATATTTTCTAATGTGGTGTGTCTTGTCTGCAACAAAGAAGAATAATCGGTAAACTACTGTCGAAACTTGGTAAAAGTCCTTGTCATGTAATAACTAGAACCTCATAATAACTAAGTGGGGATCTCAAAATTTCATCCTCTACCCAATTTTCTTTTCTTTTTTCAGTTCATTTATTGTGGGGATGTGAGAAGGTCGTATGAATGAATACTTCTATTTTGCCTTGTCTTTCTGACAAGCGAAAAGTCAAATTTTACGACCCAACCTACATATCCAAAAGACTAATGTCCGAAAGTCGATCTTATCCGCCTTTTTTCTATTGATTACATGTTACGATCTCTCAATTATATACTTGGTGGTCCATCAAAGGTGTTCACGTGGAATATAAAAGGCCACCACCCGACGTATGCATCCATCTATATGTACGTATAATGTGGGTCGCACTCACACGGTATATTAGATCGATTTTCACACACACACACACACATATATATATATATATATATATATTACATTAATAATACAATATCTAAGAAATCACCCGAAATTTTTGCATTAATGTGGGTCATCATAGCATATTTCTATATATGTCTATATACATTATATAATACGCTGATACAAAAAAAAAAAAAAAATGCTCCACTAGGTTGGCCAAATGGTCAACTAGTTTTTTTTTTTTTTCGAGATATCCCTACCTGGCTATGGGCTAATCCCTAAATACCGGCTAGGCTTTTTTGCGGCACACAGACCTGACGGAGGCTTAATTGCGCCACTCACTCCATAGATGTGACTAATCTCCATGGGCCAGATGGATACGTCACAAACCCGTCGGACAAGGATTGTCATGGGCCTTAGGCCCATGGGGACTCCTCAAGGAATGGGAGGAAAATCCGATCCCACGACCTAACACACAAAGACCTTTAAGTCCTCCACCTTAACTACTAGACCAAGGCGGTCAACGTGGTTTAATGGGCGTAAAGTTGATAAAATGGATTTAAAAGGATTCGTCCTGATGGAAGTCGTGGCGAAGTTCATATTCGTTTCAGGCTAAACACAACATACGAATTACAATGATATTGTGCCAATTCGTTTTTCAACTAAACTTGGTCGAACTCGAAGTGCGAAGATTACGATGGCGATGAATGAAATACTAACTAATAAAAAAATAGTAAAATATCTTAAAAGGCTGTTGAATATGGGGCCCATTCCGAAAATGTAAAATCTCAGCATTTGAGAAACAGCTCGGAATTGACAATAGACAAGCGGGCGGCACGACAGAAGAAATAAAGGAAGCCCAAAATAATATTTAAGAAAATTGTACATATCATAAATTAGATAAGATATTAAATAATATTATAAAAAAAAAAAAGAACTCGAAAAACCATTAACTTCTTCGAGCTCACCTAACCCTCGCGTCCTCGTTTTATATATTAAGTAGTACTAACAATAATAATCCCTTCCCAACTCCTTGTGAAGACTCTCACTTGCTCCTCGGTTTCGAAGAACGAACCAAGTGAAAAGACGAGAAATCGAATCGGAGGAGATGGCTTTCCAAAAGATCAAGGTGGAAAACCCCATCGTCGAAATGGACGGTTAGTTTCGGATCGCCATCTTTTCATTTCTCTTGTTCCTTCTAATTTTTTTTTCCTGTGTATGTGTTCTGCGATCGGTGTTTTCTTTGTTCTATTTTCTGATTGTTTTTTGTGACCTAGCATAGCTTAATAGGTTTTGGCGGTGTTTCGTGTAGCTTGTGGGTTTTGATCTTAGATCGTTGTTATGAAGAGCGAGCGAAATGAACAGAGATCTCGACTTTCCGCAGATCTGTTTGTTTTGCTTTTGTTCTTACCAGTTAAAGTTTCTTTTGTTAAAAGAGTTCGGTCCCATGCTACTTTATTTCTGGGCTGAGATATCTATCTTGAAGCTCAGCTGTGTTGTCGATCTGTTACGTGCTTGGTAGGTTAGAGTCAGACTTATGTTTGACTTGTTACGGGTTTATGATTTGATATGAACTTTACAGAAGATGGTGGTAGAAGTTTAATTTTACTGATTGAATTTTCTGTTTTCATTGAACTATCAGGAGATGAGATGACAAGAGTTATCTGGAAGTTCATCAAAGACAAGGTATGAGAAAGAAGCTTTCGAGCAAGTTCTTCCTTGTCTGCTTTTGATCCACTTTAAATCCACCGATGGATTGTGACTTTGTTATATTCTCATGTGTCTGAATCTCAGTTGATTTTGCCTTTCCTGGACTTGGACATCAAGTACTTTGACCTGGGACTTCCTCATCGTGATGCTACCGATGATAAAGTTACTGTTGAGAGTGCAGAAGCTACTCTTAAGTAAGTTTTTTCGTATGAATAAAGGTTCATTTTCCACATATAGAATACATGGGCAGCTTCTATGGTGTGGTTAGCGTGATTCTTGGTTTGATTGAGCACTACACTAAGAAGTAAGAACTGTGAAACTACACTTTCTTTAAACTTACAAACCTTTGTTTCTTGAATTGCAGGTACAATGTGGCTATCAAGTGTGCAACCATCACTCCAGGTAATGCCCTTATTTGTCAAGCACCATCTATATGAGAAGACAGAACAGAGAAGCAAACAACATGTTTTGTTAAATTTTTGCAGATGAAGCTCGTGTGAAGGAGTTTACCTTGAAGCACATGTGGAAGAGTCCAAATGGTACCATTAGAAATATCTTGAATGGTAGGTGATATCGGTTCTTTTAACATTTTCAATTCATTTTAAAGGAAGTGATTCATAGGTAAGTAAATGATAATTAGTTTTTAATTTCTGATTTTCCCATGCAGGCACTGTGTTCAGAGAGCCAATTCTGTGCAAAAATATCCCTCGTCTTGTGCCAGGTAAAGATCACCATTTATTGCATCATCTTGTTGCTACAGAATTTGTCTTAGTTCAACTATCTATGGCTTTATAGGATGGACCAAACCTATTTGCATTGGGAGGCATGCCTTTGGTGATCAGTACAGAGCAACCGATGCAGTTATTAAAGGACCAGGAAAGCTCAAGCTAGTGTTTGGTATGGCCTTCTGTTTTGCATTATATCATATCTTATTGGCACAGCTCCTCTTAAGTTATGTCGCCGTAATTTAGCAACATAGAATACTTTTCAATGGCGTTGCCCAATGTTATTCATGGTTTAGCTTAACTATGTTTGAATAACTGCAGTGCCTGAAGGGAAAGATGAGCAAACAGAGATGGAAGTTTACAACTTCACCGGGGAAGGTGGTGTCGCTCTGGCCATGTACAACACTGATGAGGTTTGTTTTGATACGTTGATTCATCATCAAGTCATAGTATGCAGTTTCCATATATTTATTGACTTTCGTTTATTGTGCAATCTACCGTGTGATAGTCAATCCGTGCCTTTGCCGAGGCTTCAATGACAACGGCGTTGGAGAAGAAGTGGCCATTGTATCTTAGCACAAAGAACACCATTCTCAAGAAATATGATGGCAGGTAAGAAGTTATGTGATTTATAAGTTGGATTTACCTTTCCTCTACCTGTTAAATGATGAATTAACAATTGTTCATCATATATGAAGATTCAAGGACATTTTTCAAGAAGTTTATGAGGCTTCATGGAAGTCTAAGTTTGAGGAAGCTGGAATATGGTAGGTTTTCTTTACCTTTTTTTCTTCTGTGGATTAGTGATATATTAACTTAATTATTTCTTTTCCAACCATTCTTTACGTGATTTATATAAATTTTCACAGGTATGAACACCGTCTCATCGACGACATGGTTGCATATGCTCTGAAGAGCGAAGGAGGTTACGTATGGGCATGCAAGAACTACGATGGCGATGTTCAAAGCGATTTCTTGGCACAAGGTATTGTAAAACCCTATGAATGGCAAAATTGGCTCTCTATATGGAGTGTAGAATACGAGCCAAAGTAACCCATTTTCACTTCATTTGCAGGTTTTGGATCTCTTGGCCTGATGACTTCAGTCTTGGTATGTTTGTGCACTTCCCTGATCTTTCTCGACCTTCACATTTCCTATTTCCTACCCAGAGATTCCTTGCACATGCATTTTTCTTAGCAGCTAAACCATATCTTCAATTCATTACAGGTTTGTCCCGATGGTAAGACAATCGAGGCCGAAGCAGCCCATGGAACTGTGACCCGTCACTTTAGAGTCCATCAAAAGGGAGGTGAAACAAGTACGAATAGCATCGCCTCTATCTTCGCCTGGACTCGTGGGCTTGCCCACAGGTCAGAAACACACACACAAGAACACACTAAAACGTGTGATTATATATTTTCATTAATTATTTCTCGTGAGCCTTAAAAACACGAACAAACTTTACAGGGCTAAGCTGGACAACAATGCTAAGCTTTTGGACTTCACCGAAAAGTTGGAAGCTGCCTGCGTAGGCGTGGTAGAATCAGGCAAAATGACAAAGGACCTCGCACTTATCATCCATGGATCGAAGTGAGTGTGTTTTATTTAGTCGTCAAAATTCAAACATGCCAACGTACATATCCAAAATGAGGCTCTGCTCACTTCTTTCCCCATGTAATAAATCTCTCTCTTCGTAGGCTGTCGAGGGATCATTATCTCAACACTGAGGAGTTTCTTGATGCTGTGGCCGACGACCTTAAAGCAAGACTTTCTTCCTAAGCAAGAATGTACGTTCACTCAAATGATAGCAAGTAACAACTGTTTGTCTTAATCGTTCATTCTTATCGTGTTTTTGCTACGTTTAGGTCATCGATTTGCTGAAGGAGACAACGCTTTGCTTTTTGGTAATATGGGAGCATTGAAGCAATTTTCCATTTTCCATTTGTTTCTATGTGCTGCTATGAAAGAACTGCTTCGTTTTGCTGCTTTACTTACCTTCTTGTCCCAATTGAACTTTTTGTCTGTACTCCGACGCTCAAAACAAAACTATTATCTATGAACTCTGCTTTGAAATATTGAAATATAGCTGAGGATGTTCTTCGACCAAAATGGGCATAAAGTTATTGGGATTTTCTGTAATTTCTGCCCCAAATTTGAAAGATGTTGAAGTGTACTACTATGCGAATTTGAGAAGCCTCCACGCAAGCTCAAAGGTTTCCTTTGAAGCGAGCACGAGTGAAAATCACACAAGAACAAAATCATACTCGTCTATGGTGGGTGTAAAATCGTTTTTAGCCAATGACCCCTTGGCCTAGTCTAGTGGTTGAGGGGAGGCTTCAAAGGTCATGTGGTTAGGAGGTCAAGGTATCAAATTCCACTCTCACATTCCTTTGAGAAGTTCCAATGGGCCTAAGGTCCATGACTATAGTTGTTGGGTGGATTTGGGACGTATCCATCTGACCCCGGAGATTAGTCCACCTCTGGAGTGTGTGGCGGTTAGCCCATAGCCGGGTTGTGTGGGATACCTCGGGACCGTAAAAAAAATATGGTGGTGTAATATAATAAATGTTCTGTAGATACACCTATATATATATATACATGTGAATATATTCTAAGGCTTAGGCCCTTTCACGACAGTGACTGGACAAGTAGCATTTTGAACCACGTGGTTACTCACGCTCCCAAACAAAACCCTGTAATAATTGAATCGCAAAAATAAGAAAAAGGAAAAGAAATGGAGCTCGGTAATTAAGATCTTTTGTAATAATAATTAGCACTTAATAGTTACCTCTTAATGGCTCCTAAACCCCTACTCCACACAACGAGGGAGTCGAGCTTGAGGTTTTCTACTGCATCGCATAGAGCTTTTCCCTTGCATCACCCCAATACACTTTCGCCATTACCTTCACCTATATGTAATAAAAATAGTAATCTTTCATATCCAAATGCATAGCTAACAGCATATATATATATATATATATATATATATATATATATATATATATGAATATCCTGCTTTTTCCTGGCAACTTTCTCTAGTAAATCAAGAACTTGAGCATGTCTGGGATGAGCCCATAATTCTTGGACACGTCGATTTCTTTGACCTCTTCTAATAGGATCAAAGCTGATGAATGAATATCATAGCATGTAACATTATAAGCATCGATATATATTCAAGAATATTTCTAGAAAGAAAAAGAAAATTGAACTGTGTGCATACTTACGAGAGCCCATATCTGCAAAAAGCTGCTTATGGGTGGGGATCAGCTTTGGGAGAGACAACATGGATCATTACAAGGCGATCGCCCTCTTCGATCAGATTTTCGATAGCCCAACGCAAAGCTGATTTGCTCGTCTCTGAATAATCCATTCCTATCCCAATAGAACGTTGCTTTATTAGCCATCTTTCTTTTCTTTTTTCACTACGAACTATATATGAAGAATTAGTCTATGATGTTATGCATCATGTGTACGTAGTTTGTGGCTATTTATATACTTGCCTTGAATTCTATGAGGAGCAACATTCTTCAAGGTACCAGTAAAGTCTTTTGCTTGGACTGACTGGGCTTTTTATTTTAGTCTTATCATATGAAACTTAATAATGAATGATCTTTGAAGATATCGAACTCCTCTTCAACATAGATTATGATGTCACGTTGTTATGGGGGTGCCTTCTAATATTATTAGTAGGGTTACTTTTCAATTTTATAATGTACTTTTGGCGGTGGTTGACCTCATCCAATGATAAAACACTTTCATAAGATGCATAAATAGCTTCAATATTTCTCATGTTTTGTCCGAAATTCACTCTAATTTGGCAAAAAACCCTTCAAAAACAAAAAAAATAATTCATCAATGGATACGATTACAGCAAGCACTTCGTCTTCTTCATAGATAATACACAACAAACAAAAACTAATCCAACAAGAAACATTAAAGAATTCGCCAGAATTGAATTACCCTAACACAAAAGATACAAATAACTCCTTCAACCATGGCCTTACTAGTTTGTCTTTCTCGCATATCTCTTCCCTCCTCTGCAAGAAAACACATTTTTACTGAGATTCCAAAAGCCTAATCCCAGCTTCAAGATCCTCCAACGTAATGGTAAGCAAAGAATCTTCATCCATGCACTCGAAACCAATCCTCAAATCAAGATTCTCCCTCGCATTCACAAGCATAGGCTCTATCAAGCCACCGTTCATTTCCTTCCTCTGTTTTTCGCTGGTTTCTCCTTCAATAAGCTCAGCAACAGCTTCCACTGTACAAGACGAATGCAGCTTGAATCCATACAGAAGGCTATCTCCGCCTTGGTTCGACATCTTAAGACGAAGGATATTCGACAGATCGATGGGACTGAAGTCGCCGAAGTGGAAAAACTTGGTCACCCTTCTGCAGAAGCCTTCGTTTGAAGCTATTACACGCTTCATAGGTTCGCTGTAGCCCGCGAATATTACGACTATTTTCCCGCTGTCCATGACTGACATTATCTCCTCCAAGGCTTCGATTCCATAGTCCTTGTCGTCAGATTTCTGCATAGGGATTAGCCGATAGGCTTCGTCTACGAAGAGAATGCCTCCTTCTGCGTCTTTGATCTGATGTTTTTATTCGTAAATTTGGATAAAGTTAGCATTCTTTTCACATGGGATTAAGACACTGTTCTATGCCTTTGTAATGGAAGTGAAAAACAGAAGTCACCTTTCTTCGAGTTTTAGGACCAGTGTGACCTACGAACTCTCCGACTAAATCCGTTCTTTGCACTTCTGTTACCTTATCAGTAGGAAGTATTCCCACCATGTTCAGTAGTTTCCCGAGGACTCGAGCAACCATTGTCTTACCTGTTAATAATAATTGTCTATAAGATATACAATTCAAGAAAAAAACACCAGGCAAAAACTTGTTTTTTCATTACGTCGTTCGTCCTTGCGACGAGATAAACTTAACGATTGGTTGATAAGTTTTACGAAGATAATTAGGCCAAACCTGTCCCGGGATTTCCAAGGAAGGCCATGTGAGGCGGTCTTCTGGCGCCAACTTTGAGCCCTAATGCACGTCGTCTCTCGTCCAAGAGCATACCCTTAGCCCACTTGCGAAGCTGCAACTTAATCGCTTCTAAGCCAATTATGTTCCTTAGTTCGCTTTCGAGGGCGTCCATCTTTGCTTTTATCTCGGTGCAAGCTTCGATGGCTTTCTTCTTACGCTGCTCTTCTAAGTGCTTGATGAGTAAGTCCCGCAATTTTTCATTACCAGGGATAGGCGAAACGTGATGTAAAGGAGTCAAACGTTCCTACATATAACAAGGTAGTTTGCAATAAGCATCAAATAGCCAAGAAATTATGACCCAACGATGTAAAAATTCAAGATAGTTTAATATGGGAATGTTATTACATTATCTTCGGCGCTGCAGTTTGCATTGTACTCGAGCAACATACTAACGGTTGAGCAGTCTTTATTTTGAAGGGAGTGCCAAACAGCAAGGTGCAAAGGAGTCATCCCATTCTGTCGAATAAGAATTGAAACAACGCAATATTTAATTGGAGTGTGTAAAAGAAGCAATAAAAGGAAAGAGATCTGAGATACAAACTCACATTTGCCTTGGCTTCGATAAAAGCACCATGAGCAAGGAGTAACATTGTGGTGTCATTACATCCGTTCTTAGCTGCCATATGCAATGGAGTTTCCCCATACTGCAAAAGGAACGAATCAAAGGAAAAAAGGGACATTTCAGGACCGTACTTGATAATTAAGAAGACGAAAAGATTATAAGATGGGCTTACTCTGCTTACCATATTCTTGGCTTCTAAGTCAACTACCTCTTCGGTGCCTCTCCATTGAAGAAGATGTTTAACAACATCGACTTTGTTGTAACCAGCGGAAACATGAAGGGGCGTTTGTGCCATCTATATATGGAGAAAAATATGAAAGTAAAGAGATGTGAAAAAAAAATGAACAAATGCTCCAATAATTCCCCAAAGATGCATTTCCCCATCCTTCGCTACATCTTTTTCAGCCTTCTTGGTAAGAAAAATTCCACAGAGGCTCAACGCTTATGCTATTCTATTCCTCTATATCCACACTCAAACATGAAAGTTCCTCTAATATTGACACGCAAACCATCATAATTAGCAGTTACTTCTCCCTCGTTCATCGTACGTTAATGCCAAGAAATATCCAGAAAAGAAAAAAACAAAATTTAACAAGTCTTGGACCATTTATGATAAATCACAAAGCCGCTTAAATCATACAGCACAATGGCAAAACTCTCCAAGAACAGCAGATTCATTCACAATACATAACGAAAATGGGAATGGAAAAAGAAAAAGAGAGAGAGGGAGCGGATGAAAAGAGGGAAACTTTACAACGGGGTTTCGTTCATTGAGAAGATAAGGACTGTCTCGGAGCAATTTCTGAATGGCATTCACATCTCCGTACTGCGCATAGCCATGGATCGTGCTCGGCTTCAAAGATTTCGGCCGCTGATTCTTCTGCATATCTCTCTCAATGTTCGATTTGTGTTGGGTAATTGCAGAATCTTTTTTTTTTTTCCCCTTGATTTTCTTTCTTGTTTATCGCAGATTAATGCGGGCGAAGTAATCAAGAAAAGAGTATCGTTTGAGAGTCACTCGCAGTCAAAAACGCGTCATTATTATGATTGTAATCAACGAAAGAAAACGATGGAATTCATAACATTTCTTAGTTGTCGGCAGCTCAGCAAATCATTGACGCCAGACCACACACGCCCGTCGCTTGCAATATTCACCGCAAATAATAGCAATAACAATCATAATAATAATCAATTGTAATATAATACTAATGAAATGATGACAAATTACTATTTTAGTTAAAATATAAAAGCACTAACACTAATAATAATCAGTTATAGTAATTAATCAAATTGGGTTGTTTTATTTTGATTTTTGTTATACAAGCTCTGAGGCTTAATATAACACCAGTAATTTTTCGCACACTCTACGCGCGTGCATATGTTTAATATATTATGGTGTTCTTAATATTTAGATTTATTATTTATTATCGAATTGATGAAATATAATTTATAACTGTATAAAAGAAAAATAATTTTTAGGGGTATAAGTATAATAAATAAATAATATAAAAGTAACATGAAAATTATTAAAGTAATTAAATAAAAAATAGAGGAGCTAAATTGCAGATAAATATGACAGACCAAATGTGACAGTTTATAACCATCTCACGCCCTTTATATAATAAATAGTATAGATACTAGTACTTTCCGCACACTCTATTCTATGCGTGTGCTGATAAATATAATTATATATTCATGTTACTTCAATTTTGATATTTATAATACTTAATATTTAATAGATGAAATATAGTTTTTAAATATAAAATGAAAACTAATGTGTTGGAGTATAATTACAATAACTAAAAATTTAAAAGTGAAATGATAATTTATTAAATTAATTAGATTACAAATAGAAGGACTAAATTGTAAATAAAATCACAAATCAAATTGACAGTGTATACCCACCATAGACGGTTTATATAATAAGATAGATAAGGAGAGGGAGTATATTTATATACAATGCAAAACTACTGGCTTATGATGATTCATATTAGATGTTTAAACAACTTATACGTTCCTATTTCCTTTTAACAACATCTATTCAATTTTATTAATGGGAGAGGCAGATAAAAAATGAATCATTCAATTTTGATGTGTAAACTTACTTGGAGTTCGGTTTCTAGGACTTTAACTGGGACTATTTGTCTTAATATGTAGTATGTTCAGTCCGAGAAATACCTAAAGTGAAGGAGTTCAAATGGAATGGAATCGAATTGATGACCTCCATGTAAAAATACCGTGAGAAAACGAACTACTATCAATAAAAATAACCATAGACTCTCATTTCAACAAAAACAAACCAGACAATAGTATGATATTCTATTGACTGGTTAGGATCATACGGTAGGGTTTTACCAGCAGCTAAATTGAACAATACATCTACACCAAAGCATATAATTTGATGAATATATATATATATATATATGTATATGTAAGTGGAGAATGGATGCTAGTATTATAACACTATTCCGAAAGGTCATTGACGTATACAATAATCATAAGAGATAGTTCTTTGTCAGCTTCTCTCATTCAGACAAGCCCAAATATCAGACAAGATTCGATAATCTTTTCGAGAAATTCCTTCTGCGATTTGACCCATGTTTTTCCTGCAATAAGGAATAGTGTGATGATCAATAATGAACTAGCAGCATTAAACCTAATTAAAACAACCCAAATATGAGTTGGATTTCTTCTTATAATGACAATTTAAATAAATTTAGAATCAAGAAGCCAAGGGGCGGGGGTAGTGTCACTACCTTATAATTAGATCATTAGTTTAGACTGTTTTGATGAGAAGGAAGAAGAGTTATTAGATCCGATGAAGTCATGTGTAGCAGCTCCATGACCATTATTCATCTGCATGCAATCTTCTCGGCTACTGAAAACATAAAAATTTCAATGCCATATTAGAGAAAAAAATAACGAGAACTGTCGTCAAATTTTCGATACGATCTCTTTCAAACAAACTCATTGATGTGAAAGCCTTTTTTTAATGAGGAAAGAACTGAGTAAGAACCAAAAGGACCCAAAAAAAAACATATAAGGAAGGAAAGCAAAAGCTGTCACTAACCACAATTTTTTAGTTTTCTCGCTTTAATTTTTCATATCTTAGTGTTTTCTTTCCTCCGGCAACAACCCGAAGGTTTAGACGATTTCCAAAGCTATTAAAGTTGCGGACATACATACATAAAGACATCTTTATATGATTGATATACGAAGATGCATTAATATTGAGACACACGAGTATTATAAGTACCTTGATGAGTTGCTCCACAATGTATTACATGCGTTGTTTGGTTGATAATCATCCGATTCTTGATCCATAAACAGCCTCAGCTCAGTTCTATCGTTATTACCACTTCCTATCGTAGACAGATCATCTTCGCCCGACCCGTCTGAATTCCCTTCGATTGATTAAAAAAGCTAATTTCATAAGATCACACTACTCATAAGATGTTCTAAAAAATACATCTTTTTTGGAATAATAGGAAAAAAGAGGTATTTTTATATATGTGTGTGTACCTGAGGAAGCAGCAGGCTTGTCTGTTGTTTTCACAGTTCTGTACATCTGCATAAGGAAAGAAGTCATCACAAGCTGTTTCTTAAGATCGATTATTACATGAAAAACTAAGTGCGCTACTGATAATGTTAAACTTAATTAACCACTTCACTAATCTCTTTTCTGTCTCTATATAGATAGTTGTATAATAGTACAAAATGCATAAGTCATACATATTTAGCTCTCTCAAGCTAGAGTCTATAAACGCTTATAGCTATTGCAGGCTATGTAAGAAGACTTCTGTGACTTCCTCAGACATGCCTCAGATTAATCACCTATCACGAGGCTGATGTTTATTCAATTCATGATAGAGTATAGTAAAATCGAAGTTGCATTATTGCAAAATGATGACTTTTCGTTTGTCCTATTCATATATACATCTCTCTCTCTCTCTGAATAGTAGTACTGTCAGCCCAAATGAAGACTTTTTACTTCCCATTCTTCAATTACATTCATTCATTTAGACTTCAGTCGTCCCAGCGATTGCTTAGGCGAATGTGCCGCAAAGATTAACGGAGCCAAATTCTAAACTGGACATACAAAAACAACTCGCGCAAACAGTTAGATAAAGGAAAGAACACTGACAAGAGAGAACAAATGTGAGCTTCAGCTTTGTTTCTCTACTGTTGATTAAACCGTGTTTATAAAAACCTGGTTTTTTCTTACATAACTCCTTTAATTAGTATATGAAAACCCTTCTCTTCTTTTACCTGTAAGTGGCTTTTGACATGAGCAAGGGTGAGATCTTTGACATCCATGAGCTCAAGTACTGACTTTGGAGTAGCCCCTACAAAAAATTAAAATAAAATAATTATGAAGACCGATCAGTCAAAAACCTATCAAGATTAGACAAAGCTATCAAAATTTCATGAATAAAATATTCCCAAATATTAGACAGAGTAGCTTATATTACTTTCATGGCCGCCAAGGAGCTCAACTGCATGAACAAATCTAGCATGAAGAGTACTTGTCCATCTCATTCTTGGAGCCCTCAAGCTTCTTTTCGCAGGAATCTTGGACAAGAACCTCGATCTCATGATTCCATGGTGATTGTTAGAAGCACTTTCGGGATAATGATGATGAGAACAGTTTTGCCCTAAACTATTATACTGATGATGGTTTTGGTGGTGATAATTACCGATGTGCCCCTGACTGTGCATCTGATTGTACAAGCCATTGAACCTCGCAATGCTTCCATTGTTAGGCCCGAGATTCAGCGAGGGCATGTGGTGATCTAAGCCAACCCCATAATAATGAGCAGAAGAAGAAGAAGACGATGAAGAAGAAGCTAAGCTATTACTAGGAAGCATCTGATGATGATAGAACCTCATCTTTGGATCTATAACATGGCCCACGTTAGGCAAGAAAGGCAACGGACGGTTGGGATACACTGGGATGCCCTTGATAGGCCTAGAACCGTCCGATGAAACGCCTAGGAAAGTGTCTGCGTCGTAAGCACTCGAAGGATTCAAACTGTGGAGATTATTATGACAAGGGTTTTGCGGCGGCGGTCTCTTGCTGAGCTCTGCAATTCCTCCATGGCTAAGCAGCGAAGGGTGAGCCAGCGAAAGCTCAGTCAAGCAATTGGCTGAGCTCTTTTCACGGCGCTTCTGTTCTGAGGAAAGATCGAAGCCCAAAACGCTGACGTTTCGAGGGTTGAAAGACGGTGATGATGATGAAGCTTCTGAGGTTGTAATAATGTTATTACAGTTTGGTGGGCTTATGTGCAGAGAAAGATCTGGGAATTGTTTCGAGGAAGAGGGTTCCATGGAAAGCAGCTAGTACCTTATTTTCTTCACAGCAAAAAGGAGAACTAGAAAAAGAGAATTCCACGACAAACGCTTACAGATGATGATGATGAACTTCAGAGCGCGAGCCCAAATCTGTCCTTCGTTCAAATTTTTGTAAAGGGAAAGAAACCATTGGCTAGATTAGCTTACATAACTCAATGAAGATCGATATGTAAGAAATTTTACAAAATATATAATAAATAAGGGAATGAAGATATAGAAGAAGAAAAGCTATTTAATATAGCAGTGGAGGTGATGAGGTTATGTGGGGTTTGATTTGGTGTATGGTGTGTAATTCTTTCCTTGGGAGTATATATTGGAAAGCGACACTAGAACGAGGCCTCGGACTCATTGTCAAGCACATACAAAAGAAATAAAAACAAAATAAGATAAAAAGATTTTTTTTTTCTTACATGAATTGTTAATTAAACTAACATGAACAAGGTAAAAACAAGAAAATGCCACTACGCCAACTGTGCTGCTACATTTCGAACATTATATATAAAAATATACGATTTTCACTCTCTCCCGTGGACGACGGGTTAAAATTCTTGAATATGAAAGTAACCTTCCTTACTCTTAGATTCTATTTCTATCTCCCATTTTTCTTCCGTTGAAGTCACTTTTTTCTGTTTAAAGAAGTTTACATAATTATTTTTTGTTGTTTGGTTTTCGTATATATATATATATATTGCTTGCACATATCTTCTTTTTTTTTTCTTTCACAAATCATATAACATAATATAATATTAATTCTATCATCTGACTTGCGGAAACATGGTTGAATATCTATGGTCCTCGAGCACCAACACTTCATTCAAACTAATTAATGTTTTCCCGACATGAGAGCTATAATATATATATATATATATATATATATATAATACTCGACGTAGAAATCATGTATTAGATAAATCAGATGGTATTAGAGTACAACACAAACACATACGAGTAGACCCATTGACTTGAGAGGGAGAGAGAGAGAGGGGGAGAGGGGGAGAGAGAGCGGGAGAGAGAGAGGGAGAGATAGAGAGAGGGAGGGAGAGAGAGAGAGAGAGAGAGAGAGAGAGAGAGAGAGAGAGAGAGAGAGAGAGAGAGAGAGAGCATTATCTTAATCTTGATAAAGGGTTGTTTGTTTGGTAGCGTAAATGGTGGATCATGTGCACGAACCAAAAACAAAATAAAACCCACATAGACATTATTACCTTCTAATTCCCATTTCATACTCCCAAAATATTCCCTTCCTAAGCTTTCCATTACACCTTGATTTTACTCTTATTACATATGGAGAAACCCGACAACCTAAATGTTTAATATAGTTAGGGTTCTTAGTTCAAAGCCCTAGGCTGGATCAAAGGGAAAGATTAATATATATGCTCTTCGTATTGGGAAGTGAATAACTCCTCCCAGCACTTTTAATGCCGTTTTGTGTAAAAATAAAAAACTTCACCTTTTACGATGTTATATAATGCACTAAATGACACAAGTCCATTGACGGTGTCTTGCCCTTTGCATTTAATGTTGCAATATTATTTTAATGGGGAAAGGTCCTTTTAAAAAAAAAATTCGTTCCATTAGCTTTCTTTTATTTTTTCCCTTTTCACCTCTTTCGTTAGATATAAAAAAGTTATATATGTTCATTATTTGATTGACTGACGTTCATATATGTAGAACAAGTTGAAAATAAAATATAATATAGAAGATGGCTCCATCCATATCAACGGTGAGTAAGATGATCTCTTAATATTTCATTCTTCAGACACAGCCATACATTTAGTTCGAAATTACTGCAATGGTGGAGCCTTGTCTGGTTCGATGTTGATGTTACATTATTAGTAAATGTATTGCCCTAATTAACTGATGATGATGATGATGGTGACCTCATATTAAATTGTAATAATACATGATAAAAGTTAATTGATTCTTCAGAGTTTACCCGACAGAAAGGGTAATCAAATATTATTATTGAAGATTTCATATCAGGTCAAAATTTGATTTTTTTTACGGATTAGGTACGAATGGATAGATTTTGAAGATGAGCAACTATGTCACACTACGTAAGTTCCATTGAACAAGTGATTGTCTCCTAATCGCTATATTAAACCAATTAATTAATTGTTATTTAACACCTACTTTACATTGCTGAATTTCTCATTTATCCTTAATCGGTATGATGGGTAGTGCGTGCAACATACCGTTTCGATTCTCTCGTGACATTTTGCAATATAAATATTACAGAAATTTCGGCCAAAGTTTGGACACCTTATTAAACCAATATCCAACAAACAGATAATAAGTTGGCTTATATAGGTAAGAGAAGGGCCCATGTTTGAAAACATAGCTTATATACCTAAGTCGCGGAAACTCTCAACTAAGATGAATTAATCTATTTAAACAAATATTCAATCAAATGTTAGAGGATTAAGCAAAACCCTAATTGATATTGCAATGAGATGCGTAGTCTCATTCCAATCCGCAATTAAGTTGGTTTTCTATTATTACACATATCAGTTTCTGGTAATATTTGTATCTGAAGTAAATATATGGAACCCATTGCTACAGTGTATTTTCCTGTGAGGCACAGCATTGAATGAAAGCGTTTGAATTTCCATGGGCTTCCTTCAATGGCTTATTGTGTAATGATTTAAACATATGCATGTTGAAAGAGAAGAGGATTCCATTAGACAGAAGTCGATATAGATAGAGATATTATATATATAACTATATTTTTTTTATTAATTCGGTTTTTTCCTTATACTATGGCTGCGTTTAGTTGGTGAGATAAAGCGAGATAAGCCGAGATAAGTTTATTTGTCTAATATAATCTTGTTCAATTGACAATGTATTTTTTTAAGCCCGCTATAAATAACAGGCCCGCTATTATAAAATAGAAAACACAAGATAATTAAACCGTGTGGCGTGGGTGAGATTATTTATCCAACCAAGATAATTTATTGAATTGACTAAGATACCCTCATACCACCAAATTATAAAATCGTCTTTATTTCATTTATATGATAAAACTAAATAAACAACACCAATTATTACTTGTTTCATGGTGATCAAAATGATATGTGTATCTTATATTTTTAGATGCCCATAACAATAAATTATTTTGTAACCTATGTGTTGATGACATAAGGTTAATTTTGTAACTATACCAACAAGACAAAGACAAAATTTTTGTTACCTTGTAAACTAAACAAGATAATAATAAAATATGGTGTTGTTAATATTGCAAACTGAACATATAACTCGATAAATGTCAAGATTATAATCTTGAGATAAAATTGTGTAACATATTCTTATGCGGATAACTAAACGCGGTCTATAAGCCATAGATGCCTAGCAAAGAAATAATCCCTCCGTTCCTTAATACATGTCGTTTAAGTATATCACACGCATGTTGAAATAAAGTAAAATCTCCACTTACCGTTAATTAATTATGTTATCTAATTTAATTTAACAATTTCTATTAAAGATAAGGGGTAAACTGAAAATAATCAACGTTTTTATCTTAGAAAACTATAAAAGGACATGTATTTAAAAACAAAAAAATAAATTTTAAAACGACGTTTACCATGAAACAGCGATTTCTTACAAGTGTTTTGAATACGGCAAAGCTGACACAGAGACGTCAAATATGGTGTCTGTGATTGGCTATTTCCACGTGCACTTAGTTCTTTATGCCTTTTCGATTTTTTTTATGCAATTATTGAAGTTATGACATTGACAACATAGTCAATAAAGTTCGGAAAAATTGCGTTTAGAACGGAATAAATTAATACTAATCCTTAACAAGGAGCTCCAGCTATATGCTCTTTGCCTTTTTTTTTAATTAATTAAATTAAAGCAAATTATGTTGTTTCAAATGAAATGGGGGGAAATGAAGCGGACATAATGCAAATGGGTCAAGGTATCAAATTCCACTCTCATATTCCTTTGAGAAGTTCCAATGGGCCTAAGGTCCATGATATAGTTGTTGGGTGGATTTGGGACGTATCCATCTGACCCCGGAGATTAGTCCACCTCTGGAGTGTGTGTCGGTTAGCCCATAGCCGGGTTGTGTGGGATACCTCGGGACCGTAAAAAAAATATGGTGGTGTAATATAATAAATGTTCTGTAGATACACCTTATATATATATATACATGTGAATATATTCTAAGGCTTAGGCCCTTTCACGACAGTGACTGGACAAGTAGCATTTTGAACCACGTGGTTACTCACGCTCCCAAACAAAAACCTGTAATAATTGAATCGCAAAAATAAGAAAAAGGAAAAGAAAGTGAGCTCGGTAATTAAGATCTTTTGTAATAATAATTAGCACTTAATAGTTACCTCTTAATGGCCCTAAACCCTACTCCACACAACGAGGGAGTCGAGCTTGAGGTTTTCTACTGCATCGCATAGAGCTTTTCCCTTGCATCACCCCAATACACTTTCGCCATTACCTTCACCTATTATGTAATAAAATAGCAATCTTTCATATCCAAATGCATAGCTAACACAAACATATTATATATATATATATATATATATGAATATCCTGCTTTTTCCTGGCAACTTTCTCTAGTAAATCAAGAACTTGAGCATATCTGGGATGAGCCCATAATTCTTGGACACGTCGATTTCTTTGACCTCTTCTAATGGGATCGATCAAAGCTGATGAATGAATATCATAGCATGTAGCATCATTATAAGCATCGATATATATTCAAGAATATTTCTAGAAAGAAAAAGAAAATTGAACTGTGTGCATACTTACGAGAGCCCATATCTGCAAAAAGCTGCTTATGGGTGGGATCAGCTTGGGAGAGACAACATGGATCATTACAAGGCGATCGCCCTCTTCGATCAGATTTCGATAGCCCAACGCAAAGCTGATTTGCTCGTCTCTGAATAATCCATTCCTATCCCAATAGAACGTTGCTTTATTAGCCATCTTTTTTTCTTTTTTTTTACTACAAACGATACATGAAGAATTAGTCTATGATGTTATGCATCATGTGTACGTAGTTTGTGGCTATTTATATGCTTGCCTTGAATTCTATGAGGAGCAACATTCTTGAAGGTACCAGTAAAGTCTTTTGCTTGGACTGACTGGGCTTTTATTTTAGTCTTATCATATGAAACTAATAATGAATGATCTTTGAAGATATCGAACTCCTCTTCAACATAGATTATGATGTCTCGTTGTTATGGGGGTGCCTTCTAATATTATTAGTAGGGTTACTTTTCAATTTTATAATGTACTTTTGGCGGTGGTTGACCTCATCCAATGATAAAACACTTTCATAAGATGCATAAAATAGCTTCAATATTTCTCATGTTTTGTCCGAAATTCACTCTAATTTGGCAAAAAACCCTTCAAAAACAAAAAAAATTAATTCATCAATGGATACGATTACAGCAAGCACTTCGTCTTCTTCATAGATAATACACAACAAACAAAAACTAATCCAACAAGAAACATTAAAGAATTCGCCAAGAATTGAATTACCCTAACACAAAAGATACAAATAACTCCTTCAACCATGGCCTTACTAGTTTTGTCTTTCTCCCATATCTCTTCCCTCCTCTGCAAGAAAACACATTTTAATGAGATTCCAAAAGCCTAATCCCAGCTTCAAGATCCTCCAACGTAATGGTAAGCAAAGAATCTTCATCCATGCACTCGAAACCAATCCTCAAATCAAGATTCTCCCTCGCATTCACAAGCATAGGCTCTATCAAGCCACCGTTCATTTCCTTCCTCTGTTTTTCGCTGGTTTCTCCTTCAATAAGCTCAGCAACAGCTTCCACTGTACAAGACGAATGCAGCTTGAATCCATACAGAAGGCTATCTCCGCCTTGGTTCGACATCTTAAGACGAAGGATATTCGACAGATCGATGGGACTGAAGTCGTCGAAGGGGAAAAACTTGGTCACCCTTCTGCAGAAGCCTTCGTTCGAAGCTATTACACGCTTCATAGGTTCGCTGTAGCCCGCGAATATTACGACTATTTTCCCGCTGTCCATGACTGACATTATCTCCTCCAAGGCTTCGATTCCATAGTCCTTGTCGTCAGATTTCTGCATAGGGATTAGCCGATAGGCTTCGTCTACGAAGAGAATGCCTCCTTCTGCGTCTTTGATCTGATGTTTTTATTCGTAAATTTGGATAAAGTTAGCATTCTTTTCACATGGGATTAAGACACTGTTCTATGCCTTTGTAATGGAAGTGAAAAACAGAACTCACCTTTCTTCGAGTTTTAGGACCAGTGTGACCTACGAACTCTCCGACTAAATCCGTTCTTTGCACTTCTGTTACCTATCAGTAGGAAGTATTCCCACCATGTCAGTAGTTTCCGAGGACTCGAGCAACCATTGTCTTACCTGTTAATAATAACTGTCTATAAGATATACAATTCAAGAAAAAAACACCAGGCAAAAACTTGTTTTTTCATTACGTCGTTCGTCCTTGCGACGAGATAAACTTAACGATTGGTTGATAAGTTTTACGAAGATAATTAGGCAAACCTGTCCCGGGATTTCCAAGGAAGGCCATGTGAGGCGGTCTTCTGGCGCCAACTTTGAGCCCTAATGCACGTCGTCTCTCGTCCAAGAGCATACCCTTAGCCCACTTGCGAAGCTGCAACTTAATCGCTTCTAAGCCAATTATGTTCCTTAGTTCGCTTTCGAGGGCGTCCATCTTTGCTTTTATCTCGGTGCAAGCTTCGATGGCTTTCTTCTTACGCTGCTCTTCTAAGTGCTTGATGAGTAAGTCCCGCAATTTTTCATTACCAGGGATAGGCGAAACGTGATGTAAAGGAGTCAAACCTTCCTAATATAACAAGGTAGTTTGCAATAAGCATCAAATAGCCAAGAAATTATGACCCACGATGTAAAATTTCAAGATAGTTTAATATGGGAAATTATTACATTATCTTCGGCGCTGCAGTTTGCATTGTACTCGAGCAACGTACTAACGGTTGAGCAGTCTTTATTTGAAGGGAGTGCCAAACAGCAAGGTGCAAAGGAGTCATCCCATTCTGTCGAATAAGAATTGAAACAACGCAATATTTAATTGGAGTGTGTAAAAGAAGCAATAGAAGGAAAGAGATCTGAGATACAAACTCACATTTGCCTTGGCTTCGATAAAAGCACCATGAGCAAGGAGTAACATTGCGGTTTCATTACATCCGTTCTTAGCTGCCATATGCAATGGAGTTTCCCCATACTGCAAAAGGAACGAATCAAAGGAAAAAAAGGGACATTTCAGGACCGTACTTGATAATTAAGAAGACGAAAAGATTATAAGATGGGCTTACTCTGCTTACCATATTCTTGGCTTCTAAGTCAACTACCTCTTCGGTGCCTCTCCATTGAAGAAGATGTTTAACTACATCGACTTTGTTGTAACCAGCGGAAACATGAAGGGGCGTTTGTGCCATCTATATATGGAGAAAAATATGAAAGTAAAGAGATGTGAAAAAAAATGAACAAATGCTCCAATAATTCCCCAAAGATGCATTCCCCATCTTCGCTACATCTTTTCAGCCTTCTTGGTAAGAAAAATTCCACAGAGGCTCAACGCTTATGCTATTCTATTCCTCTATATCCACACTCAAACATGAAAGTTCCTCTAATATTGACACGCAAACCATCATAGTTAGCAGTTACTTCTCCCTCGTTCATCGTACGTTAATGCCAAGAAATATCCAGAAAAGAAAAAAAACAAAATTTAACAAGTCTTGGACCATTTACGATAAATCACAAAGCCGCTTAAATCATACACAACAAAACCAAGAACATCAGATTCATTCACAATACATAACGAAAATGGGAATGGAAAAAGAAAAGAGAGAGAGGGAGCGGATGAAAAGAGGGAAACTTTACAACGGGGTTTCGTTCATTGAGAAGATAAGGACTGTCTCGGAGCAATTTCTGAATGGCATTCACATCTCCGTACTGCGCATAGCCATGGATCGTGCTCGGCTTCAAAGATTTCGGCCGCTGATTCTTCTGCATATCTCTCTCAATGTTCGATTTGTGTTGGGTAATTGCAGAATCTTTTTTTTTTTCCCCTTGATTTCTTTCTTGTTTATCGCAGATTAATGCGGGCGAAGTAATCAAGAAAAGAGTATCGTTTGAGAGTCACTCGCAGTCAAAACGCGTCATTATTATGATTGTAATCAACGAAAGAAAACGATGGAATTCATAACATTTCTTAGTTGTCGGCAGCTCAGCAAATCATTGACGCCAGACCACACACGCCCGTCGCTTGCAATATTCACCGCAAATAATAGCAATAACAATCATAATAATAATCAATTGTAATATAATACTAATGAAATGATGACAAATTACTATTTTAGTTAAATATAAAAGCACTAACACTAATAATAATCAGTTATAGTAATTAATCAAATTGGGTTGTTTTATTTTAATTTTTGTTATACAAGCTCTGAGGCTTGATATTTCACCAGTAATTTTTCGCACACTCTACGCGTGTGCATATGTTTAATATATTATGTTGTTCTTAATATTTAGATTTATTATTTATTATCGAATTGATGAAATATAATTTATAACTGTATAAAAGAAAAATAATTTTTAGGGGTATAAGTATAATAAATAAATAATATAAAAGTAACATGAAAATTATTAAGTAATTAAATAAAAAATAGAGGAGCTAAATTGCAGATAAATATGACAGACCAAATGTGACAGTTTATAACCATCCCACGCCCTTTATATAATAAATAGTATAGATACTAGTACTTTCCGCACACTCTATTCTATGCGTGTGCTGATAAATATAATTATATATTCATGTTACTTCAATTTGATATTATAATACTAATATAATAGATGAATATAGTTTTAAATATAAAATGAAAACTAATGTGTTGGGGTATAATTACAATAACAAAATTTAAAAGTGAAATGATAATTTATTAAATTAATTAGATTACAAATAGAAGGACTAAATTGCAAATAAAATCACAAATCAAATTGACAGTGTATACCCACCATAGACGGTTTATATAATATATAGAGGATAAGGAGAGGGAGTATATTTATATACAATGCAAAACTACTGGCTTATGATGATTCATATTAGATGTTTAAACAACTTATCGTTCCTATTTCCTTTTAACAACATCTATTCAATTTTATTAATGGGAGAGGCAGATAAAAAAAAAAATCATTCAATTTTGATGTGTAAACTTACTTGGAGTTCGGTTTCTAGGACTTTAACTGGGACTATTTGTCTTAATATGTAGTATGTTCAGTCCGAGAAATACCTAAAGTAAAGGAATTCAAATGGAATGGAATCGAATTGATGACCTCCATGTAAAAATACCGTGAGAAAACGAACTACTATCAATAAAAATAACCATAGACTCTCATTTCAACAAAAACAAACCAGACAATAGTATGATATTCTATTGACTGGTTAGGATCATACGGTAGGGTTTTACCAGCAGCTAAATTGAACAATACATCTACACCAAAGCATATAATTTGATGAATATATATATATATATATATGTATATGTAAGTGGAGAATGGATGCTAGTATTATAACACTATTCCGAAAGGTCATTGACGTATACAATAATCATAAGAGATAGTTCTTTGTCAGCTTCTCTCATTCAGACAAGCCCAAATATCAGACAAGATTCGATAATCTTTTCGAGAAATTCCTTCTGCGATTTGACCCATGTTTTTCCTGCAATAAGGAATAGTGTGATGATCAATAATGAACTAGCAGCATTAAACCTAATTAAAACAACCCAAATATGTGTTGGATTTCTTCTTATAATGACAATTTAAATAAATTTAGAATCAAGAAGCCAAGGGGCGGCCTTAGTGTTACTACCTTATAATTAGATCATTAGTTTAGACTGTTTTGATGAGAAGGAAGAAGAGTTATTAGATCCGATGAAGTCATGTGTAGCAGCTCCATGACCATTATTCATCTGCATGCAATCTTCTCGGCTACTGAAAACATAAAAATTTCAATGCCATATTAGAGAAAAAAATTAACGAGAACTGTCGTTAAATTTTCGATACGATCTCTTTCAAACAAAATCATTGATGTGAAAGCCTTTTTTTAATGAGGAAAGAACTGAGTAAGAACCAAAAGGACCCAAAAAAACATATAAGGAAGGAAAGCAAAGCTGTCACTAACACAAATTTTAGTTTTCTCGCTTTAATTTTTCATATCTTAGTGTTTTCTTTCCTCCGGCAACAACCCGAAGGTTTAGACGATTTCCAAAGCTATTAAAGTTGCGGACATACGTACATAAAGACATCTTTATATGATTGATATACGAAGATGCATTAATATTGAGACACACGAGTATTATAAGTACCTTGATGAGTTGCTCCACAATGTATTACATGCGTTGTTTGGTTGATAATCATCCGATTCTTGATCCATAAACAGCCTCAGCTCAGTTCTATCGTTATTACCACTTCCTATCGTAGACAGATCATCTTCGCCCGACCCGTCTGAATTCCCTTCGATTGATTAAAAAGCTAATTTCATAAGATCACACTACTCATAAGATGTTCTAAAAAATACATCTTTTTTGGAATAATAGGAAAAAAGAGGTATTTTTATATATGTGTGTGTACCTGAGGAAGCAGCAGGCTTGTCTGTTGTTTTCACAGTTCTGTACATCTGCATAAGGAAAGAAGTCATCACAAGCTGTTTCTTAAGATCGATTATTACATGAAAAACTAAGTGCGCTACTGATAATGTTAAACTTAATTAACCACTTCACTAATCTCTTTTCTGTCTCTATATAGATAGTTGTATAATAGTACAAAATGCATAAGTCATACATATTTAGCTCTCTCAAGCTAGAGTCTATAAACGCTTATAGCTATTGCAGGCTATGTAAGAAGACTTCTGTGACTTCCTCAGACATGCCTCAGATTAATCACCTATCACGAGGCTGATGTTTATTCAATTCATGATAGAGTGTAGTAAAATCGAAGTTGCATTATTGCAAAATGATGACTTTTCCTTTGTCCTATTCATATACATCTCTCTCTCTCTCTCTGAATAGTAGTACTGTCAGCCCAAATGAAGACTTTTTACTTCCCATTCTTCAATTACATTCATTCATTTAGACTTCAGTCGTCCCAGCGATTGCTTAGGCGAATGTGCCGCAAAGATTAACGGAGCCAAATTCTAAACTGGACATACAAAAAAACAACTCGCGCAAACAGTTAGATAAAGGAAAGAACACTGACAAGAGAGAACAAATGTGAGCTTCAGCTTTGTTTCTCTACTGTTGATTAAACCGTGTTTATAAAAACTTGGTTTTTTCTTACATAACTCCTTTAATTAGTATATGAAAACCCTTCTCTTCTTTTACCTGTAAGTGGCTTTTGACATGAGCAAGGGTGAGATCTTTGACATCCATGAGCTCAAGTACTGACTTTGGAGTAGCCCCTACAAAAAATTAAAATAAAATAATTATGAAGACTGATCAGTCAAAAACCTATCAAGATTAGACAAAGCTATCAAAATTTCATGAATAAAATATTCCCAAATATTAGACAGAGTAGCTTATATTACTTTCATGGCCGCCAAGGAGCTCAACTGCATGAACAAATCTAGCATGAAGAGTACTTGTCCATCTCATTCTTGGAGCCCTCAAGCTTCTTTTCGCAGGAATCTTGGACAAGAACCTCGATCTCATGATTCCATGGTGATTGTTAGAAGCACTTTCGGGATAATGATGATGAGAACAGTTTTGCCCTAAACTATTATACTGATGATGGTTTGGGGGTGATAATTACCGATGTGCCCCTGACTGTGCATTGTACAAGCCATTGAACCTCGCAATGCTCCATTGTTAGGCCCGAGATTCAGCGAGGGCATGTGGTGATCTAAGCCAACCCCATAATAATGAGCAGAAGAAGAAGAAGACGATGAAGAAGAAGCTAAGCTATTACTAGGAAGCATCTGATGATGATAGAACCTCATCTTTGGATCTATAACATGGCCCACGTTAGGCAAGAAAGGCAACGGACGGTTGGGATACACTGGGATGCCCTTGATAGGCCTAGAACCGTCCGATGAAACGCCTAGGAAAGTGTCTGCGTCGTAAGCACTCGAAGGATTCAAACTGTGGAGATTATTATGACAAGGGTTTTGCGGCGGCGGTCTCTTGCTGAGCTCTGCAATTCCTCCATGGCAAAGCAGCGAAGGGTGAGCCAGCGAAAGCTCAGTCAAGCAAGTGGCTGAGCTCTTTTCACGGCGCTTCTGTTCTGAGGAAAGATCGAAGCCCAAAACGCTGACGTTTCGAGGGTTGAAAGATGGTGATGATGATGAAGCTTCTGAGGTTGTAATAATGTTATTACAGTTTGGTGGGCTTATGTGCAGAGAAAGATCTGGGAATTGTTTCGAGGAAGAGGGTTCCATGGAAAGCAGCTAGTACCTTATTTTCTTCACAGCAAAAAGGAGAACTAGAAAAAGAGAATTCCACGACAAACGCTTACAGATGATGATGATGAACTTCAGAGCGCGAGCCCAAATCTGTCCTTCGTTCAAATTTTTGTAAAGGGAAAGAAACCATTGGCTAGATTAGCTTACATAACTCAATGAAGATCGATATGTAAGAAATTTTACAAAATATATAATAAATAAGGGAATGAAGATATAGAAGAGAAAAGCTATTTAATATAGCAGTGGAGGTGATGAGGTTATGTGGGGTTTTGATTTGGTGTATGGTGTGTAATTCTTTCCTTGGGAGTATATATTGGAAAGCGACACTAGAACGAGGCCTCGGACTCATTGTCAAGCACATACAAAAGAAATAAAAACAAAATAAGATAAAAAGATTTTTTTTTTTCTTACATGAATTGTTAATTAAACTAACATGAACAAGGTAAAAACAAGAAAATGCCACTACGCCAACTGTGCTGCTACATTTCGAACATTATATATAAAAAATATACGATTTTCACTCTCTCCCGTGGACGACGGGTTAAAATTCTTGAATATGAAAGTAACCTTCCTTACTCTTAGATTCTATTTCTATCTCCCATTTTTCTTCCGTGAAGTCACTTTTTTCTGTTTAAAGAAGTTTACATAATTATTTTTTGTTGCTTGGTTTTCGTATATATATATTTTTGCTTGCACATATCTTCTTTTTTTTTTCTTTCACAAATCATATAACATAATATAATATTAATTTATCATCTGACTTGCGGAAACATGATGAATATCTATGGTCCTCGAGCACCAACACTTCATTCAAACTAATTAATGTTTTCCCGACATGAGAGCTATAATATATATATATATATATATATATATAATACTCGACGTAGAAATCATGTATTAGATAAATCAGATGGTATTAGAGTACAACACAAACACATACGAGTAGACCCATTGACTTGAGAGGGGAGAGAGAGAGAGAGGGGGAGAGAGGGGAGAGAGAGAGGGAGAGAGAGAGGAGAGATAGAGAGGGAGAGAGAGAGAGAGAGAGAGAGAGAGAGAGAGAGAGAGAGAGAGAAGAGAGAGAGAGAGAGAGAGAGCATTATCTTAATCTTGATAAAGGGTTGTTTGTTTGGTAGCGTAAATGGTGGATCATGTGCACGAACCAAAAAACAAAATAAAACCCACATAGACATTATTACCTTCTAATTCCCATTTCATACTCCCAAAATATTCCCTTCCTAAGCTTTCCATTACACCTTGATTTTACTCTTATTACATATGGAGAAACCCGACAACCTAAATGTTTAATATAGTTAGGGTTCTTAGTTCAAAGCCCTAGGCTGGATCAAAGGGAAAGATTAATATATATGCTCTTCGTATTGGGAAGTGAATAACTCCTCCCAGCACTTTTAATGCCGTTTTGTGTAAAAATAAAAAACTTCACCTTTTACGATGTTATATAATGCACTAAATGACACAAGTCCATTGACGGTGTCTTGCCCTTTGCATTTAATGTTGCAATATTATTTTAATGGGGAAAGGTCCTTTTAAAAAAAAAATCGTTCCATTAGCTTTCTTTTATTTTTTCCCTTTTCACCTCTTTCGTTAGATATAAAAAAGTTATATATGTTCATTATTTGATTGACTGACGTTCATATATGTAGAACAAGTTGAAAATAAAATATAATATAGAAGATGGCTCCATCCATATCAACGGTGAGTAAGATGATCTCTTAATATTTCATTCTTCAGACACAGCCATACATTTAGTTCGAAATTACTGCAATGGTGGAGCCTTGTCTGGTTCGATGTTGATGTTACATTATTAGTAAATGTATTGCCCTAATTAACTGATGATGATGATGATGATGGTGACCTCATATTAAATTGTAATAATACATGAGAAAAGTTAATTAATTCTTCAGAGTTTACCCGACAGAAAGGGTAATCAAATATTATTATTGAAGATTTCATATCAGGTCAAAATTTGATTTTTTTTTTAGGGATTAGGTACGAATGGATAGATTTCGAAGATGAGCAACTATGTCACACTACGTAAGTTCCATTGAACAAGTGATTGTCTCCTAATCGCTATATTAAACCAATTAATTAAATGTAATTTAACACCTACTTTACATTGCTGAATTTCTCATTTATCCTTAATCGGTATGATGGGTAGTGCGTGCAACATACCGTTTCGATTCTCTCGTGACATTTTGCAATATAAATATTACAGAATTTCGGCCAAAGTTTGGACACCTTATTAAACCAATATCCAACAAACAGATAATAAGTTGGCTTATATAGGTAAGAGAAGGGCCCATGTTTGAAAACATAGCTTATATACCTAAGTCGCGGAAACTCTCAACTAAGATGAATTAATCTTATTTAAACAAATATTCAATCAAATGTTAGAGGATTAAGTAAAACCCTAATTGATATTGCAATGAGATGCGTAGTCTCATTCCAATCCGCAATTAAGTTGGTTTTCTATTATTACACATATCAGTTTCTGGAAATATTTGTATCTGAAGTAAATATATGGAACCCATTGCTACAGTGTATTTTCCTGTGAGGCACAGCATTGAATGAAAGCGTTTTGAATTTCCATGGGCTTCCTTCAATGGCTTATTGTGTAATGATTTAAACATATGCATGTTGAAAGAGAAGAGAATTCCATTAGACAGAAGTCGATATAGATAGAGATATTATATATATAACTATATTTTTTTTATTAATTCGGTTTTTTCCTTATACTATGGCTGCGTTTAGTTGGTGAGATAAAGCGAGATAAGCCGAGATAAGTTTATTTGTCTAATATAATCTTGTTCAATTGACAATGTATTTTTTTAAGCCCGCTATAAATAACAGGCCCGCTATTATAAAATAGGAAACACAAGATAATTAAACCGTGTGGCGTGGGTTAGATTATTTCTCCAACCAAGATAATTTATTGAATTGACTAAATAGCCTCATACCACCAAATTATAAAATCGTCTTTATTTCATTTATATGATAAAACTAAATAAACAACACCAATTTATTACTTGTTTCATGGTGATCAAAATGATATGTGTATCTTATATTTTTAGATGCCCATAACAATAAATTATTTTTGTAACCTATGTGTTGATGACATAAGGTTAATTTTGTAACTATACCAAAAAGACAAAGACAAAATTTTGTTACCTTGTAAACTAAACAAGATAATAATAAAATATGGTGTTGTAATATTGCAAACTGAACATATAACTCGATAAATGTCAAGATTATAATCTTGAGATAAAATTGTGTAACATATTCTTATGCGGATAACTAAACGCGGTCTATAAGCCATAGATGCCTAGCAAAGACATAATCCCTCCGTTCCTTAATACATGTCGTTTAAGTATATCACACGCATGTTGAAATAAAGTAAAATCTCCACTTACCGTTAATTAATTATGTTATCTAATTTAATTTAACAATTTCTATTAAAGATAAGGGGTAAACTGAAAATAATCAACGTTTTTATCTTAGAAAACTATAAAAGGACATGTATTTAAAAACAAAAAAATAAATTTTAAAACGACGTTTACAAAACAGCGATTTCTTACAAGTGTTTTGAATACGGCAAAGCTGACACAGAGACGTCAAATATGGTGTCTGTGATTGGCTATTTCCACGTGCACTTAGTTCTTTATGCCTTTTCGATTTTTTTATGCAATTATTGAAGTTATGACATGACAACATAGTCAATAAAGTTCGGAAAAATTGCGTTTAGAACGGAATAAATTAATACTAATCCTTAACAAGGAGCTCCAGCTATATGCTCTTTTTTTTTTTAATATAATTAAATTAAAGCAAATTATGTTGTTTCAAATGAAATGGGGGGAAATGAAGCGGACATAATGCAAATGCTTATTATATATACACATGTTGCAGGCTATGCATTTTCTAAATATACAGTTGAAAGAGCTCTCTATATCATAAACGTTTTTTTATCTTTGAGGAATTATTCTTTTTTCTTGTGCTTTTTCATTTCTTTTGCGGCTATAGATTGTGCAGTATGAATATAACGACACACAAAATAATATATTATACGTAGTTTGTTTCTCACTTCCTTTAGTTTCAAATTCTTTCCTCCGTTAATAATATTAGATAGAGAGAGACATTACATAAAGAGAGAGAGAGAGAGGGAGAGTGGAGAGATAGAGATTAGAGAGAGAGGAGTCCACTACTATAGATTTAATTAATTGAGCATAGATTAAATAACTTGTATAATACATGTAACGTAGGTATTTTTAATAAAATAATAAAAAAAAACAAACCATTAACAAAATAAACATAAAATCAAAACCATTAATAAAATAGAGAAATTCGTATAAACAGAATACGAGTTAGTAACTCGTATAATAATTATACGAGTTACTAGTCCTTGCTGGCGATTGCAGATGATGTGGCGTAAATCGTATGATTTTTGTACGAGTTAGTAAATCGTATCTTCTTTTTACGTGTTATGTCTCGTCATTTATTTCACCCTAGCGATGGTACTTTGTTATTTGTTTAAAAAAAGCTGTCAAAAGGGTGAGTTAGTAGGAGGAACCAACTCCTCGAAATGCGTATTAAGAGAAAATAACTAATTGTTTCCGAGCTATTTATAAATATTGATAGTTTGCTTTATATTTCATATAGGCATCTTGAAACCACCAACAACGTACATTGTCACTTTAGACAACCACTGACAAAAGGAGGTGTAATAATAATCATTGAAAATCATAAAAGTAAATAAGTTTTTGGGCTTATTTGATATTTCCAATGAACGTCAATTACTTCCAAAGTCATAACCCACAAGAAGCAAAATTTAAACTCCAAAATAAAAAAAAGATGTAACTCGTAAAAAGAAGATACGAGTTACTAACTCGTAAAAACAATATACGATTTACGCTACATCATCGGTATTCGCCAGCAAGGACTAATAACTCGTATAATTATTATACGAGTTACTAACTCGTATACTATTTATACGGATTTCTCTATTTTATTAATAGTTTTGATTTTATGTTTATTTTGTTAATGGTTCGTTTTTTTTATAATTATTTTATTAAAAATACCTGTAACGTAAGTATCTTTAACATAAAAGAATATTTTGGGCACTGAAAGTCTCCCCAGTGATTCTGCCGTTCCCACCTCCCTATCTCTATATTAAATAATAAAATTTGTATTAATCTATGCACATTCTTAAATGGGTCTGTATTCTTATATATTTATTATCCCTCCCCAGCTGTTCCCTCAATAGAGTTCGACATTAGACTAACCTTTATTATTTGACCCTACATATATAATATATCATATATATATACATATATATATATATATATACCGTCTGCTCTACAGTCTACATCAACGAAAACCATAAGCTCCATGCACGTAATATAAATAGTAAATAATAAAACAAAAAATGATAAAAAAAATAATAAATATTTTACTTTGTATTAAACCGAACCAGACCGGCCTTTTTCAAAAAATTTCTTCTATCGTTTGCTTTACTCAAAGCTAAAGTCAAGTTGACAGCAATTCTCTTGCAAAGCACCACACCTAAAATCACTCACTTTCTCTAAAGTAATAAATTCTTTTCACATGTGTCTTTTCTGCTGAATCATAATTTACTTAGTGACTCATACATATACATATACATATGCTACTGTATATATATTGCCTTCGCTTATGGATTTATATAAAGACAAGTATTACATATAAAATGCCTAAATTTTTAATTTACCGTTTGTTTTCATTTTATCTAATTCATGGAATATGTGATGATCCAATGGTTCTTACCGTGGATAAATATGATTCAGCGTCTCACGGACATTGTAATTAGTAAATGAGACCTATGTTGACTTACTACACTACCTATTAGAGTATTTCGTACCTAGTGTAATAAAAGCTTTGGGCCGTAAGTTGTTAGAAGCTATATATTAATTTCGAGATATATACATGTATATTAACGATTACTTTATAAAGAATCAGTTGATAATATAAAGGAATATCTAATGTATGATTTTGAATCCAAATACTAAGGAAACAAATGCATTCGCGTAGTACGGATGCAAAATGCATACTGATATTCCTCATCATCAATACTGTCCCAAGAATCAAATAGTATAATAGATAGTGACAAAAGAAACGTAAACTAATGACGGGGATTTAAAAGAAAGGAACAAAAGCTTATAGAGGAATTGAATGACAAAAGAAAATAAATAAAAACTCGGACATATATTCATAGGCCACGAATTAATGTAATGTTCGTACAGCCCACATGACATACAGCAATAAATTCAAATGAAAACGAAAATGCACCTTCATCCATCTCCAATCTCTAACACATGCAATTAATATCAATTAATAACGGCCATATATGTTGATAAGAATCTAATTAATTTGACTAGCGTATGCTGGTATGTTTGCGTTATACATCATATTAACACTGATAATATACATACACGTGCCGCGGATAAGGCAATAGTTTCCTTTAATTAGCGTAGAACATTAAAGAAATTATACTTATTAAAAATTATAGTTTAATTTTGTTTTTTTTTTTTATTTTTTCTGTCGACAGAAGGTATCCCCATACAAACTCTGCCCATATATTACGTCCCTATTTATTAGAAGTATGTGGTAGGGAAGGGAACAAACCATATTTATTGTCACGACTCTCAGGAATAAGTTTCAGGGCATTAAATAGCTTCCAACTCACATGAATAAAGAAAGAAATATTAGGTTTTTCTTTCTTTTTTCTTTTTGCATTTCCCAAGGGATGGAAGATAATATTGGGTAGAGTAGAGAAGGGACATGCATTCTCATACAAATACATGTGTTTCAGTCAAACAAGTAAATTTAATCAGGCATGGACCGAAACACAAAAAATTCATCTTTATTATCATAATTGAATGTATGTCTGTAACGGACAGCACCACCTCATTCAATTTCCTAGAGCTAAAAACAATTTCTTGAGAGAAAAAATATATATATATATATATTATATATATATGTGGGCTTGAGATAAAAACGAGAGAGAGAGAGAGAGAGAGAGAGAGAGAGAGAGAGAGAGAGAGAGAGAGAGAGAGAGAGAGAGAGGTTAGGGTTCCTCAGATGGCCCAATTCCTCGAAAATTGAGTAATAAATGCAAAAGGAACAGAAGGGTACAGGACTTTTTCGGCAGAACAGAAAAAGGTAAGAGGAGAGAGATATCAGAAATCATTTTGTAATCGAGTGCTTTATGATTGCTCGGCCAAAATAGAATCTGAGAGAGAGAGAGAGAGATAATAAAGGAGATCTGAAATCTGATGGGAACTGCTAACAACACTCTCAGTTCCTCCTTTTCTTTTACGGGTTAAAACTATTTTTTACTCGAAGAAAAGCCAAAGTAGTAGTAAAAGAAAAGGAAAGATTGGTCCTTCTTAAAAGAAAAGTCTTACAAAGCCTTTATTTCTTGTCCTGACAAATAGCTAGAGGGGCCCACGTCAGAAGCATAGTGATAAATGCTATATGTATGTAAGTACTGAGATATCGCACAAGGGCATGATGATGGCTCTATGATTATTCATACATCATATCACAGAGTAGCAATTTGAATTTATTCTTGGCAGCACATATACATTGTTATTACACACTGCCCAGTGTGTGTATGTGTGTGCAAGATGTATAGATATTGGGACACAGTTGCATGATAAAGTGTTCTGCCCACTAAAGACTCGCACTGTCCTTCTCGAAAGTCGCTGATCGTATTGTCTACTCCGCATTTAAAGCGCGCTTTCTCTCCTCTACCTATCACATTTGCATCTCAATCACATTGCATTGTCTTTTTCCCCTTATTACTGTACTATACTATACTGGTTTTTTATTTTCTCTTTATTTTTTTCTCCTTGATAAAACTAATTATTGTTTATAATATGGTAATGGTGGCGCCGATCGGTTAATTAATGCATTATTACAATGTATTGTCTCATTTAGACACGAGTGTACTGCAAACATGTATTTATTAAAGGAGGGTTTTCGAAATCTTTCGATTGTATACGTCGCCTATTGCACACACAGCTAATCTTTGTTTATTTATTCCGATACCTCATTTATTTTATCCCAAGATTTCAGTTTTGATTGGCTCCCCATCACAGTTCGTAAGTGGACCCAAAATTCAAATTGCATAAATATTGTAAGATGGCATTAAAAAAAAAGGTGAAGTGTGATCAACTCATCTGTATCACCCCATTGTTTATTTACTTCAGCTATTCAAATATCCTATAAAAACACCACTATAATCTACACAATACGACTATAAATTCAGTCCAAAGTGAATTAGAACTTCATTGTTCCTTAGGAGAAGACCGTGGCTTGGAATTGAACTAATTTATATGGTCAATCTATATGTTAGGTTAGGTAGTCTATACAAATTAAAATAGTCAAGAAGTTCAAATGTATTCGAACCCATTATTTCTGATCTCTAGTGGACATGTGGCACTGATCCTAATTTACATATCGCATATTGATATTGTGGAGACAATTTGGACTTTAGGAAGAGAACAAAATATATTTAACAAAGAAAAAAGAATAGACTCGTATTGTTTTTAATTTCAAAATTAACATACGGCGGGGATCAACGCTGACTTGCTTACGTCCGACTCGAAAATTATAGTTGGGCTCAAATAGATAAAGGCCCATTAAGGAAAGCCCCGTATAGATTTGGGCTTACTTGTTGTAAAAGAGCCCATGTACAACCCATTAGCAATTGGACACGAGTGTGGTGTATCCTAAGAAAAGGCCTAGTAAAGAAAAGGCAGGCCCATTAAAGAAGAAAAAAGCCCGTTGATGAATAAAACAACGCATGTGAAAAGCCAAGTTGTTGATTCGGACAAATTGACAATGAAAATGGTCCTTGGCTAAAAAGAAAAAAAAAAAAAAAGAGTTAAAATTTGACGTTATGATCAAGTCAGAGTATTGTATCTGAGATGGTAATAAATAATGGTGTAAGCCAAAGTCGTAGTTATTTGTTTTTATATGGTCAAGTGGTCCTTGATATCATAGCGTGGAGACTTAGCTCATCCTTCTAATTCAGTGTTATCGGTGAATATATCCTATCATAGGAAGCGCACGTTTTTACCAGCCACAAGCGATTTCATTTGCATATCGAGACATAATATTTGATCAATCTTGTTTTTATTGAAAAATATAGATATATAAATATATGTTTATTCGATGATTTTGCCAATTGATGATGATGATGATGATGATGATGATGATGATGAATAGGGTCGACTTACAAACGCATAAATGATTTATATCTAAGGCCACATTTAACATACTAACTATAAATTGGGTATTATTGATTTAAACTTGCAAGGGACCAAAAAAAAAGACTGACAACAGTTTGTGTTTTTTAAGGATCAACTGAACTGAAAGAAGGATCGCAAAAGCCCTACAAGATTGCTCAAGATCTAGGGTTTCATGTTCAATCACGAATGCTTAGAAAGGGCATAATTTCACAACCCTAAACGAAAACCAGCAAACGAATCACCCCTCTAGGCCCTAGCCCTAATAAAATGTACGCAGAAACCGAATTTTTTTTCTTGACGATAGGTTATATTCTTGACAAGATCTAGGATCTTTTCTGTATCAAAATGTAGGCACTCACAAACTGAAAAGTACTCTTTTTCGCACTCTACTGTATAAGGCAAGCTACATGAAGTTGAACAATAAAAACTAAACTTACAATGAACAAAATTGAAGAAAAGTCAAGTCAAACACCTTGCAAAGGAAAAGTCAAAACACCTTCCTCAATAGAAAAAGTCAGCGTTCGTCTGAAGAGGGAAAATGCTGAATCTATCATGTAGTACCAAATTTCATGTACGGTCAACTTACCCAATAAACTGTTGTATAAGTTTTTAATATCAGTTAAATTATTTCTCTTAAACTATATATAAATATTACAGAAAATGTATTTATATTCAACTAGTTTCCGTGGGTTTGGGTACTCGCGTGCGTGTTATATAACCTAAAAAGCAAAATAATTAATTAATTTACTCTGCAATTAACGATAATAACAACTAAAAAAAACATTATTCACCAGCGTTTGGACAAACCACAAAAGTAACACAATTTACTAAAATTGCAATGCAATAATAATGTGAAATCAAACTATGCTTTTTCCTCCTGAAAAAGCTCCCTTTATTCCAAGTTTAAGACGATGATCTCTCTTCTTAAGGTTTCCATAGAATGGTTGTCTCAGCTATCATGGAAGTGACAATATATGGATCCATGTTAGAAGCTGGCCTTCTGTCTTCAAAGTACCCTTTGCCTTCTCTCTCGGTGTCCCGCCCCACACGAACCGAAGCTCCGCGGTTCGCAACGCCCTATTCATTAAAAGTTCAAATAATATTTTTAAAAAAAAATTCATTTTTCGAGGAAATCGATGTTGAAAAAAAGATGGGAGTTTTTATGTTTTCTTTACCCATTTGAAGGTGTGAATACTGGCAGTTTCGTGTCTCCCAGTGAGGCGACGCTCGTTGCCTTCGCCGTAAGCAGCTATGTGCTCCTTATGCCTTAAGCTGAGCTTTTCAATGGCTTTCTTTATGATTTCATAGCCTCCCTCTTCTCTCATTGATTTGGTGCTAAGATGAACAATTCATCAAGATACAGAGAAATGAAATAAATGAATGCATAGCAGAACATTCATTATCTTTGAAAACCTGTAGTTTGTGTGAGCTCCAGCTCCGTTCCAATCACCCTGGATATGGAAAAACAAATATCAACGTGTGGAACATTTGAAATGGGGAGAGAAAAATCAAATATTTGGAGGTCGATTTCGTAGTTTTAAGGGACAAAATGGATCACCTTGATAGGCTTGGGATCGAAGGACAGCACAACTCCAGCAGCTTCGGTGATCCTCTGCAATAAACAGGACAAAAGCGTTAATGATCATTCAACTTGAAAGACTCGAATGATAATCGGTCTTTTTTCCCTTATTGAGAACTAAGAATTCGAAAGGGCACCTCCAAGATGAAACGAGCAATCCAAATCTCGTCGCCAGCTGAGATGCCAACGGAGGGTCCAACTTGGAATTCCCACTGGAAACAAAAGTAGAAAAATAAGATCGATCAGATTCCATAGAAATGTTGAAATTCGAACCAAACGAAGATTCCGTATTCGGAAGGTAATTCCGATACCTGCCCGGGCATCACTTCACCGTTGATGCCGCTAATGTTGATTCCAGCATATATGCACGCCTTGTAATGCGCGTCTACGATTTCACGACCAAAAGCTTTGTCTGCTCCAACTGCACAATAGTATGGGCCCTTGTACCAAATACAAAAACAAGAATATTATTGTAACCATTACTTAAGCTATACGGACACGTGGTAACACATCTAACGAACTCTTATATATTCTGACATAGGCAAAGATGAGAGTTATTAAAAGAGGGGACTCCAATCACCTGAGGTCCAGGGAATCCACCGACGGGCCAACCAAGGGGCCAGTTAACGGTCTTCTGCAGAAGAGTATATTCTTGCTCGATACCATACCTATAATCATCATAGTATCGGAGATATTATATTGCAGTACTAAAAGTATAATATATATATATATATATATATATATATGCATGTATGTGTGGACACACATACCATGGCACCTCAGCAGCAATATCAGGGTGGCTGAAGATTTTGGCTGCTGCGTGCCTGTGGTTTGTCGGAATCGGTTCACCAGCTGGAGTGTAAGAATCGCACATGACCTGAAACAATAGGGAAATAAAAGAAAGGGTATAGCTTTCAATAAAAGAGGGGGAAAAAACAAGGGCAGTCACAAGTAAATTACACGAAACAAACAATAGATATGGAATGAACTCACCAGTATGTTCTTTCCCCTCCTAAAAGGATCCTTAAAAATCGCTTGAGGACTGTCTCGATCATAAAATCAGGTTATTATATGTAAAGGATAACACATCGTCCTAGAAAACAAGCCAATTTTAGCTGGACTCAACTATAAGATCACTTCACTGTCCTCTCCAGGTGCTTGTCCTGTGCTTGAACCATCGTAGTTCCATTTCGGGAGCTTTGAAGGGTCACTCACTGGTCCAGGGAGTGTCTATTGAAGATCAAAGAAATAATTCATTCAACATAATCATCTAATGACGAAGAACAAAACGAAAACAGAGGTAGTGACGTAGTGTCAACGTCGGAGAAAGAGGAATAAATCAAATACCCTTGCTTTGCTCCTCAAGTCCATGCCTGAACCACCGATCCTGTCGATTGAATAATGAATTTATTCAAACGATCGAACAATAGAGGTCATATAAGATCGCAAATCGCTTTTCAATAATCACAACGAATGGAAGCGACGTGTTTCCTCGAACAGATTGAAGGCATGCACTGCATCAGGCACGACATAGATAGCAGAAACGACCAGAAACAGAAATACAAATTCCTCTATTCAGAGAAGCACAAACCACGACGTTATTGGATCGCGAGAAACACAGGAAAACGAATCAATGGCGACGTACCAGACATATTCAGCGATGATCTTCTCAGTCGACTCGGAGAGGTCGAGATTGATGAGATCCGAGAGCAGCGACATTGTAGCAGAAACTCTCTGTTGATTTGATCTTGGGGATGTTTTCGAGCTCAGTGTAGGACTCTTTTTATAGTAAGAATTCTCGTGAGTTGGGTTTTATGAATTTATAACTGTGACGAGATTGTGAGTTGTATATTTTAATATTTTCTCTTTTTGGTCATTATGAATAGGGGTTCTTCTAGTGTGAAAAAGTCTATGATCCTTCACTTTCGGATATTAGAAAAGCTACTCAGCATATTAATATTGATTTTTCTTTGATTTTTGAATTGGATAATGATCAGTCGTTTAATATTTATCGTCGTGAATTGCTATGATGAGCATCGTATTTATTGTTGTTCATCATAGCAATGAAGGTTGAAACTATCAATTGATTCTTGTTAGCTGTGATAATCTCTACGTATTTGTAGTTGATTTTAGCATATAATATTGAATATACAATAATATCCCTCAATAGATTGGGCATGGGCCGACGCTGTTCCACAGAATGGGCGTGTCCAACACGCGCCGGCTAATCATTTGGGCCCAAATATATTGTCCAATAAGCTAAGCCCTCACTTTCCCGCTTCAAATCTCATTTCAAGTTCACCATTTTCAGGTAAAAGCAGATCTGAAGGAGCTTCTAACATCGAACATGGCGACCGTACAGTCCAATGAGAATCAGCTAACCCTGAAAATCGCCAGGATCTTAGATGACGTCCGTACATCGCAACCCACGCACCTGCGAAAGCTCAAGGAGCTCTCAGCTCTTCGTTCATCTCATCCTACGGATGAATTTTCCGCCGCGTTCTGCAAAGCAGTGGCACCGATTTTCAAATTCCAGCGCCGTACGGCCTCGACTGTTAGAGTTGTGAATTTTATTTCAGTGTTCGCGTGTTCGAGCTTCGGAAAAGGTGATTCTAGAGATGAATTTTTGGAGAGTTTGATGAGGTTTTTAATCATGGCTGCTTCCGCAGCAGATAAGACTGTGAGGTTTAGGGCTTGTCAGATCGCTTCTGAGGTAACTTTGAATCTTTTTTTTTGTTGCTTCATTGTTGGAGAAATTGCATTTGAAATGTGCTCGGGGGATGAATTTCATCATCAATGTGAGTGCTATTGAAATTTATTTCTTGTCTAGATCATAATGCGATTGCCAGATGATGCTGAAGTTAGTGACGAACTTTGGGATGACGTGATTGAGATCATGAAAGTTCGTGTGAGTGATAAAGTAGCCATTGTTCGCACATTTGCTGTTAGGGCTCTTTCCCGATTTGCGAATGATTCAGAGAACAGAGACATTCTTGAATTATTTGTTGAGAAACTGTCCTCGGAACAGAATGGGGTAAGTTCACCCCTTGTTAGCTAGATGTTTCTTCATATTGACAATTTCGATGAGTGCTCTTTTGTTCATGGGAAGACTCTATTTCTCCAAGCACATAAGACATTTTGACATTTTTGGTTCCTCATGGTCATAACTTGTCTTTTTGCAGGATGTTCGTAAGATAATTTTGTTGTCTTTGCCTCCTTCGACTGAAACATTATCAGTTGTAATTGACTGTACTCTTGACGTGGCTGACTCTGTAAGGAAGTCAGCGTACAGTGTTCTTGCCTCTAAAGTCCCCCTGCAGAGCCTTAGGTAACTTTATGCGGCTTTTAGAACTATACTAAAGCTTAAAATTTCCTTAAGAAGAAGAAGCGGGACATCATTTCAATAAATTTTACTGTGTCTCTGATTGTCAATATGTCTTGCATATAGCATCAAGCTCAGAACTACTATCCTTCAGAGAGGGCTTACTGATCGTTCTGCAGTTGTTGCAAAGGAGTGCCTGAAGTTGCTGAAAGATGAGTGGCTAGAAAAATGCTGCAGCAGTGACCCTATAGAGCTTCTTAAATTTCTTGATGTCGAAACCTATGAATCCGTTGGGGAGTCTGTAATGGCCACACTATTGAGAGAAGGGCTTGTGAATCTGCAACAGGGTCAAAGCCTTAGGACATATATCGTAGCCAATGGCAGCTCTTCTGAAGGTTAGTGAGAATATCTTCAGAACTGGCTCATTGTTAAGATTTCTATAATACATACTAAAGGTAAGGTTTACGTGGTCAATACTTTTCCAACGGTGACCTTGTTTAAGCTATAGCAAATGCATCAATCAACATAGACGGTGCAGTTTAAGTAAACACTGGTCTCATGCATACGAGAGAGTGTGTGAGACTAGTGAGAAGTTTTATAATGTAGCATTGCTTCGTATATTGAAAATAGGTGATAGCAACGAATATAAGCTAATGGATGGTGAAGTCGCTCTCTTTTGGAGAATGGTCTGTAAGCATCTTCAGAAAGAAGCACATGTAAGTACTAAGTACCCATCTTTTCTATCCTTTATTTATAATAAATTCATAAGTAACTTTCGCATTTCCTTTTTTCTGTTTTACCTCCACAATACATCAATCCAGAACAGCACATTTCAAATGTTTTATTTGCTTTCGTTGCCGTAAAACTTACCATAAATTTTCAAATGTTCTTTCTTACAATTTATGATGTTCATCTGAAGTATCATGCATACTCGTCGTCCAAATAACTTGTCTGTTATCCAAACAAATTTATTGACAACTTACTATGCTGCTATTCACTTTGAAACAAATCAGACAAAGGGAGCTGAAGCTGCCACAACATTAGGCGCAGAATCAACAGTATATGCTGCTGAAGCTTCAGACAAAAATGATCTGCTCGATCATGTTCTTCCTGCTTCTGTTTCGGATTATGTTGAATTGGTGAAGGCTCATATTGCCGCTGGTGGGCATAGCTTAACTTAGAAGGCACCATGCTTATTCATTGATTTGATTCATCTACTTTCTCATCCTTCAGGGTCAAGTTACAGATTCTGCTCTCGGCAACTGTTACTGCTTGGAGCAATGCTTGACTTTTCTGATTCGACGAACAGAAAAGTGGCTGGTGATTTTGTCCAGCAGCTGCTGCACATGCCCATCGATCATGAATTGGATGACAATGGTGATGAGATGTTCATTGGGGACGGCTTGAGTTTGGGTGGAGAAAGAGATTGGGCCACTGCTGTAGCGGAGCTGACAAAGAAGGTCCATGCAGCCAAAGGAGAGTTCGAAGAGGTTATTCTGTCCGTTATAGAAGTGCTTGCAAACCCTTGCAGAGAGAGAACAGCTGACTGCGTGCAATGGCTACACTGCATCGCTGTGACTGCCCTTCTTTTAGAGCACACAAGTTCGTTTCGTCACATGCGTGGGAGATCCATCGAACCAAATGAAATTCTCAATTCCCTGCTGCTTCCTGGAGTATGTTATTCAGAACATCGACTGTCATTTCCTTTGTCATGTTGCCGCTGGTTTACGTGACGTTTTTCTTACTTATTCCATTGATTCCATAACCAATGTTTTGGTCTGATTCAGGCAAAGCATGCAAACTTGGATGTGCAGAGATCTTCTATCCGCTGCCTTGGGCTTTTTGGGTTGCGAGAGAGGAAACCTTCTGAGAATCTTGTAAAGCAATTACGAGACTCTTTTATCAAGGGTCCGGGTAGCGTTACTTTAATGGCCTCAAAATCATTACTTGATCTTGGAGTATGGCATGGCCCCGATGAAGTGGACAGAGCAATGAACTGTAACCTATCCTCAGAACTGCAAGATAACGTAATGCCTAGAAACCCAATTGAGATTTTTAATGGAAGCGATGACGAGGCTTTTGGGCTTCTTAACATTTTGTATGCGGGAATGGGACATGAGTGGGGATCTTCCATGGCGGATGAAGAGAGCCAATCAATTCAAGCCATTCTAGGAGAGGGTTTAGCCAAGATTCTTCTTCTGAGCAACAGATTTTCGGGATCACATGCTGCAATGAGCCATTTGCTATTAGCTAAGCTCATTAGCCTCTACTTTAGCCATGAGAGCCATGAGTTACACAGGTTGAAACAGTGTCTATCGGTATTTTTTGAGCACTACCCTGCCCTTTCCGCCAATCATAAGGTAAACAAAAGAAAAAACATTTCTTTTGCGCTCAACTTGCCTATCATATTGAAACAGTGTCATCCCTAATTGCAGAAATGCATTTCCAAAGCTTTCTTGCCCGTTCTTCGTTCCATGTGGCCTGGTTTAAGCGGAAACTTCGCCGGATCTAATCAGATGGTGTCCAACATGCGCAAGCGAGCCGTGCAAGCATCACAGTTCATGTTGCAGATGATGCAAGTTCCCTTGTTCAGAAAATCAGACAACAATGAACCTAAGAACTCCGACGATGAGACAAGCCATTCATCTGATTTCGAGAGCGGCGAAGAAGGACTAGCAATTCGTATCGCCGCCGAGGTACCCTTTTTTTTCTTTTTGCCCCTGCATACGAAATTCAAGTGGGTCAGATCAGTTTCTTCTAAGCATTCAGAGATCATCTTTAGGTGGCGAGCTTCAACGTCAAGAAGACGGCAGCAGAAAAATCTTACGTGGCTGCACTCTGCAAAATACTCGTTGAGCTACAGTTCAGGGTATCAGAACAAGCACCTTTAAAGCTCATGCAAATCATCTTAAAGCGCGCCTTAGCATCAGTGGCATCGTCGGAAAAAGACGTCTTAAAGGACTTGATACAGACGGCGAATCGCTTACAGGCGATCGTTACGGAACCTGAGGAAGCTTTGCCGCCCGAGGAGATCGATCTTCTTTTAGGTAACGATTTCGAACTATCTTTTCGACGGGCGCTGAGTTCTTACGGTGATAATATCATATGATTCGCCGGCCGGACAGGGAGATTGGAGCTTGAGATTGATACGGAAAACGATGGGAACGTTGAGATTCCGCCGACGCCGGCGCCGGAGACGACTAGGAGGAGGAGGAGGAGGAGGAAAGCTAGGGTTGAAGAGGAAGATGAAAGTTCGTCGGAGGAGGAACGTTCGCCGATGTCGGTGGTTCCGAGTAGTTCCAATGCGCGGTCGCAGAGGGCGAGCAAGACGGTTGCCATGATGAAGATGACGAAGAATAGGGCGGCAGCGGTTGCGATCGAGGAAGAAGGCGGCGGCGGCGAAGATGACGAGGAAGAGGACGACAGTGAAGTAGATTCAGATGTCACGGAAGAGGACTACGATTAATTTAGAGTGCAATTCCTACTCAATACCATTTGAGGTTTAAAAATCATTAAATACACATCGAATTATTTTTTTCTGTTCAGTACTTATTTGAAAATTTGTTCCTGTTTATTACCTAAAAATTGAAATGGTCTTATCAGCGTTAAAAAGACGAAAATACTATTGTATCATACATCAAAAAAGCTGAATAAATTATTTCACATGAATAACAAAACTTGTTATTATACCAATGAAATTGTAATTATACCAGAAATTAGTAGAAATTATACAAACTGTTTTCGATGTTAACCAGTAAATAATGTTATTAATTTTATATAGCAAAGTTGAACATTTTACCAATTGATTATTGCTATTATACGAGTAATTGCAAAAATTATACCATCCATTTTAGGGGTGTTCAAACGGTAATTACCGTACCGTACCGAACTTTCGGTAACCGAAATTTTCGATTTTAATAATCTCATACCGAATACCGAACCGAAGTAACCCGGTTCGGTTCGGTAATAACCGAAAAATTTCGGTTATTTTCGGTAAATAACCGAAAAAAACCGAAATAAATTAAAAAAAATTGAAAAATTAATGTTTATGAAATTAGATATATTTAATTCTTCATATTTTTTATATTTTTAAATTATTTTTTTCCTATTTTTATTATTTTTCTTATTTTCCCTATTTTTATTATTTTTTCATATTTTATTTTATGTTTAAATTGTATATATATATTATGTATAATATATATTTCTGTAATTATATATTATTATATATTATTATATATATTTCGGTAATTTGGTTACCGGTCGGTAACCGAATTACCGTACCGAAATTACCGAAAAAATTCGGTTCAAATTTTTTTATACCGAATACCGAACTTTCGGTATCCGTTCGGTACGGTCGGTTTACCAACTTTTGAACACCCCTAATCCATTTTCGTTGTTATACCAAAATAGTACGTTTAAACTTGGAAAGGGACTACTAATAAAGAATTCCCTTTAATTTAGTTTAGGGCGTGTTTTTGTTTTCTAGTTTTTTATTTTTATTTTTAGAATGGATAGATTTTTGTATATTATATGTTATGGACCTGAATGAATGGGCAGTAGTCTATTCTATTGTGCCTCATGACACTAATTATTTTCTTTGGGGTTTATTGGGTTTGGGCCTACTTTAAATTGACGCCTTATTTTGTGTTACATTAATTTCTTTCTCTATTTCATTCTCGTCGGGATCGCATAAAGATCATATAACAAATGTGTGAACATAAACCGTCTGAAAGATACGAAGACATGAAAATTAACAAATCATTTTTCATGATTAATAGAGAAAGTATCAATTATGATAAATATACATACACACTTGTGTGTATATAAATGTATTTTTTAATAGATAGCTGTGATGGGCGGGAATTGCTTTTGCATGGAATCCGAGATGATAAAAAAGTACGTATAGTGTGTTGGTGGGGAGGCTAAGTGCTATTGGTACAGGTTGTTTGATTTTGTCCCATATATGGAAAATATTTTATGTATATATTGGATTCTAAGGATTCTAAAGAGGGCATTGGAACGTTGCAGTATAAAGCTGAAGAAGCCATCACTTGAATGGAACAGTGGCACTTTATCCGCCATCACATTCTCAGTGGCACAATACGCCTCTTACCAGTCTCCTCTGCGAATCAAGTGGCTGATGTACTCACTAAGCCACTCACTGGCCCCTTATTACAGCACGCTTTAGTCAAGATGGGTGTTAGAAATTTCTACCATCCATCTTGCGGGGGGCTATTGGATTCTAAGGATTCTAAAGAGGGCATTGGAACGTTGCAGTCTAAAGCTGAAGAAGCCATCACTTGAATGGAACAGTGCTCTTCAAAGGATGGCGCGCGTTTTGTTTATCTCTTAAATCCCATTTTACGTTTTATGATAAGAAGCGCTTCTTTAAGTAGTTTGGCGTTTCTATTAGTAAGGTCGGTTAATTAAGTTAACGGTCCTTTTTCCCTTATTTCTCTGTATATAAAAGGAACCACTCTGTATCGAGCTCTATCATCGAATTCATCAATCGAGTTCACAGTTCTATTACCTCCATTCTTCCAATTAAATCAAGATTCAATTTTGATAGTATATATGGAAATTGTTACGTATGAATAATAATTGAAAAGCATCGAAGCAATAATTTGCATTCTTCTGGCACACAACCTATTAATCAGATAGCGTGGTAGAATATTGCCTCTGCCTTTCTTATGTAGACAGTTTACAACTATTGTTAATTTTAGTGAACAGCCTGTTGATTTTTCAACAAGGAAAAGAAAGAAGTAAAGTTGGAGAGCTGTTCTTATGACACATACAATGACGAATTTCTTTTTGGACTATAGCTACAAGAAATGCCTATATAAAGGCGTGTGGTGATGAAGTGAAAACTCACCCCAAATACGAGAGAGAAAGAGAGCGAGGGAGAGAGAAAATGAGAGGGAAAAAGAAAAAAAAGGAAATCTTGTCCGAGCGGATAAGGGAGAGCGGGTTTAGTTTTACTGGGGTAGTTGGGAGTAGGTACAAAAACATTACCCGGGTGGGTAAGGGGTCTCGGGTTTGGGTTTAAACACGAGCGTTATTTTGTACGGTGTAATATTTTCAAATATAGTAAAACTATTGTCTCTCCGTGGATGTAGGCGGTATTGGCCGAACCACGTAAAAATTTCGGTGTTCTCTTGGTGTCATTATGACTTTAATTAATATCCCGATAAATTGTCGCGGGGTCCAAATACAACTACCGCTGGCCCAGAATTAAATATTACCTCTCAACCCAACAAGTGGTATCAGAGCCAAACCCTGCTATTATTCTGAGTATGCTCTGTGGTTGCAGCTGTGTCTGATCTTCCACATCAGAAAAGATATCAGAAGGAAAGATCGATTGGGGGGAGCCAGTGTCAGAGCGAGGTTCAACAAGGTGATGCCTTGTGCTGAAGAAATGATGGTACTAGATGGTTATCGTTGATGGGATGCTCGGTGTCGGGCGGAGCTTGTGCGGCGGGTTGAGTTTTAGAGTTAAGGCAATAGTGATGTGAGGCAGGTCGTTAGCCTTTTCTGAGAAATATCTGATCAGTACTGTTTGGACCGGGCTGTTAAATCTCTGCAAGGATAATAACGACGGAAGACAGCAAAGTGCAACAATGTGCTGGTGCGGGAGGTTTCACTCTGCGGCAGAGAAGAGTGAAGGATGTGCTCGTTTGTCGAGGCTGGGTGATAAGCTTTGACGGGAGACGAGGAAAAGTCGGAGTAAATGACGGAAATTTTGGGATCAAGATGTGTCGGAAAGGAAGAAGTAAGACCGTGTTACTTCTTACCTCGGTTCCTGATTCTGATAATTTGATCACAACCATCCGGTACGAGACGGTGCAGATGGTGGATGGTGGAGTCAACTCTTTTGGAGCAAGAAAAGAGAAGGCGATCAAATTATGGTAATAGTCGGCCGTTGACTATTTTTCAGAGTGAATCATAAAGGAAGGTGATACGCCAGGGGATTTAGGGACAGCAGCAGGTCCAAATCCAGGTGCCGGGAAGGGCATGTGATGCTACAGTGTGGTGAGCCGGGACACGTCAGGAGAAATTGTCCGACTTGGAGGAGGACAAGCGGCTAGGAAAATTCCACAACGGAGGTAGCACACGGTTTATCTTAGAGACGTTCTCACAGTCTCTAATGATGGCGCTCGATCTCAGGAAGAAGGATATTAAATTCGGGTTTTCTCCAAGAGAATATTTTGATGCGTTCCGAAAAATGCAAACGGTTTTTCGATCTTCATGGGCCGATGGATATCGTTGTGTTGTTCGGTGTGTTGGAACGGGGAAGATCAAAATGGTTGAAGGAGCGGTACGCATTTTGGGTGGTGTGACGTTGTCCCAAAGTTGCGTAGTGTTTAATATTCTTGAGCCAGTTAGATTCCAGGACTATGGGGTTTCATAGGAGGGGGAGTCTGGGAAATCACACATAGGCGGAAATGGTCCTACCAAAGGCAGAAGAGTGCAAAGGTTTGTATCGTCTGGATGTGAGTATGGTATATAATGCTCAGACTTCGATGTGTTCATGAAAATCGCTAGCGTGGTATAAAAGCAGACGATGGTGAGAAGGAAAATCCTGCTGGAGAAGGGGTTGCATCGAAGTCCCTCTTCGGAAATCGACGGGTCGAGTCGGTTCAACATAGCTGCACATAAGATTGGCCGTTGAATGAATCAAGTGGGGTAGGACCGAAATTCTTGATTCGGATTATGTGTAGGTGCTACAAAGGAAGGTCAATGGACGTTCGTGGTAATTACGAACGCGTTACTCTTATTCTCGGGTTCACTGGTGTGCTCTCTAAAGAAGACGCATATGTTGAAAAGGGGGAGAATTGTTGATTTTTCAACAAGGAAAAGAAAGAAGTAAAATTGGAGAGCTGTTCTTATGACACATGCAATGACGAATTTCTTTTTGGACTATAGCTACAAGAAATGCCTATATAAAGGCGTGTGGTGATGAAGTGAAAACTCACCCCAAATACGAGAGAGAAAGAGAGCGAGGGAGAGAGAAAATGAGAGGGAAAAAGAAAAAAAAAAAGGAAATCTTGTCCGAGCGGATAAGGGTGAGAGCGGGTTTAGTTTTACTGGGGTAGTTGGGAGTAGGTACAAAAACATTACCCGGGTGGGTAAGGGGTCTCGGGTTTGGGTTTAAAACGAACGTTATTTTGTACGGTGTAATATTCTCAAATATAGTAGAACTATTGTCTCTTCGTGGTTGTAGGCGGTATTGGCCGAACCACGTAAAAATTTCGGTGTTCTCTTGGTGTCATTACGACTTTAATTAATATCCCGATAAATTGTCGCGGGGTCCAAATACAACTACCGCTGGCCCAGAATTAAATATTATCGCTCAACTCCAACAGAGCCTCCATACAAAGAGTTGGGTCACTTTGGCTCTATTTTTTGTCTCATGTTTTTTTCCCCATTAAAATTCATAAGAAAATATGAATGCGTTGTAGGGCTTTCTTATTTTGCCGTGACTATCATCTTATTTGATATATTAAGAAAAAGGAAAAACATTGATTATCACTAAGAGGTATTATGAGCTTCATTAAATTAATTGCATTTCTTATGTCATAAGTAAATATTTATTCCATTCTTTGTTTTTACCATGGCCATAATCCTTGTCGTCGTGACAAGACATAATCAATTCTATTGTGCATTGTTGTGGACAATTCATTATGTTACTATATAACAACAAGCTTTATATAACGGAGCTTCAAGACTTAAGAACAAAGGAAACCCTTGCGAAATATAAATATAAGGTCTCATAATAAAGTAATTCATATATCAAATCCATCTTTAGTCGCACAGTACCTCGCCCACTAAGCATCGAAGTATTATTATTCCTCACTATTACCCATCAAACATTAATATCTCCGAAACCCCTTCGACCGTGTAATAGAATCTAGCAAAACAAAAATGGCGAAGAACAACACAACAAAAACCCTAGTTTCACCGTTGGCAGCACTCAACACCACCTTCGCACTGATCATCTCCGCCGCCGCCGTCGCCTCATCCTCGCCGGACGCATTCCTCTACGTCGGCTGCTCCCAGCCCAAGTACGACGCCGGCGAAGGCTCGCCGTACGAGTCAAACCTCAACTCCCTCGTAACGTCCCTGGTCAACTCAGCCACCTACTCTTCTTACAACAAGTTCAGCGTCTTCAACGGCGGCGCGTCGGCGATCTACGGCGTGTACCAGTGCAGGGGCGACCTGTCCATGCCCGACTGCGCCACCTGCGTCGCCAGAGCCGCCACGCGCGTGGTGGAGCTCTGCCCCGGCGCGTGCGGCGGCGCCGTACAGCTCGACGGCTGCTTCGTGAAGTACGACAACGCCTCTGTTGTTTTTAACTGTTGTGAAATATCGAGAGATAAGTCTAAGAGAATATTTGATCGTTGAGTGTGGGAGTTTTCTTTCTTTTCTGAGGAGCAAAAAAAAAACCCTTTTTCTTATATCTGATAGTTGATACATGCACGCTCTCTCATACCTCATTTAACTACATGCAAACACATATATATATAGTACACGTATGGCATATGATAAGAATAAGTAAGAGGTAAATCTTATCAAAAATCCTATAAGCATGCGTGATGTTTTTTGATATCTTGGACTTTGAATTTTTTAAAGATTTGGGTACTGAAGTCTTATGGGTGTAGCACATGTTTGATTTTTGTGTTGGTTTCCTTTGTTTTGTTCTCCTATTGTATTTATTTATTTTTATTTTATTGAGCTTAGTCAACAAATTCCCCCCTTAAGCTCAATATCTTCATGTCTTTTCATCCCGAGCTTCCCCTTTAGGTTTTCGAATGTGCTTGTTGGTAACGGCTTCGTGAAAATATCAGCAACTTGGTCCAAACTTGCAACGTGTACCATCTTCACTACTCCATTTTTTACGTGCTCCCGAATAAAATGAAATCGTGCATCGATATGCTTGCTTCTCTCATGATGAACCGGATTTTTCGCCAACTCTATTGCTGACTTATTATCCACTCGAATTTCGGTTGGCTCGACTTGTTGAAGATTCAACTCGAGCAGTAAATTCCTCAGCCAAATTGCGTGACAGACACACCACGATGCTGCCACATATTCTGCTTCGCAGGTTGATAGAGTCACGATCGGTTGTTTTTTTGATAGCCAGGTGAATGCCGTATTCCCGAGATAAAATACGTAGCCGCCAGTGCTTCTTCGATCATCGATATCTCCGCACCAATCGCTATCAGAATATCCGACTAATTTGCATTCGCTCGCCTTTGGATAAAATAGTCCGAGCGATTGTGTTCCTCGGATGTATCGTAATATCCTCTTGATCGCTTTGAGATGTGACTGCCTCGGATCTTCCATATAACGGCTAACGACTCCAACGCTGTATGCGATATCGGGTCTCGTGCAGGTCAAGTATCGCAGACTGCCCACGAGACTTCGATAATCGGTCGCATTCACTCCTTGTCCTCCCTCAAACTTGGACAATTTTGTTCCAAGTTCCATCGGTGTTGCTACCGGGTTACTTTCCTCCATTTTATTTTTCTTCAATATAGCCTTCGCATAGGCTTCTTGCGACACAAAGATTCCCGTGCTTCTTTGATCGACTTCGAGACCGAGGAAGTATTTCATCAGTCCCAAATCCGTCATCTCGAACTCCTTCGTCATCACCGTCTTGAAGTCGTTGACTATCTTCTCACTGCTTCCCATGAAAATAAGGTCATCGACATAGAGAGCGACGATGATCATTTCCTCTCCTTCTCGTTTAACATAGAGAGCGTGCTCGAATGGACATTGCTCGAACTTGTTTTTTTTGAAATATCCATCGATCCGGGTGTTCCATGCTCGCGGCGCTTGCTTTAGCCCGTAAAGCGCCTTTTTTAATTTTAACACTTTGCCTTCTTTTCCTGATTTTGAATATCCTGGGGGCTGCTCCACGTAGACTTCCTCCTCAAGCTCGCCGTTTAGAAAAGCGGACTTTACGTCCATTTGATAGATTGGCCAACTAAGTTGTGCAGCTTGGGCAAGGAGCAGACGAATTGTCTCCATTCTTGCAACGGGAGCGAAAACTTCGTCGTAATCTATTCCCGCTTGTTGTCGATAGCCCTTCGCCACCAATCTTGCCTTGTAGCGTTCAATTTTTCCTTGAGCATTCATCTTCTTTTTATAAACCCATTTGACTCCAATGGGTTTATGTCCGTTTGGCAACTCCACAAGGTTCCATGTGTCGTTCTTTTCGATCGCCTTTATTTCCTCGTCCATCGCCATTTCCATCTCTTGTCTCTTATGGCTTCTTCGAAACTAATTTGTTCCGAGTCGGCCAGTAAGCAGACTAGGTGAACCTGTTCGGTTGATCGGTACAGGTCCTGCATGCTTCGCATCCTCGGCTGTCTTGGTTCGTCCTCCTCGTCATTTTCTTGAGACGAAATCGGAACAGGTATTGGTGCAACGATTAGTGGTTCTTCAGGCGTTGTGTTTTCTTCAACGTTCCAGCCCCACAAACTTTCTTCATCAACCCGAACATCGCGACTTACTATCACCTTTTTATTTTCAGGGTCATAGAGCCGGTACGCCTTCGTTTTCTCGTCATACCCAATAAACACGAGCTTTTTGCTTTTATCGTCGAGCTTGGTTCTTCTTTGATCGGGTACATGTGCATACGCCACACTTCCAAATATTTTGAAGTGTGCTACCGTCGGTCTTCGGCCAGTCCATGCTTCCTGCGGTGTTTGATTCTCGAGGCTGTGATGTGGACACCGGTTCTGAATATATACCGCGCATTTTACCGCCTCGGCCCAGAACTCCTTTGGCATTCCCTTGCTTTTCAGCATTGACCGAACCATGTCAAGTATGGTTCGGTTTTTTTCTTTCAGCCACACCATTTTGTTGTGGAGAGTAAGGCGCGGTGAGGAACCTCCTGACGCCTTGCTCCTCGCAAAAAGTTACAAAAAACGCCTGAAGTATATTCTCCACCTCTGTCTGAGCGGAGCGCCTTGATGTTTGAGCCCGTCGCCTTCTCGACCATAGTTTTGAATTTTTTAAATGTCTCGAGCGCTTCTGATTTTTCCTTTAGAAAGTACACCCACGTCTTTCTTGAGTAATCGTCGATGAAAGTAATAAAGTATCTTCTTCCACCGAATGATTCTGGTGTGATCGGCCCGCATATGTCTGTATGTATGAGCTCGAGCGGTTTGCGCGCTCGATATTCTGCATGCTTCTGAAACGTCGTCCTCGTATGTTTCCCGATTACGCAGCTTTCGCAAAGTTTCTTCTCACCCTCGATCACCGGCATTCCGTGCACCATGCCTCGTTTGGAGAGCTCCTTTAGGCCTCCGTAGTGTAAATGTCCGAAGCGCATATGCCACAAGTGGTATTTGTCCTCTACGTCAGCTTGCAAGCATCGCTCTTGAATCGCCTTTAGGTTGAGTTTGAACATTCTGTTCCTTTCCATCTCGACCCGAGCGATCATTCTTCCGTCTTTGTTTCTTAGTTGCAATGAGCGGTCCTTCATGAACACCGAACATCCTTTTTCAAGCAACTGCCCCATGCTTAAGATGTTCGTCTTCAAGTCGGGTACGAAGTAGACGTCCTCGACTGATCCTTGTCTGCCGTCGTTTTGAGAGAAGCATATTTTCCCTCGGCCTTTGACTTCAATTTTCGATGCGTCTCCAAAAGACACATGGCCATCCTCGATCTTCTTTAAATCCGTAAAGAGATGTTTGTATCCGCTCATATGATTGCTTGCACCGGTATCAAGATACCACACCATGTCGCTGCCGGGACTCGTATCCTCGAGCGCCATTAAAAGAACGCCTTCGTCTTTTGGATCCTCTTGTGCGACTAGGTTCGCATTTTCTTCCACCTTTTTGTCGGCCCAACAGTCTTTTGCGAAGTGCCCGAACTTGCCGCAATTGTAGCACTCAACGCTCGGTCGATTTGAGCGACCGCCTCGTCCTCGTGCTCGGCCTCGTCCTCTCCAATTTTGGTTGCTCGTTTGTCCTTTTTCGTGATTGTAACCTCGTCCTCGGCCTGAATTTTGGCCGAAACCTCGTCCTCGTTGGCCTCGTCCTCGACCTCGGCCATGATGCGTATATAGCGCCTTGTCATCTTTCAACGATAACTTCATCTGTAGAGCCTCGTCCAGCGATTCCTGCTTCTTCTTTTTCTTCCGTTGCTCGTGAGCTTCGAGCGAACCGGAGAGTTCATCGACCGTCATCTTCTCGAGGTCTTTCGACTCTTCAATAGCACACACCACATTTTCGTATTCGTTCGTCAAAGACCGTAGAATTTTTTCGACGACTCGAGCATCGGTTAGGGCCTCGCCGTTTCTCTTCAACTGGTTCGCGATGGTTTGCACCCTCGTTATATACTCGGACACGCCTTCACCCTCCTTCATTTTTGTCATTTCGAACTCGCCACGAAGAGTTTGCAATCGTACTTGCCTTACTCGATCGGCGCCTTTGTATGCTTTCTCGAGCGTATCCCAAGCTTCCTTGGAATTTATCGCACCGGCTATCTTTTCGAAACCGGCTTCGTCTAGCGATTGGTGGATGATGGAGAGTGCGGCGCTATCTTGTCCCCTGGATTCTTTCAACGCCTTTCGTTGGGCTTCTGTGAAATCTTTTGTATCTTTGGGTTCGGTATATCCGGTTTCAACAATATCCCATACACCCCGAGCGCCGAGAAACACTTTCATCTGGATGCTCCAGTTGTCGTAGTTGGATTTGGTGAGGCGAGGAACGGGTAGACCACTGGTTGCTCCGACGAAAGACATGGCTCTGATACCAATCTGTTGTTTTTAACTGTTGTGAAATATCGAGAGATAAGTCTAAGAGAATATTTGATCGTTGAGTGTGGGAGTTTTCTTTCTTTTCTGAGGAGCAAAAAAAAACCCTTTTTCTTATATCTGATAGTTGATACATGCACGCTCTCTCATACCTCATTTAACTACATGCAAACACATATATATAGTACACGTATGGCATATGATAAGAATAAGTAAGAGGTAAATCTTATCAAAAATCCTATAAGCATGCGTGATGTTTTTTGATATCTTGGACTTTGAATTTTTTAAAGATTTGGGTACTGAAGTCTTATGGGTGTAGCACATGTTTGATTTTTGTGTTGGTTTCCTTTGTTTTGTTCTCCTATTGTATTTATTTATTTTTATTTTATTGAGCTTAGTCAACAGCCTCCTTCTTGGGCGTCGAGGATAAGACCGTCGTAATGAAGAAGTGCGGCCCATCTGATAATGGGTAAACCCAATTTCATTCCAATTCTTCGAACGGTGTTCGTTTGTGCGTTCAATTTATCGGTCGGAAAAATGACGTAAATTATTATGACGTAGGGTTGACAACGGGTTGATGGAGAGGAGAGACGCCGTGCTGGGCAGAATCGGGTCGGGCGGCGGGCCGTACCGGGTGGGCGGGTCGGAGGGTGTGAGGGGTATTGCACAGTGCGTCGGAGATTTGAGCTCCGGCCAGTGCCAGGATTGCTTGGCCGAGGCTGTAAGGAAGCTTACGGCGGAGTGCGGCGGCGGAGTGTTCGGAGATATGTTCTTGGGAAAGTGCTATGCAAGGTATACAACTAATGGTGGCGGCGATGGTTACGCTTTGAGGTCCAATAATCATGGTAAAGAATTCTCTTCTATTTTATTTTGAAATTGATTTATTAGGTTTAATGATAATAGATATATTATGTTGAAAATGAAGGAGGTTCATTGCACAGTGAGTCGGAGAAGACGTTTGCGATAATAATTGGATTGCTTGCTGGGGTGGCTTTGGTGATTATATTTCTCACATTTGTGAGTAGAATGTTTGGAAGAAACGGTGAAAATTTTAATAAAGAAAAATATACATCATTATCTACCTATCGAATTGCGATAGTTTTTCATTTATTTTAGTTTGATGCTTTTGCAGGGAAATAATTGAAGGGGAGTGTGGTGATACTGATGATGGACGCTGAAGTATGCATGCATGCCTTTTCTTGTTGTGTCAAATGTAGCTTTTATGTAAAGTGGAGCGAGTAAAGACGATATAATGGTTCATTCTTTTCCACTTTTTTTAATTGTGAAGTTTTCTCAATTCGAAAATCAATCAGAATAAAAAAATTATGCTTTTCCATGAATTGATTCATTTGATATGTTAACTCACAAAAGATAACGACTAAAGATCATCACGACCATCTTTAAAAGGAATCTCCATGTATAAGATTGGATGAGAAAACTACCAGCATGCACATCGATATATAAAATCAAATATTATGCAGAATTTTAAGGCGAATAATATTTAATTAACCGCGAACTTTGCCTTCTAAACCAAGAAATGAACAATAAAAAGGACAAGGTTGTATGAAAATATTTAGAGCAACCTAATTCGTACCATGATCAGAATATCTTCAAGCTTTCACAAACTTGTACTAATCCAATGAGATGAGATGACATAAAAGCAAAGGTTTTAAGTAAAAGTTAGCTTTGACATTTCAAACATAAAGCGTAATAAAGCATGATGAATATTACACTCTCCCACGTGTATCAAAGGTCGACGAATCTCGCTTTTTCAAAGGTATATGCAATGCTGATGATTCATGCCCAGCATAACACATAAAATTATTCGACTAAAATATATATTAATCTCTGAAAAAAGAGCCCACTTTTTCCCTCCCTTTTCCTAAATTGTAATCTTTTCCTTTTTTTTTTCCTTTTAAACAAACTTCGAGATGATGGGCCAAAGATAAATCAGCCCAATAACCATTTTAATAGGCCCTATCAGCCCGTTTTAGAGAAAAGCCCAATTTGATTGTCGTGTCGAGAGTGTTCCAAGACATTATTATCTTCTCCACTCATCGAAACTTCCAGACTCTCTCTCTCTCTCTCTTTCTCTCTCCTCTCTTACATATATACTCAGCAAATTCTCTCACCCCAAACCAAGAAAGAAAAAAAAAGAAAAAAGCAAAATGGCACTATTTAGCTATCCCTTCTTCCTCGGCCCATCGATCCACCGTACGTCGCCGCCGGGATCAACGGCGCTCCTTGACTGGGTAGAGACGCCATCGTCCCACATCTTCAAGGTCAACGTCCCAGGTTTGTAATTTGTAAGATATATATATATTTTCATCTGCAAAATAAGCGAAAAGGTTTTCTATTTTAATTTTCTTACAACGAAAAACTTCGCCGCCGCAGGCTACGGAGGAGAGGAGATCAAAGTTCAGGTGGAAGACGGCAACGTACTCGTCGTCAGAGCCGATCCTCCGGCGAAAGACGGCAAGGAGAAGGACAAGGACGTCGTGTGGCACGTGGCGGAGAGGAGGGCCGGCGCCGGCGGGTTTTTGAGGGAGATAGAGCTGCCGGAAAATGTTAAAGTCGATCAGATTAAGGCGCACGCCGAAAACGGAGTTCTCACGGTGGTTGTACCTAAAGAGACGACTCCTAAGGCTTCTTCCAAAGTTAGGAATATCCACGTAACTAGCAAGCTTTGATGAGCATATGTATTCATGTATGAATTATGATTGATGTCAGTCGAGAATTATGGGATTGCTGTAATAGCAACAAACTAAGAGCACACTGTACTGTATGTGAAATTTTCCTGTAATGATCTGCTTTTTAATCGTTTTCTTACAAAAAAAATGTATGTCTATCGAAAGCCCAATTGCCTATTCCGCATTATCTTCTTCTTTCTTCCTCATAGTCCATTTTGCTGATATTTGCCCCTATTGAATTTGTTATTCGAGTAGGAGAGTTTTCATTTCTTGGTATTTTTGGGCCGCCCATATTTGGCAAGTGAAGGAAACCGTTGATCGAATGTTCAATATTTTCAAACATTTTAACTGTCAAATAACTAATTCGTAGGAGAGGGCAATCTATCTATACTAGTATATTAGCACACCCGATGGGTGTTGCAAATATATTAATCATTTCATATTTGAACATCTTACATTATAAATTAAGTTATTGAAAAATAATTTTCATTTAAGAATAAATTTGTAATAAATGAAAAGTTTAACGGTAAAACTGCAATTAAACAGTTAAGGGTAAAATTGAAATTACATATTAAATTGACAGACCAAAATTGACAGTTTATGGACCCCTAAGCTTTTTATATAACTAGCTAACGTGCACCCCCGACGCAACAAAAGTTGTGGCAGCTATTCTTTTTTTTTTATGCATTTTCATGAGATCATAAACGCAATACAACGTTTGAATTTTTATATATAAAAAATAGGGGCAGCTTATACAACGTGGGATGACGGTTTTTATAGGCTACTGTACAGACCAATTGACAGACCAAATTGGTATTGAATTGACGGTTTAAACAAAGCCCTCACCATTAATTAATAAAAAGAGAATAGATGGTATAGATGGGCTGGCACTATCTTTTTCAGGGAAGCGGTTGAGATCCTCTATTCCACTTTCTGTATTCCACTCCGTATTCCAACGAACGAAAATCGTTACACCTCCCCCGACAAGTGTCAAAACACACGTAAACATCATTACACCTATGAATTTCATTACAACAATTGTTTAAACAAAAAAACCTCATTATTACGTATTTTTCTATTTTAATATATAATACGATTTTTTCTACTCCATATTAGAAAAATACGTAATAATGAGGTTTTTTTTGTTTAAACACTTGCTGTAATGAAATTCATATGTGTAATGATGTTTACGTGTGTTTTAACACTTGTCGGGGGGAGGTGTAACGATTTTCGTTCGTTGGAATACGGGGTGGAATACAGAAAATGGAATAGAGGATCTCGACGATGAGGGAAGCTGCAGACACTATTATTTAGCAGCTGTTACAAAGTCGGACATTTCTTACATTTATGTCATTATGCTTTAACGACGAAGATAGTAGACTTTCTATATTAACAATCAATTGGGCCCAATTATCACGTGCGTATTTACAGTGTGGATTGATGTCTCCTTCACTTTCCCTATCCATTAAGACAGCTGCAAGCTTCTAATATTATGTGGTCGTTCGCTTCCCTTCCTTTCTTATCATCATCTCCCTAACCCCTCCACTCACGTGTTTCGCACGTGCTCTAACATATAATCACCACCTCCTTTGTTTGTTTGCCTCTTCTGCTAAAACACGCACACGCACACAGTGGGATAGAGTTCTTCATCAGAAAAAATATGATTGACTTTCTGGGTGTGAGTAGTTCATCGTCGGCGGCGGCGTCCAAGAACAAGGAGGAGGAGCAACTGAATCGCAGCACCTTCGCCGTAGATTCAGGTAGGTTTAAGAAAATCCCCAATTCGTAACGCTTGCAGTAGACAAAAACTACGCCGAGGTGATGGAATGTGACGGTCGGCGGTTTATCCTTTTTCTTTTCTCAGTGAACGACGAAGTTGAGACGTCGCTCTCTCTCGGTATTCTTCTTCATGGGGAGGTTCGATTTTAATTTCCGACTAATTGTAAGCTTCCCTTCTGTTCAATCGCTGATGTATTTATCATCGTTCTTCTTAGCAGAAGAAGAGAAGGTGGGATTTTTCTTGCGGCGATGAAAAGACCCATCTACCCTCTGCGACCCGACCCAGTTTTCTTCACCCAAGAATAAACTCCGACCCACCATACCAACCGAACAACCCGTGGGTCGTGGATCTCAATACGGGCCACGAAAACGCAGTCGTCGACGATTTGCAGAAAAAGGTACCGTCTTTTTGAACAGCAATGGTACTATTTAACGGCAGCTTACTTCTGTAATCTTCTTTTACGCTATCTCTGTAGGGTAATAACGACGATTTCGAAGCAGACTCAAACAGCCCAAATTTCGACGGGACGAAAAGCAGCCAAGGTTGTCTTTCGCTTTCTTCTTGCATTTAATCGTTAAGGATAAAAGATTTCTTACACATCTCTCAGAATTCATGCAATGAAAGCAGGTCATATACCTACGGTGGCCATGGCTCGAAGTGCAACCCTCGCTAGGTTCCTCAAGAAACGTTCGCATAGGTAATAAAATAAAACAATCTTTCGAACCCATCGTCAGTTTTCATTCATCGCCCACCTCTGAAAACTTGTCTATGTATTGAATGCAGAATGAACAAAGCAAGTTCGTCCTACGTCGTCAGCAAAACAGAGCATGGCAAAGGCAACTGCATCGATTCGTAACAGTGACGTTACCTTTCAGACGTTCTAATTCACATCACAGTTTAGTTATTTGGAAAGCGTGTAACTGATCGTCGTCTGTTATACGTTCGCTTTGATTCTCTTCATGTAATCAATCGAAGAGATGTAAGAAACTTTTTATAAGCAGCAATCAATATACAGCAGACTAACTCAAAGTACTACCTCAGCTATCATAAATTCACAACGTTGGTTTCTAATCTCAAGTACCTGCAAATAAAGCAAGCCCTTTGTTTCGATCACTTTGCTGTCTTCGAGTGCTTTATAAGCCAATCGATTACGACGTCTATGTTGACGGAATCCTTGCAAGAAATCATATAGCAGCATACTTCCCTATCAGTGATCGAGTTTAAATCTCTGTTTTCGGAAGAAAGCTGAGCTCAGCAATAAATAAGCAACGGTAATGAGTGCAAAAACGAGGGATTTTGTAGTTATTAACTTACAGCTGATCGACAAGTGATTGTTTGGACAAAGCTTCAGACTTGTCGATTTTGTTTCCAAGGACAAGCAAAGGAATTCCGCCCAACGAAGGCTTCTTCAATAGATCGTGCATTTCGCTGCGAGAAATCGGTACGCTGTCCCTGTCTGCAGCATCCACGACATATCTGCCCCGACGATCGAAAAAATAAACATAAAAATAAAAAATTATATGGGAATAAGAAAGACGATAAAAATGACAAGATTTGGAAGAAAGTTGGGGAAATTCTTACACTATAGCAGAGACGCCGCGGCAATAACGCTCCCACATTGAACGGAACCTTCTCTGACCTCCCAAGTCCCAAAGTTTTATAGTTACGTTCCCTTTGGTGACTTTGCGCATATTAAATCCCACCTTTTTCATTGAAAGCAGAAAAAAAGTTCTTTTTTTCAGATTTTATGTAATCAGATGAATAAGCCATTTTCGAGAATTTAACTGATTGGCCCGAGATATACCGTGGGGATCATATCCTCGCTGTAGCCTCCTGTCTGAAAAAAAAAATACAAAAATAACAAAAGCGCTATGAAAATACGAAGATTGAGAGCTAACATGTGTCTGATATGCTCAGACGGCGCAATTATCTCCGAAAAAGGAGCGAATTGTATGTATGCATGTACTCACTGCAATGACATTGACTAGCGACGTTTTTCCTGCATTTTGAAGGCCGACGAGGGAGAGCTCCATTTCCTGTTTGAAGAATAAGCTGATTCAAAAAAAAAAAAGACGGTTAGAAATAAACACGCGAGGTAATATTGTTGTGGAAATTCGGGACAAAAGAGATCATTCTTAGCAGAAACTGAAAGAAAGCTGCGATAAATGACGATAGTCTTGAGTTGAGATAGAAGTTCTTCAAACAATACGAACTCATCGAAACATCGACGACTAAATTCCTAATTCGCATATGCTGAAAAGACACATTATTCGTAATTGAAAGCACTTCTCCATGAAATTAATGAATTTAGTCCGATTTACACAAAGTAAAGATGTTATCTTTAGTCTAATTATTAGTACAATCCATACTATATTTCTCTAACATGGAAAGGGAATTACTTACTACATACACGATACCAATTCCCAGGTACCACTAAAAGGAACTCATTATTGTCAAAAGAAGCTAAGATAAACACAGAAAACACAGCAATTATAACCCTTCATACATGATTAAGCCTTTTTCTCTATACAATGGCTTAAAACACACCATAAACAAAAAGCATAATGGAAATAATCAGTAGAAGCAACAGCTGACGTGAAATTAAGGATCGAATAGAGAGAAAAAAAAAAATACCTCCTGAGCCAGTTAATGAAAGAACCCCATAAACCCATCTTCACAAAGTAGTTTAGATGATGAGTAATTTTCGGAAAGAGAAATTCTAAATTATGGGATATCTTCTTCTTGTTCTTGAACTCTCAGAAAAACTCGCAGAAGGCGACAATAAAGGGACGTGCTCGGTAGGCAAAATCTTCACCGACTGAGAAAGCAAGCATCGAATATATTTTTCTTTTTTCTTTTTTTTTGCTACTCATTTTTAGTAGAATCAAAATCCAAATTATTTCGGGTCGGGTACTTTTACTAGGCCGGTCATGGGCTTTTTTGTGTAAATTAAGAAGCCCTAGTACATTCTCTGCTACTGTAACTATGTGTGGCTCTAGATAGAATATTATCCTTTTATCCCAAGTGAGGATAATAATAAGACATCATCGGCATATAGAAACATTTTCCTTAAAACGATATGCGTCAAGAAGATAGGATGATATCTAACAACCTCCACACATTTTTAATTTTAACTTTCAACTTTACTTTAATGCTATTGGGTTTATTTTATCATCATTCGTCGTACATGACAAGGTGAAGAGAAGAGTTGCAGAGATTAATGTCATTACATGTCTCGGTCTCCCCCATACATATATACGACCATTGTAATTCATTGCCCAAAAACAAGAAGGACCACTCGCTGAGATTTTTCGTGAAATATCTTAGCACCCATCTCACTTTGTACAGTTTGGCGGTAGAAAAAAATAGTGTAATCATAAATAATAAAACATCGTATCATGTCAAGGTAAAGAAGGGTAACTATATTAGTACATCTTGAATCTATGTAATGCACTTACAATACCTAAACAGCTACACGAGAATTGGTTAGACAGAAATACACAACCTCGGAGAATTAGTCTTGCAATAAGAATTGTCGCATAATCAATGATTATTCATATTCGATTCACTTAACTTAACTTGAGTAAATAAATAAATATCTCGACTCGTTTGCAGAATTTACAGCCTCAAAAAAGTGTAGCAAAATATCTTCGAATGTAGAGGAATATGCCTGTAACCCTACGACAAAACCCTAGAAAAAATGGCAGCACATTAGCCCCCCAAAAGAGCTCTCTTGTCCTCTTCACCCCACAAAAATATAAAACAACATCACATGCACCCCAAACCAAGCCAAAAAAACGTCCTTTACCCTAAACCTCACATGCATTTCGCCTCTTCACACGCTTGAAATCTCCTGTCCCACAATCCGTGTTCCAATTAATCATACCCGTTGAGTTTTCAATCATGTAGTTCATAAATTTATTTTTTATTTTGTAATTCCTTTTATTTTATATTCCACAAAATCATAAAATCATCGTTATTGCATGTGATTTATATTATAAAATAACTAAGTTAATTTATATCTTAGACTTTTCGATATTCATAAGAATGACTGTTGTTTGTGGTTTCTCTCTAAAATCAATTGACTTTAGAGAGGAACCCCGCAAGCTTATATGGGCTGAAACTGAGACTGAAAATTCCTACGTTGTTCGCTTCACGCAACCGCATCAGTGTAGGGATTTTTTCTTCACTCAATTCCAGGCCAAGGCGAAGCCCATATAAGCTATGAGATTCCTCTGTAAAACTAATTGACAATAGAAGGAGTTACTGCACAAGCTTATAAGCCACTCATAATCTTTCTAATATGATGTACATCCAACACATTTTTTTATGCAAATTGTACAAAGTGGGACAGAAAAATGGGACAGTAATTGCGGGACGGGTCATTTCATCCGCTCTTCCCATCTCCTTTTTCAAACCGAAAAAGGGCTCTCTACACATAAATACTGATTTGCATAAAAACTTGTGATTCAGTACCATGTCAGTATTTTTTATATGTAGGTACATAATAGAATAATATTTTGCACATAGGTACCCATCCGCCGCAGGTATGCCATATAACACATTTAGGTACCCTATAGCACCGTATTTTGCTACGTAATACGTTGAGAAAATGGTACGTCATATATAACAGACTGAGAAAATTGGTACAAACAGTAAAACGGGTACCTATCTATAAAATTTCTGACATATGTACTGATTTGTAATTTTTTTATTCAATTGGGTATATTTCTATAGATGTCACCTGAAAAAAAAAATATAACAAAAAAAAAAAAAAACCCAAGCAACCCTTCTATAAAAACCCCACAAATCCCTCAAAACCCTTCAATCAAAACCCACTCATACTACTCACTACAACAACATTAAAGTAAAAACCTCATCCGAACAAAACCATGCATAAAACCCTCCTCCTCCTCGCCGCCGTCCTCCTCCTCCTCCTCGCCTCGGCCGCCGCCTTAGTCGAAGACTTCTGCGTGGCCGACCTCTCCCTACCAGAAACCCCCTCCGGCTACCCATGCAAGAAATCGGTCACCGAAAACGACTTCGCCTACCACGGCTTAGCTTCCCCGGGCAACACATCGAACCTCATTGGAGCCGCCGTGACCCCGGCCTTCGACGCTCAGTTCCCCGCGGTCAACGGCTTGGACATATCCATAGCAAGGCTCGACTTAGCCGCTGGGGGCGTAATCCCGCTCCACACGCACCCGGGCGGCTCGGAGGTGCTCGTGGTGATCCAAGGGACCATATGCGCGGGATTTATTTCGTCGTTTGAGAATAAGGTTTATATCAAGACGCTGTACAAGGGGGACGTAATGGTCTTTCCTCGGGGGTTGCTGCATTTTCAGATAAACAGCGGCGGGACCCCCGCGCTGGCATTCGTGAGCTTCAGCAGTCAGAATCCCGGGCTTCAGATTTTGGACTTTGCGCTCTTCAAGAACGACTTTCCCACCGAGCTCGTGGCCAAGACGACGTTCTTGGACGTCGCGCAGATCAAGAAGCTCAAGGGAGTCCTCGGAGGGACTAATTAGGGTTTTTTTTTGTTGATTGTGTTTTGCGTTTTTTTTTTTTTTTTTTATCGCTCGATGTGTTTTCCGTTGGTTTGTTTGGTCGGCTGTGTTTTATTTCAAGTTTAAGGGTTTTATCTTCTTTGTAGTGACGATTCGTGCGTTGAACTGTGTTCATCTGTCTCTTTTGATGGCAACTTCTGCTAAATAACGGGGTCATATATATTATATACATATGGTTTATATAAAAAATGAATCAGATTCCAGCCTTAATAAACTTGGAGTAAGACTAATTTTAGTCCTATTTAATGAAATTTGCTCCCTGTCCGTTACATTGTCTCTGAAAAAGTAGTCCTGATAATTTCACTAAAATCCTAGAACTTATCTATATCCAAAACTAGTGTGGTATATTCACCTTATTTATCATGTACGGTCATTTTTTTTATCCTTTTATTGAATGCTTCTGCCAAAGAAAGTATTATTGGTTCAACAAGAACGTCCATTAAATTAGTATAGTGTAAAAGGACTGCTGGTTATGATAGATAGCCGTAAACTTACAAAAAGAAAATGAATTACACGAATAGGACTTTTAGTTACCTTAGCATGGAGGTGCTGAATTCACGCTCGAAAATCGTTTTATTTCGGAACCCGAAAACCCTTTCACTCGAAAGGGTGTGGATTGCCGAATAAGTGTGCATGTCCCGAATAAGTGTGCGTGTCATAATAAACAGACACCACCTTTTAAAGAGTTATGTCTATTTATGAATAGACACAACTGAAAATATTTTGGTTATAAATAGCAGACCAAACAATCTTAGACACTTCAAATTTACAAAAGCGCGTCAGAAACGAAAAGTACTCGGGACGAATTTGGTGTAACTCGAGAAAAATGGTCCAAATATTATCTTTGGAAAGTGGATTCCAAACACGATTCTAGAGTTAATCCAGGCATACAATCAAATACCGTACCTAATCTCCAACAGAGACTACATAAATTTGTTCGTGTATTTCGTTGAGGTTATAGGACTTTGAAATAGAATCGAATCTTGGATGAAACTTGCATCTCTGTGTTGATATTGTTGAGATTCTACCACCACTCGATTCACAAATTTTTGTTCTGTATCGCGTGTGGTTTAATCGATCCAAGAAATAAGTTCTTGAAGACAAATTGAACAGCAGAGCAACATCATAAATGAAAAACAGAATCACATGGTTTGACATCAACATTTTGCCTACTCTACGGACCAAACAAAGCTTTTTATTCGAATCCGAAAGAAGGGATTACAAGTTTCAGAACCTACTCACCAACTTTTTAGTTTACAATCCTCTCAACTTCTCACGCAATCGAAAGTTATGAGCTCTCAAAGATATCTACTACGCCACCAGTCTAAGTCTGGTATGCATAGAACATAATTTCTGTTTTGTACTTTAACATGCTTGTACCTCGTGCTTTTGTCGTTGCACCTCGCACGCCACTTTTACTAACACAATCGTTTCCCGCGACTTCAACTTCGAATCTCAGCCCTCAGGTCCGACCCTCGTTCAACCCGAGACGCGAGATTTTTCTTCAAGCCGAAAAATGAATCGCTGCGATCGTCCAAGCATCTTTCCTATCATCTCCGGGCTTGATCGTTTGAAGTTTTTAAGCTCATAATTGGCGCGAATCAATAGATCTTAAAGTTGTTACTCGCCAAGCTCATCATTGCCTCCTTCTGCTCTTCGCTACGACTGAAAACTTGAACCCGAAGCACGTCGTTCTCAAATTCCTCCGCCTGCTCCTCCATCATTCGCTTGGCTGAGACTACAGCGGAGTCACTCACGTGGTGCAGTTCAACCAACCCAAGCGTCGGTATATCTCCGAGGCCACATGGGAACTCCTCCAACGCATAGTTCCCCAAAATCCGAAGGTACTCGAGGCACGGGAAGTGCGTGTTGTCTGCGTTCCACCGCTCTAAATTCCCACAGTGATACAAGTCGAGGTGCTCGAGGCTGCGGAACTGCCCCTCCATTGGGTTCCACTCGCGCCCTACGAAGGTAAACAGTTTCAGCCTGAGCACTTTCAGAAGGGGCAGGGCACCGATCGTCGCGCCCATCGTGTCGTCGTCCCACGTGGCGCCGTGCAGCGTCAACTTCTTAAGGGAGGACGGAAGCGCGAGGCCGTCCAACCAATTCGAACGGGTTTTCCTCATGAAGAGCTCGATGGTCAAACATTCAAGTCTACACAGACGCCCGAGGTTGTGGAAACAGTAATCTTCCGGCGCCGTTCCCTCAACTTCCCTCTCGTTGTAAAGAATGCCCAATTTCTTGATCTTGGGAATTCTCGTGACGACCTCTTCGCTGCACTTGAAGATTCCGATCGTTGACATGGCCTGAAGATTAACCAAAATTACCGGCGGACGCGCTCCTCCATCGTCGGTAGGATCTGATAGGTATGTATAGTTGGTCTTCACGTGCCTAAGCTGAGGCATCTTCCAAATGTCGAGCGGTGCAGTTTCTACCAAACTTTCATTGATCATTAGGGTTTGTAGGTTCCAACTCGCCGGCCAAAGGGAGGAGATATCTTTGAATTTCGCAGCGCAATCGTCGGCTATGGAAAGGAACCGCAAGTTGACCAGTGGGACGATATTGCTCAAGTCGCAGTAGTGGTTGAATGCTGCCAATATCCTCAAGAAACGAGCCGATCTTAAGGAAACGCCTAATAACTCCTCGGAGTCAATTACGCAAGAGCGAAGAGGCTCGGAGATTACCGTTGCACGGGAGGAAAAGAACGCTTGCCCGCTCAGCGCGCCACTGTGGATGGCGATACGTCGTTGATCGCTGTTGATGATCCTATTATTGCCATTATCAACTCTCACGACGGAAAGAAACTTGTCCCTACGCACTTCTCTCTGGCACAGGTCCCGCAACAGATCGTGGACGACGAATGACTTTATTTTCTTGGTCAATGCCGACTTTCGAACTGAAACAAGATTCCTCTCGGCGAGATCCTTCAAGTACTCCTCTCCGACCATTTCCAAGTCTTTGTCGCCGATTGGCTTGAGAAATCCCTCCGCAATCCATAGTTTGATGAGGAAGGAGGCGCGAATCGTCTCGTCCTCGCGGAAAAGTCCCGTGTACAGAAAGCACGGTTTTAGATGGACGGGCAAGCTGACATAACTCAAAGACAATATTCTCAAGCAACGCTCGTCATCCTCGGAGTTCACAAGTGAGCTCAAGTTTTTTTCTACGTACTCCCAGTACTCTCTCGTCATGCCCGACTTCGCCAAAAGCCCTCCTACAGTGACGATCGAAAGAGGAAGTCCTCGGCAATTTCGGGCGATCTTCTTTCCAATTCCTCCAACTCAATGGGGAATCTATTTCCGTCTGGCAGCACTTTCTTGCAAAGTAGGCTCCAACTTGTGTCCTCGTCCAGGCGATCCATTCCAACGACCCCTGCTTGAGTGCCCGTCAAGCCAAGAGCTAATCTCGATAGCCTAGTGGTTATCAATATCCTACTTCCGTTGTTGTTATCCGGGAAGAAGAATCTCAACTTATCCCATGCTTCGATGCTCCACACGTCGTCCAACACTATCAAATACTTTCTGCCCGACAGAGTTTTGTATACCTGCAAACCCAAGTTATTTTCGCTCTCCTTACTCAACTCCCACCTGCTCTTTGTGCTGCTCTTCAGTCGGAGAAGAATTTCGATGAGAACTTGTCGCACGACGAAGTCTTGAGATATCGTGCATGATAAGCGACTTTCCGTAAATATTTCGAGCGAGCGTGGTCTTACCCGACCCGCCCATGCCTACCACTGGGACGATCTCTCTCCTTGTTGGTTTCGAGTCAGACGATCCATGATTTGAATCAACATTTCGTCGAAGCCCACCATGGCGGTTGTGCTCTCAGTCTCGCCGTGGGGCGAAGAATCAAGGAGGGGAAGCAAATAAAGCTGATCGTCGTCTTCAACTCTTGGCTTCTTCTCTTTGGCCTCCACCACGTCTTTCGCGACCAACTCCATTTCTCGGATGGATCTCTTTAGAGCTTCACAGAAGTCGGTTGAAGTCTCATTCTTCTCCGCTGTGGACAACAATCCCGAAGTAGCAACAGACAATAGGATCTGGGATTCAATCACATCTTCCGCTGCATGGGCAGCGTCTGCGATTCGAACCTCCAAAGGTTGTATGACTTCTTGGCTTAGGCCATGAGATCGAAAGTCTTCGAGAAAACTTTGCAAGAATCTGATTTTATCAGCGAGGGACTTGGCATGTTCTTGGTCTATTGATAGAGGAGGAGGACAAGGATGATGCTTGATCTGCTTCATGAGATGCATAAGGGAAGCCAAAGCTGCATAAGCCGCTGCCATTGATAAAATGTGGACGCGACCAAGCAAGCAATACAATACCTACACAGTGATAATGTACCGTCAAGAAAGCGTGGAAGTCAACGAAACGAGCTGCCTCACATTGCTGACATTTGAGGCCTGTAAATATATAAATATATATAAATATATTTCTCTCTTTGATGCGTTGACCAAGGTGGTAATAAATATCTCAGTCGGACGTTGAACCGCAAATAGTGGACGTCACGTAACGTACATATTCAATGGTCACATCACACACACACACACACACACAATGGCCTCAATCATCGTTATACACGTTATTACACTAACTACCAAGTTGGGAGCAATGTTACCAACTGGGCAAGAACACAAATATTCCCCTTCCCAGTAATGAAAAAACATTAGAGATGATATGCACTCAGCGACCACACACACACGCATCAACGCTCGGGCACGGGCAATTCGCCCGCCTATCATCCCACTGCACAAACCTCCTCAGCCAAACAGGCTTCCCACTGACGAAAAACTTCCCCCTCGGCATCCCTCGAAGCACGGCATCAATAACAAACCCCTCACAAAATATAACCCTGGCATAAAGGGCCTGCCCAGAGAACTCCCCTTCATAGGGCCCCACACAACGGGTGCAAAAAGACTCTATCGAACTCCCAAAAGTCACCTTCTCAAAAAAGCGCAGTACCTCTTCCTCGCTCACCATGCAGCCATCGGCAAAGGTGACGAACAGAGTCCTATCGACGGCTGCCCGCGCCACCTCATCGCCGCTCGCCGGCCTTTTGCCCAGAGCAATCGACCTGTCCCTTCCTCCCATGCCCATGTCAGAGAATCTCTCAACTAAGCAGCCCATCGAAGGGGATCGACTTCTTTCCACTTTGATGTCTGAAACAGAGGGTAGGCAGACGTCGTTCACAAAGTCTCTTATCTCCGTGAAGGCTGAGGGGCGATTTTGAGAGAAGAATTCGATCGATATGGCGCTTTCGAGGAGGATGGAGGTCATGGGGAACTCAAAAGCATCGGAGGTGTAGGGAAAGTCTGGGTTGAGGGCGCTCAGGCAGGCCAGCGCCTCGTCGGCGAGCTCGTGGATGAGGAATGGGGGGAGACGGCGTAGGTTCGGGAAAAGGCGGGAGAATCCTCCGCGCTCGAGCCAAAGCCATAGGGCGATGATGTATAGGCATTCGAGGAGTTCACGGCGGGGGTTCTTGGCGAGGAGGAGGTAGAGGGATCGGTCGAATGTGCCGAAGGCGTTGAGGAATGATTGGATGGCGAACATTTCGGGGTCCATTTGATTCGATTCTGAAACACGAGAAAGTTCAGATGTTACTTTCGTAACTGCAATAAGAAATAGAGAAAGCAAGGAAAAAAAAAAAAAGCGAGAAAGAAACGTCGTAGATTGTCGATTCTTTGATCAGTGACAAGAAGCCAGCAAGAAAAGAAGGAATAAGGGAATTGAAATCGACGAGAAAGACAGTTAACGAACAAAATCTAACGAATACTTGTACGGAGAAAAGGAACGAGCGTTAAATCACGGGAAGCAAATTCAGTTACGTTTGCCAAGATTTTTCGTGAAAGAGAACTCATAAAAAAACTGATAGGATTTAGCCAGAGAAAAAAAAACAACGGTTTCTATTCTAAGCAAAAAATTTAACAAACTTGCAATTTATATTATTTGCTGATCAATTGAAGCATAAACAACGGCCATGATTCAGGACATGAAGCGAGAGAAGAAAGAGACCTTGAAGTTCTTCTGTTTGTGAGTGGATTTCTCAGAACCGAAGCTCCTCTTTAATAGCTTCCGTACAACACAGAGCACCAAAAAATCTGAGAGAGACAAAAATGGAAGACTGGAAAAAATAAATGTTACTCATATTATTACGATTACTGTAATCTGCCTTCCACAGCTTGCCTTCTACTGAGAGTAAAAGGGAAAAAAATACCACAAAGCATTTTAAATTACTTATAAAAGGCCATTAATCAAGAGACAACAAGATAAGCGTAATTCAAAGAAATTTCAGAAATATAGTCATGCTTTTCCATACCCACCTTAAGTACATTTCTTTCGCCTTTCTCGTGATGCATCTGGAAGATCATCACAATCTGATTCCTTTGGGGAAAATGAAGAAAATACTATGTAAAGGTAATCAGTTGCTTGCACCTGACTCACACTATCTTAAAAGGACCATAATGATATCACAATTTTATAATGCAGCACAATAAAATGAAATTAATTAACATATGAAATGATGCAGTGAATACCGATTGAATTGAATATTATTCCAAATTAACCAATAAATGGAATGACTCATCACGATGTCAAATTGATATGTAGCATACCATCATCTTCAAGCACATAAGCCTAATGGGCATGCCACTGGTGGAGTTCCATAACTCATCACTCTAATAAAAAGGCGCGAAACAGCACCTGGTAAAACATTTCCCTCTCGTCAATCATCATTTAAGAATATAACAGCAATAATAGTACAGCCATGACCCTTAACAATGTAGCAACCAAAATTTACTAAAGCCAATATGTCAAATAAACCAGCAGTTGTAAGATTTTAACAGTTAACGTACTTCAACCAGTAAGAAACACCATGTACGGTAAAAGGTTTCGCAAAGAAAATTTTGTTAAGTTTACAATTTTATAAGACCATACCTCAATTTGCACGTAAGAATGTTCCAATTCCGCAGAAATCCTTTACAATTTATACGATTTCACAAGGAATCACTCGGGAATATCATATCAATGCAGATAGTCACTGTACTTTCAACATCATTAACGGACTTAAACAGTAAGAACCGCCATATGGAATAAGGTTGCCAACTAAACTCTTATCTGTCTCAATAACACTTTATTAACTCATTGCAACTACTTAAGAATGTTCGAATTCCGTACAGCCCTTAACAATTTATACGATGGTAAAACGTATCACTCAAGATTATCATATCTGCGCAGAATTAACATAATAGTTCAAATCTGTTAGGCCAGCACTTTCCAACATCATAACGGATTTCAACGGTAAAAACCATAAACCGAAACGAGAAGGTTTGTTTGCAACTAAAGCAACTTTATAACACTTCATGACTCAAATCAAACGAAATATGAATTTTTCAATTCCATCCAATCACTTGACACTCAGGCATATCATATCCTAGCAGAAATAACATAATACTTCAAATCTGTAAAGCCGATATTATTACTCACTAGTCACTACACCTTCCAATTCATTAGTATATATATATATATATATATATATATATATATATATATATATATAGTATGGATTTAATGCTTACATAATGCAGAAAACGAAATCTCTGTTCCTATTTTAGTTGCCACATTTTCACCGAACAAATAGATGGATATATTTCTTCACTTTTAGGAAATGCTCTAAATTTTTCAGAAGATAGAGATCAGCCTGCCTAGTGAATTACTAAGAAGATGTAGGAGAAAACTAAACAAGAAAAATGAAAAGGAAAAAGAAGACATGATCAATGGATAATCACTCAGAAAAACTAAGAACGTTATTCAGATATATGACAGATAAAGCTCCTTGTAGTACGTTGATTACAATCTGAAAGGCCATAGAACACAAGGTACCGGAAAAATATTTACAACACTCAAAGGAACAGCAAAAGGCAAGATGATAGTACAAAGCTTAGACCTCCATGAACACAAGTAAACATGTGATTCACAGGGTGCACAAGACAAAAAGGCAAGGCTTACACATTCCCTTCTTTATCACTTCTTTAAGAAGGAATCCATTATTGTTGGGAGTCATGGATTCAGCACCTTGTAGATCAGACAGAGAGTAACATCGCCAAGAAGAAAACTTGTCAGCAGGCGGAAGTGAGGGCAACCCATTGTGTGCGCCTAATTTCGCTCGAGGAGGTAAAGGAGGAAGGTGTGGAACAAGTTCTGATTGATTCGAGTCAGAAATTTCACCACTGTTACAGCTCTCAGAGCTGTTCACTGACGTAGCAATTGCCACCATGCTTCTCGAATTTGAAGCTCTTTTTGATAAACTACCATTTGGATTTTTGAGAAGTTGTTAGTACTCTTGCTCCATAAGTTGTTAAAAGCCATCAAGTTTTTGCGTTTCTTGCTGTAGGGATTTTCCGGTTTAGTGATTTCCTTGGCAGAAGAGCACGTAACAGCATCAGCCAGGCTGGTAAATGATTTGGATTTTCCATTGTAGAACTTTGATATGCTTTTCCTGAAAGGGTTTTTATTGAAAAAAGAACAGATCAGCATTGGTAAGACACAAAATTGGAATCAATCGAAGCACTTTTGCTGGAATTAGGATTCTTGCAAGCAGAATCATCACAGGAAATGCGAAATTGCACTCATGATTCCACTCAATCCGAAGCTTAAAAAACTCCACTTAACATGTGAATTGAACTAACAAAATCCCGTGAATCGTCCCCAAATCATCAGTATATCAGAACCCTAAACTAAGAAATCAAATAACTACAAAAAATACACAAACAGAGAACACCCAACTGCACATCAATACACCCCATACAACTTCAACCCAATATTCAACCAGGCAACGATACAAATCAATATCCCAGGTAAAAACGAAAAGTCAACTTACTTCACAGGTAAAGCCTCCTCCAATTCCTCTAAACCATCCAATGGTCCCGCTTTAAACTCGCTCTGAATCTCCTCTTCGCTGTCACTTTTCCCACCATTCGAGTTGCTCTCGTCGCTGTTCTTTCCGATTGACGACGTGGAAGAAGAGGACGACGATCCATATTCCTCCTCGCCCCCGCCGCGATCATCGTCGCATATCGAGAAAATAAATCCTTGCCGTTCGATTTGGGGATCTCGTGCCGAGCTACTGTCTTCCATCACTATCGATATTCTTCGGGCCGATGAGCGTTTACACGTATCCGGAAAGAAGAGATCTTTATCCAGACAAAATGGGTTTGGATAAATTAAGGGGCAATTTGATTTCCGACCCCATCCTAAGTTTTATTAAGGTGTCATGCCCCGTTAGAAAATTTTGTGTTTTAAGGACTCAATACACTTAAGTGTTTTTCAGTACCACTTCATGAACTTGTAGTACCACTTCATGGTTCTGCAGTACCAATTCATCGTAGTGATGTACCACTTCATCGTTATGCAGTACCACTTCATTGTTCTGTAATAACACAAAACTATAGTCCAATACCAGTCCATGTACACCGTATAACACTTCGTAAATTTTAGGTCATTATCTCTAAATTTTACAAAAATAGGGTCCTTAACCCTAAAAATTCTCTGACAGGGATATGAAACCTAAATTAAAACATCTTTTGTGGCCTGAATCTTAATTAGCACATAAATTAAAGGGGCTTTTACAATTCAGCCCCAGTAAATCTATAGTTTTAAGGACCCGCTTTATGCAGCACTACTTCATTGTTCTCAGTATCACTTTATTGTTCTGCAACACTTATTGTTCTGCAGTACCACTTCATTGCTCAGCAGTACAAGTTCATTGTTTTTCCAGTACAATTTCATAGTTATGCATTCTGAAATAATATAAAACGATCATCCGATACCAGTTCATATACACTTTATAACATGATACGTTTATCGTAGTATTTAATTGGGTTAAAATAGAGCTCTAGCCGTCATTTTATACATTTATTCGTCATATTTACACTTCTTTCAATATTGAAGGACGTTAGGACGACTCTCGGGCGAAAAGGAGCGAAAATGAGGCAAAACGGAGCAAGTATGAAGAAATCAGTCATGTGTCACGGCCGTGACACTCCTTGCACCAGGCCGTGACGGTCGACAGAACCGAAGCCAAAGGACACTGGTCTCCGTCACGACCGTACACACATTGCACCAGGTCGTGACAAGAGGCAGAAAAGAAAGCCAAGTGATGCAGAGCATAGTCACGGCCATGAAGCCCGCCTGAAAAGTAGCAACGGACTAAAAAATTCATATCCCTCAATTTAGATCTTGGATTGAGAATCCCTTTGGTCATAATCAATAATGGCAAGTCTTCTATCTATGGTTAAAATTTCAGGTCAATCGGACATCGTTTACCCCTCCATCTGAGAGAAATACGAAACTGCCGCAAAGCTATTGAGAACGGCCGTGACACTACTGCACCAAGCCGTGACGCGCGACAGTGATATCATTTTGTGCCCAGAGAGTGTCACGGCCGTGACCTATCATGTCCCAGGCTGTGACAGTGTCGAATTTCACTATAAAGGCCCGATTTCGATCCAGAAAAGGGGGATTCTCACCAGATATCAACCATAATTCATAGAGACGAATTACAGACGCCAGAAATACAGAATTCCATTGGAGAAGCGCGAGAGACGGATCAACGACGCAATCACGCCAAATTGAACGTAGAACGAAGATTCATCCGTGCCACCATCTCAGATCATCAGTATTCAAGATCATGAATTCTTCTTCTTCGTTTCTAATTTCTTTCGTTGTTTTCCTGTCAATTATGCGTAGCTAAATCCCGTATGTGTTTGGGATTAGATGAACGCTAGGATATTTCGTAATTAAGACATATGTTTAATCGTGACTCGTGTTTATGACTTTTTATCTGTCTATGAAATTGTTTCGTCGCTTTAATATGTCTATGTGTTAAAGTGATCGTGTGGAAAATCGTTTAGGGCAACAGCTAAACAACGATTAGGCCATTCGTAGAAAATAGGATTCGAGTATAGGGCGAAAGCAAATACTCGATCCTCGCCTTTAGTAATTACTGAACCTTAGATCCCCGCGAGCGTTTAGGGCTACAGCAAACTCGTGAGCGGGTAGGAAATTACTGTGATCTAGTCAGAGTCACGTAGGAGCGAGAATTCATTGTCTTAATCGATAGTACCTAGCGAGATTCGAATCCCGACCACATCTCTATTATCTGAAGGTTTTTACCAGTTTTAGGCGTATTCGTTTAGTCGCTCGTTGATTTAGGAGTAATCTGTTAGGATAGTCCGTAACACCATCTGCGTATTTTATTTAGGCTAAATATCGAGTCGATATGTTAATACTAGTACTTAGTTTATTTCTCATGTTCGATACTCGTTTACTCGCTTTACTTCACTACAAACGATAGGTCCATTGCCTATCGCATGTCGGTGATAGTAATTAGGTTTACGTTTTATTTTATCACTTGTCGCACTTGCACATTACACCACGTGTCGATCATAACAGCTCTGTAAATCTAGGTAGTTCATATATAATATAGGGTAAAGTATGTCATTCCCCTACGTGCTTATAATGAAATGCGTTTTACTACCTCGTGGTTATAATTTTAGACTTCACTCCCTCATGGTTTCTAAACCTAGCATCATATCCCCAGTCAGCGAAATTGCATTACACGGGCGTTGATTGCAATTGAAATAAGATCTCAACATAATTTTTGATGGAAAATGACTAAATTACCCCTCATGTCATCTTCTTCCTCCCAACAATGCGTTAACGTAGGTAATCTTCTCTACAACTCCAGTCACCGCCAGTCCCACACCAACGCCACAGTTATTGTCAGTCCCAGACCCAATACTACATCAAGCTACACCAAAACTCAAGATCGATATTGCAGCATGCACACATCGAACTTGCACAGAAGAAATTGAAATCGAAATTGCACAGCAAAACTCTCCAGAAATTCAAAACAAAATTCTGCATCACAATCGAAATACGAAATTGCAGCAGCAAACCGAAGTTCACATCTTGAGTTCGAATATTAAGCTTGGCAAGATAATTATATCTGAGCACATCACTTCCTCGCCAATGATATATTGGTTTCCATGTTGAAACGACGGGGCTCAAGAGCAGCGCAACTATGGCGATCTCCGTTACTGACGATAGTGCAGGCTCTTATGAGTGTGTTGTGTAGGAACGGAGTTTTATTGGAGAAGGGCTTGGAATGAGCGAAGATGGAGGTCAGTGTCTTCGTGGTGTTGACGGCGCTGGGAAATGGATGGAGTAGGAGAGGATCAGCGTGGCGGATATGGAGACGGAGGAGGGCAGGAAACCGCGGGTGACGGAGGCGCCGTGGCACTGCTCCACGGCGGAGACGGCAGCCGGGAGGTTCTGTTGAGGTGGTGGAGAATGTTTGCACGTCGACGAGAGGATTGAGGAGTGATCTCAGATGGGGTAAAATGGAAATTTTATTTTTGTCTCATCGTTTGACTCAATTTGGACCGGAGGGGGAACATGTAGAGAGTTAAATAAACTACAAGGGTATTCTAAGCAATTTTAAAATCATAGGGGCTTTGGTGCTTACTTTTTAAACTACAGGTCTATTTAGCTTATAATATAACACTTGTGCAAATCTAGGTCCTTATCTCTAAATTTTATAACAATTGAGTTCTTAACTCTGAATTTTATGACAAGGATATGAAATCTATTTTAGAACATGTTTTGAGGCCGGACACGTAATTACACCTAAAGTAAAATAATACTATTATTTTTCAATCTCATATTTCTTTTCTTACATTCTTTAATCCGTAATTTGCGATGTAGATCGTCGAGGCATCGACGACATCACGCTCGGCAAACTTTTGTTGGGAATCGAGTAACCAACGTGTTTGCACTCCCGTATAACTTGATGTGGCAAATAATAATATTTCCATCTTTTACGTAGTCGTTTCAAACTCGTCTCTTTTAGATTTAGTTAGAAATTGACTTACATAAAACATTTCTCACTCGCACCTAATGAAACCGGCTGCAGTCGTCATTGGAAAACGTATTTGTATGAATTTTATTTTACCTTTGAAACATTTAGGTCATGGGGTTTGGTTTAAATCCACTTGTAGACTGATTAGAATAACTAGTTCATATAATTTGACCTTTATTTATTGTAACACTACCAACCAATAATACAAAAAAAAAATCTACATATTTAGTGGATAAGCAAAGAAAACGAAACTAGAACAATGTTTCCTTACTACTTTACATTATTTTCAACGCAGATAAACAACCAGCGTAAAACCAGGGGACATATTATCTGATTATCCGAAGCTGGATAACTCGAATATAGAGATAAAAATAAAATAAATATAGAGACGATATTATAATTCAATGATTGGCGAGTTAGTCGGAAGTCATATTTCGGATGCCACCTTTCATCATGTAGCACACGTTGCATATTATTTTTATGTCAAGTATATTGTAAATCTCACCCACTGTTTTCAAGTTCTTCTGGTCCGCATACATAGAGTCACGGACTAGATATTAAATAAGCATTTCGAAATAAAATATAAATCTAAATCATATAATTTTAGTTGAACTAAGCATAAACGAGTATTTTTTTAAAAAAAAAAAAAATTGTTGTATTTTGTAGCCAAATATAAATAACTTAAAAATCTTCACTATTTACTAGTCGATTAATTTAGAAGTATAGTAGTGCGCGCGTATAGGATAATTTATTTGAATTCCTTGCATTTGCAAGCTGTATGTCATTAATTATTGTAGTGCCGTTGAACGATCAAAAGAACCCTTGTAAGAAAACACGTATACAAACTCTAGAATAAAAATTGAATGGATTTCATATTCAAGAAGAGAAAAATAATTAATACCAAGAAAATAAGTCAAATAATCGATACGAGGTTTCTAATTTACTTGGAGACTAAATTTAGTCGAAAAATATGAATTAGTGTATAGGTCTATATTCTCTAACCAAAAGATAAAAAGATATATTATTACATAATGATAACGTAAATCTACGAGCTTATAAAAGCCGGCTTTGATGATTTCCAAGTTCCAACACAAAAAACAGCTTTCTTTCTTCCATACAACACGATGAGAGAAAAAGTCAAAACATTAAAAGGACATCAAAAAGTCATTTTCCATTCAACCATATTTTGCACTAGCCAGCTCCAAGACTTTGTCCTAGATTGTTATACAATATATTTGAAACTTCCACTAATATAGCTTTTCACACCATACACACGGATATACATTAATTCCAATTATCACCTATATATATATATATACATCTAGAAACAACTAGTCTCTATTCATTGCCACCTTCCCTTATTAATCAGTTCTGCGCAAGTGGTAAAAAGAAACCCTCAGATCTTCCTCAAAGCAAATTCTTACATCATCAAACCCCACAAATTCTTCCAAGAAAACCCTAACAATGGCGGTGAAGAAGAAGACAAGCAAATGGCAAGATTACTTCCCAAGCTGCTTCAAGCCCGAAAATATCCCCAACCAAGAAAAGAAGAAAAAACCCTCATCAACGAAGCATTCGAACAACTCATCGTTCCCTAGGTTTTCGATATCTGACATAAGCACTTCGACTCTATCCGAAATAGACCTCTCCATTTCCTTCCCTGGCTCGAATCTCCACGTCTTCACTCTCCACGAATTAAAAATCATTACCCAGAATTTTTCGTCGGGCAATTTCCTCGGAGAAGGAGGTTTCGGGCCCGTCTACAAAGGGTTCATCGACGATAAATTGAGACATGGATTGAAGCCTCAGCCCATAGCCGTTAAGCTGCTTGACTTGGACGGTGCTCAAGGACATAAAGAATGGCTTGTAAGCATCATTATATATCAATGATTCAATAATGTGATCAATCGTCAGTTGTCTGAATTGTTATTGCTATTTTTTTTGGTCCTAATTTTTTTTTTGGTATATGATTAAACAGACAGAAGTCGTCTGTCTTGGTCAGTTAAGGCATCCAAATCTTGTGAAGCTGATTGGCTACTGCTGCGAGGAAGAACAAAGGCTTTTGGTATATGAATACATGCCTAGGGGAAGCCTTGAAAATCAGCTCTTTAGAAGTAAGTTTTAATTTAAATTATTGTGTTGTTATTATTGTTGCCTGTTATTAGAAACTCATGGAACTTGACTTTTCATGGGTATATGTTCTATAAAGTAATACTTGTCGAAAAAATTGTTGAACAAGAAAGGTACCTTCTTGAACCGTCCCTTTCGAACAGATCAACCTTAGTTTTAGCTTCTGATACTGATAATGCCTGCCACCTAATAATGTACTATATTTATTTATATAGATTCAGTGTATGTATATGACATATTATAATCTGCAACGAAAATCAAATGCTTTATATTTATTCTTTTTTATATAAAAAAAATTTACAGGATTCTCAATCTCACTTCCATGGTCAACAAGAATGAAGATTGCCCTTGGTGCAGCCAAAGGTCTTGCATTCCTCCACGAAGCTGAAAAGCCCGTTATATATCGCGATTTTAAAACCTCCAATATTTTACTTGATTCCGTAAGTAAATATCTTTTTTTTCCCCCGGAGATATCCATAAGTAAATATTTTTGATTTAGCGAATTATACAAAAACCGCATTTCAATTTAAAAATGTTGAATGACAGTTAAAAGCTTAACATTGGGATGTGTCATATTTTAATTTTATATGTATCCCGCATATCTAAGCTCATTTCTTTATTATATAGTCACAAAATAATTTTGATTTATATATATATATATAATATATATATATATCATATTTTCAACATGTCCCTCATGTTTTGGCTGATTCTTTCTTATCTAGCATAGACTTGCAATTTTGCTTTAATGCTGGTTGTGAGGAATTGTATCTATGACTAGATTTGAACATGATAAATCATTTCATCTAAAAGCTCAAAGGAAATAGATAATATTTTACTTTTATATATATTATATTTCAAAGAAACATAATATTGTATTTTCGTGCAGCATTTCACTGCCAAGCTCTCGGACTTCGGGCTAGCAAAAGACGGCCCAGAAGGAGATGAAACGCACGTCTCGACACGAGTCATGGGCACGCAAGGCTACGGAGCGCCCGAATATATTATGACGGGCCACTTAACATCTGCGAGCGACGTATACAGCTTCGGCGTGGTTCTCTTGGAGCTCATCACGGGCCGTAAATCCATGGACAAAACCCGCCCGTCGAGGGAACAAAGCCTAGTCGAGTGGGCCCGACCCATGCTGAAAAACCCTAAAAAGTTGACCCGAGTCATCGACCCGAGGCTCGAAGGGCAATACTCCGAAATTGGGGCTCGAAAAGCGGCCGAATTGGCGTACCAATGCTTGAGCTTTAGGCCTAAGATGAGGCCGAGCATTGGCCGAGTTATCGAAGTGTTGGAACCGTTGAAGGATTTCGATGACGACGTACGAATTGGGACGTTCGTCTTCTCGTTTTCGCCCGAAGACGGCGATGCGAAGTCTGTTTAGGCGCAAAATTGGTAACACCGGGGACATTTCTTACAATGTGTACAGATTGTGTATGGGTTCTTTTGTTGATTTTTATTATTTTTTTCTATTCGTATAGATTGATTTTTTAGGGGTATGTGGCGTAATTGTAATTGAAATAACGCAATCATTGCGTTGAGAATTGAGAATTCTTGATATATCTATTGTGACGAGGTTTGGATTAGTTAGGTATGCATGATTACAATATCATTTGATACTTGAGAAATTGCATTTTTTTTTATACGAAATACGAATCACTTGTTGTGTGCACGTAAGAAACTGTTGTGTTTTTTTTAGGTATTAGGTTGGTCTACATTCTTGGTGAAGGTCTTACTAACTAAGAATCTTTTGCGTGTAACTTCTTTAAAACAATGGCGTATATATATTCAAATTATATACATGCTGAATAAACACAGACAAGATTATAGATTTTGAATCTCAGGAATTGCTAATTGCTTCGACCATTTATTATGCTTGGATATCGAATACCAATTCAGCAGTCAAGACTCAAGTGGGTCGAAAATACTTCAAGTCATACAAAATGAATGATTTCTCACTTGTTTTATCAGAAAATGTCAGAATCCTTTGCTTCCCACATAATTACGATCTATTCTTACAATTAACTAAGAGTCGCCTTGATATGCCTGGTGATAAAAAATTATAATTTTCCAATAAATATAGAACATAACAACGAATGCAGGCAAAATAATGACTTCCATTTCATCTCTTCAAAATTATATTAAAAAAATTTCCAAAATAATAATACAAAGAATAACAAAAAAAATTTAAAAAAGAAAATCGTCAGCTTGAATCGTTCGCGCCTCGGACGTAAGTGACGTGAACGGGCTGAGGCAGAAGGCTGAACTTAATCCCGAGCTCTTCCAAAATCCTCTTCAGCTCGAAGACCAAATCGGAGCGCCGATTTCCCCTCTCGCCTGAGTTCTGAAAATTGATGGTGTGAGTGACGTAAAGCGCCAAAACCATCCTATGAACGTCGACGATCTCCTTTATTTGAACGCTATGGCTCGGGTTCCATTGCTGAGGCTTACTCTCCAAGTATCTGCGCACGAGCGTACCAATAAGTGCGTAGTCGAAAATCGAATGTAAGAAGCTTAAGGTTTTAAACTTACGCTTTTATCTTTGCTTTCAGAGCGGCTATGCTCTCGGCGGAGGTCGAGAAATCGACGGCGAACTCGATCGAGTCGCCCATCATTTCGGGGCTTCGATTGAAGTTACTTATGGGCTTCGTCGCGAGGACGGCGTTTGGGTAGTACACCTTCTCGTTGTCCGGCTTTAGGAATATGGTCGTCAGTATATTCATCTCGTCGACCACCATCTGAAAAAAAAATATATATATATCATTCTACGCGAGGAATTCAGCATTATGACGGTTATATTTATCGACTTTCGAAATTTGGAAAACGATATCTACGCTGCGTTTGGTACTAGGATTTCGGATTCCAAAAATATTGCGAAAAAAACCAATGTATAGATTCCAATCTTCTTTCTTTTTTTCCTATTCTTTTTTCGTAGCAGAGTATGTTGGGAGATCTCATTACTTCCGAACCCAATTCCTACGTTGCATTTGCGGGTAAAGAAACAAACGGAGAAAGGAAAAAGAATGTATGGTCACGGTCGAAGCGCTAACTTAAATTTGTCGTCGTAACTTCCACCCACCAATTCCACATATCAAATGCAACCTTAAGCTCAGATCGGAACACGGAATTTGCGCGTGGAAAAGACGAAGGAAAACGATGTTAGTGCATCAAGGGACTATACGTTACGCTTCGAGTGTCGTATCATTACACCTTTCATTTTTCTTTTCCCACGTCGAAGTCCTTTAACCAAACGGAGCCTTAATGACCCGATTCTACTGTGGCACTCGAAAAATCACGGGCGGCGCTTGTCAGAATTAGGAGCAATTGACGACGCGACGCCGGAAATCGAGACAGGCGTTAATTCATCAAGTAATCGCAAACGGACCAAATTCCATGCAAATTACGTACGTCGATCGCTCTAAAAACTTTCCAACAACTTTACCAGGAAAAAAGAAACAAAAATAGTAAATCACCTGAACTCCGTCGATGACGCACCGATCCCCGACGTCGAATGGATGCACGATGAAAACGAAGACCATCGCTTCGAACACGGTCTTCACGGTGTTCCCGAACATGAAGACCACGAGCAGAATCTGGGACGAGATGAACACCAAAACCCGAGTGGTCGTCAATTCCATCAGCAGAAGCCATACGATGACGATCACTATAAGCACGAGCCCCGAAGAAATCCTATTCAATTCTTCCACCGCCGTCTTCGCATCGCTCAGAGACACGGCCAAGCACTTCCTCTCGTTGTACGCCTTCACCTGCAAATTAAATACGCAAAACGGGCTCCGTAATTTCGTCCAAACTATAAATTAACTGGGAGAACAAAACGACACAAAGCAGCAATATTGGAGATTAAAAATGGCATCTCAGAACATGGAGGACAAAAAAGCGCTCATATCCCAAACATTGAGAAGCAAAAACAGCGAGTGCCAATATATATGCGTACGCACCACCCAGTTTCTGAAGGCGGACTTCTTAATCCTCTTAGTTTCGCCCGCTCCTTCGAATAGGGGAATAGCGTTATCAACTTCTTCCTTAGGCATGAAGCGTAGGAGATCTCCCTCGTCGATATACCTAACGGTTAGAAAAACCAAAAGCAAAGACTGTAAAAAAAAAAAGCAAAAAAATAACTCAAGGTGGAAATGTGATGCGATAACTACTTGTGTCCGCGCTTTGCGACGTTCTTGAATATCCTATTCGCCGCATCCCTAGCTTCGATTTCGCTCGTAATAACTTTGGGCTGCGCAGAAGGCCCTCGACTTTCTTCCTCTTCTTCCTCGACGGTTTCGTCGATGACTTCAGAAATAGTCGTAAGTTCCGAGTTCCTTATTACCTTGATAAGCCCTCCCATTGTCCAAGCGGAGACTTTCTCGCGCTTTATTTTGTACAGCTTATCGACGTCGATCACCTCCTGCGTTTGCGTCCCCTTCTTCGCAAGCTTGCTGAAGCTCAGCTGACCGCTGATCTTCGAAGAACGATCGCCCTCGGGAAAATCCCTAGTCGGCGGGCCCGAGAGGGACTGAAGTATGTACTGATGAAAAATGGATTCTTGGATTCTGTCGAAGTACGTTCTTACATGGAAAGAAGATGCGACGATTTTGACGAGCAAAGTTTTTATCGTCCACATCGATGCGCCGACGAGGGTTGAGACGATTCCTCGAGTTATGTAATTCAAAACCTTAGACGTATTTTCGGACCTCTTTACGCCTCGATTGATTAAAAGCGCCCAGGCGAGGAGGATTAAGGCGAGCCAAAAGACTACTTGAACGCTTTTTTTCAAGGCGAAGACGAAGTAGAGTACCTTCTTTTTCATTAAAAAGTTCTTTTCGATCAAGAAAACGATGGAGTTTATGATCCATTCCGTGAACAAACGGCCGCAGATTATTACCAAGGATAGAACGCTCCATTTCCATAGCTCTAAGCTCCAAATTTCCCTACCCTTGAGCTTATTGATGGTTAGGCTGGCGATGAGTACGCCAGTTATGGAGATGAACGCAGCCCATTCGATTATTACGAGGGCTTTGAATTTCTTACCGCGATTTGCCTCTTTGGGCTTCAGTATCTCAGGTTTGTACACCTCGTCGTCGTCGTCGCCGTCGTCGTCGGAGTCTCCTCCGATGGATGACATCAGAGGGGTCCTCGGCGTGACCGGCGCGGATGTCCTCGGAGTGGGTTTTAGAGAAGGAGAGGCGGCGCTTGGCGATTTCGGCGGCGGCGGCGGCGGGTTTTGGGCATTTTCCTGGGCGGGTTTTGCGGTGGTGGTGGGATAGGGTGGCTCGGCGATTCTTGACTTGGGCTTGGAGTAAGCCGATTTGGTGACCGTTCTCTGGCGGAGGGTCGAACTGGCGGGGGAAATTGGCGGTCGGCCGGAGTCCGACGGCGGGTTTTGGGCGGCTGAGGCGGTGGGCTGAGGCTGCGGCGTGGTCAAGAACAGATTTATCTGGGCTCTTTCTATGTCTTCCATTTGATTTTCGAGGGAAGCTCCGACGCCGTTATCTTCTTGAAAATCTGAGGCGGCCGTCGTCGTCGGAGGTTCTTGGTTCGCCGGAGATTGAATCTCCACTACGACGTCGTAGTTGCCGCCTTTCTGTCTGAGGGATACTTCACTTTCCATTACGGCGAAGCTGTGTGTTTTTCTGTGTTCTCCGGCGGGCGTCGACGTCTCTATATACGAAGGAAACAAAAAAAGTGAATTGGAAAATGGTAAATAATTTCCTCAACTTGATTTATTTTACTTTGAATTCCTTAGCTGTAACTATGGCTCGATCTAAATAATTAAATGGATTAAATTGTTGTCGTCGGCGGGGGAGGAAAGCTCTTGCAGGGTTCTTCAAAGTTGGGGAGGTGTATTAATATGCTAGGAAGTCAGCAATCATCACCAAGACAATAAAAAAAAAAAAAAAACGTCCTATTTGGTGGTCAATTATGATTAACAAGTACATTACAAAACACGTTTTGTAAATGGCTATCGTAATTCCTATTATCTCCACACAAATTGCAATACGTGAGAAGTCGGGAAAATTCAATCCAACCAAATTTAGTTTACGATATTGATAGTTAGGAAATTCAAATAAATTGAAACACTTGGTGTAGGAACGTAGAGTTGGTTGATATTCTTATTCCCCTTTCTAAATCTTTTTAGGCAAGTGGGTGACATCTTCATTTTATAAAGTGGAAATTCAAGATTTATGCATGTGCTTATCCATAGTTGGGAAGCCGAAGTGTGCCCTCAATTCTGACAGTTTGACATGTTAGCGCCATAAAAGGGAAAAGATAACATAATCTTATTACATTCAGATGAGATCCGAAAACAATTGTACATTTCCTATTTCCTTCAGACATTAGATAATACTCTGCCCAAACGTGTTAATAGTATTTCAAGATCAACATGTCTCACTCGTAACATGACACTAACACAACATAAATTTTACAAACTGCTACATTTTTCTCAGATTATCTAACCTTGCCTGAAGATCACTGTCTATTCCTCCATCACCATTACCACTCGATTCGGCCTGTGCTACCTTATTACTCGCGGCGGGCGCAGATAGAGCCGAAGAAGGCGCATTCAAAAGCTGTCGAAAGAAAAGAAGGGCGAAAGATTTTGGCATGGTTTTTACTCAAATGGAGATGTTTGAAGGCAGAAAAAAAAGAAACAAATGGCATGTTGTAATGATGTACCTCGGAATTAATATCGATGCCGATCTCATCGAGGACTTGATTCACCAGCTCTTCAGTCTCTTCTTCTTCCTCGTCACCTTCTAACGCGTCGTCGATGGCATCGGCCATGACTTCGCTGGTCAGCTCCATTTTTTCGTTCTGCCTTTCGAATTCTTGCATTATCTTCTGTAATGAAGGGAGGTTCATTTGCCTGTTCATCTGCCCCATTGCTTTCGTAACGCCTTTCATGGCTTCTCCCATTGCTTGGGTTGATTTTAGTGTCTGAAATTGAAGATAATGGGATTTGCTAAACTACTATTTGGGTTGAATTGTAACTGGGAAATAATTGAAGAGTACAGATCAAACGAGAAAACAAACAACATATATGGAAGTTCGAATCATTACCTGGATTCTCAGAGATACGCCCTGGAGTTGAGATTTCAGCTTGTAGAATTTTTCAATCTGATGCCTCGTTCTGATGAGATCTTTGGCCATTACCTTAACTGCTCCCTGAAATGCACCGATGGCCAACCAAAATATGGATTAAAGGGCAAACAAAAGAAAAGATGGTAACTTCTTCATCACAATATAGAGGCTGCAGAGTAATATTTTAAGCCATGCATACGTTCAAGTGCATCAACGTTATAAAGGCGAATATCTAAAATGTAGAAAACTCGTGTGCCAAAAAAATGAGCAGAACCATTTGGCCCTGCTTAGCGCTTTTCTTAATCTCAGCTATAAGTTTCTTCTCTTGACTTTGCAAACCCTGTCTCTCCCTCTCTATTTCCCTTATGGATTTGTCGAGCATTCGTTTATTCTCCCGCAAAAGCTCTGCATGGCAAAATAACAAAGCCATGATGATGATGATGATGATCAAAGGATTATCTACAGTTCTGACTAAATAGTAGACAATACAATTATGATCTCGAGAAAATAAGTGCTTTAGCAATGAATCAACTCATTAGTATGGTGGATATGATCTTAGCAGCTAATCCACAAAAATAAATAGATAACCACAGTTTCAGACCTCATCTTTATTCCTAGTTTTATGAGAAGCATATGCTTCTAATTCATCTAGAAAACTCACAAGTTCTTATATACAGCTAAAATTCTAAAATTGAACCATGAAACATATGAATTTAGTCTCAATTTGCCCATAAGGATCAATCACACTGAAAAATCATAACAAACGAACGCACAACTAAACAATCCGTTTTCTCAACGAAAGAACTTCAAACAATAGCGATGGAAATTTCCCAACATGGCTGCACAAACAAAAAAAAAAAGAAAAGAAAAGAAGAACCTGCGGGAGTTTTCCTCTTTCCGAAAAGGAAACTCATGACGATCGACGGATCGAATCTTAAACTTCAGCCAAAAAATTCCGGCGAGGAGACTTTCTATCTGCGACGAAATTACACCAAAAACTCACAACTTTTTACTTCATAGAATATGAATAACCTCATTTCGGATGATATTCCTTTTCCAATCATCGTTCACTTTCAGTTCAGGTGACGGAGTTGATAAATGGGCCGTAGCAAGTTTTATTTGGGCCGACATTTACAAATCTTGGCCCTAATTAATTCACTTCCTTTGAATAATACTTAGTAAAGAAATAGAATGCAATTTCCAATAAAAAGTTAAATAGGAGTATATGACTTGCGTGAATAAATAATTATATGAGCAAGAAGGCCAAGTGGGACGTTTATAAACACAACAAACACATTTTGTTTATTATACTAGATATAGTCGAGGACATGGAACCCACTTTCACATTAATGAACATGGCTTATCAATCATTTTCAAAAGCATTATCCGACGAATGAAGCGATATAGCATTAAATAATGTCGCTTTTTTTGTATATAATTTCTTCAATAATTAGTAACCTATAATGAAAAATCTAATTGGCTCGCAAAAGCCGTGCAAATTCCAGCAACTTTAAAGAATCAAGAATGAAAACAAAGGTCTTTTTTTACCCTGCCATCAAAAGATTCCACTATCAAGAAGCCCCTCGAAACTATCGACTTTAGCTTTTGGCCTTTTTCGAAATATTTTTGTATACGCTTGGACGAATATCGAACGAAAATTAAGAAAATGGGTGCAATTTGAGATTTTATTAAAATATTCTTTTAGACACGTATCTCAATTAGCAGAACAGAGCCCACGTGTACCTCCCAGGCCACCACCTGTCACATTTAGCCTCAAAATAACGAGTTGTACCTTTTCACAATCACTTTTTAACCTCTTTTTCCACCGAAGATCTAAATGTACAACTCTTCAATGCAGCTGAGCACGAGCCTCCATAAATGTCACTCGCTGCCTTCGTGATCCAATCGATAGATCGTCTTCGCTGATTTTTCTGCTGGCGAACTCTCTTATGAAATCACGCGCTGTTGAATCCTTTCGCCGAACTAAGAGACTTGATTTTGCATTGGTTTATTGATATTATATTCGTTAGTAATCTGTTTGAGATAAATTCTTATCCTTGAAGAAGTTTAACTTATGGATCCATTGTGAGGAATAATATCTTGCCAATCGAGCTTAGATTGTTGGACATCACACAGCCGTTGATTATACGGATAAATTGCGCGTTGTGAAGAGCGGAAAGAGATGACTGCTTTGAGGCGTAGGAAACCCAAAAAGCCTCAGGGCTCGGAATCGGAGGATCAGAGGGAGAACAGACCAGGCGAAGACAGTCAGAATCCAGCTAAATCCGACGCCGACGCGAAATCGTCCGGCGGCGGCGTCGTTATCGAGAAACTGAGGAGGCGCAGATGGAGGTGCGTCGACAGCTGTTGCTGGTTCATCGGCTGCGTTTGCTCGATGTGGTGGTTTCTCTTGTTTCTGTACAACGCAATGCCATCATCGTTTCCACAGTACGTGACGGAGGCGCTCACCGGCCCTTTGCCTGACCCGCCCGGCGTGAAGCTTGCCAAGGAAGGATTAAGGGCGAAGCACCCAGTGGTTTTCGTGCCCGGGATAGTGACCGGCGGGCTCGAGCTGTGGGAAGGGCATGCTTGCGCCGAAGGTCTGTTTAGGAAGAGGCTGTGGGGCGGTACCTTCGGCGAGGTGTATAAGAGGTACTGTACTGAAAGGCTGTGCTATTGTTGTAAATACTGTGTGTTTCTGTGCGTGGTTTCGTTGTTGATTTCTCAATCTTCTTTAACATCACCAGCGAGATTTTCATTTGGGCATTGTATATTGTTCTGACTTGCTCGTATTTCATGATTCGTCTAATGATAGTTGCTCTTCTGTAGACCATTGTGCTGGGTTGAACACATGTCCCTGAACAATGAAACTGGGCTGGATCCTCCTGGGATAAAGATCAGGCCAGTTTCGGGGCTCGTAGCAGCTGATTATTTCGCCCCGGGCTATTTCGTGTGGGCGGTTCTGATCGCCAACTTGGCGCGTATCGGCTACGAGGACAAGAACATGTATATGGCAGCTTATGATTGGAGGCTCTCATTTCAGAATACTGAGGTGTGTGTGTTCTTTAATTCAACAAACAATGTAGCATATGCAGATTATTGTGGCAGGGCCAGCAGATTTATCCCAAAAATGATTTGTTTGTATCGATGAAATTGATCGACATTTAGGTCAGGGACCAGACACTCAGCAGGTTAAAGAGTAACATAGAGCTCATGTTCAACACGAGCGGCGGGAAGAAAGTGGTGGTCGTGCCGCATTCGATGGGCGCACTTTATTTCTTGCATTTTATGAAGTGGGTCGAGGCGCCCGGCCCGATGGGCGGCGGCGGCGGGCCAAACTGGTGCGCCAAGCACATAAAGGCCATAATGAACATCGGCGGGCCCTTCCTAGGTGTTCCTAAAGCTGTCACTGGCCTATTCTCCGCCGAAGCCAAGGACATAGCCATAGCCAGGTTCCCAAATTCGTCGACCATATCTCTGATTGCCTTAATTTCTTGACATTAGTCACTTGGATTTGATGTGAATTCAGCAAGCTTGGTTTTTTTTTTAATTACGCAGGGCGATAGCGCCGGGCGTTTTGGATAGGGACGTGTTTGGATTTCAGACATTGCAGCACGTGATGCGAATGACTCGCACTTGGGACTCAACGATGTCGATGATACCAAAGGGAGGAGACAGCGTCTGGGGAGGACTCGACTGGTCCCCCGAGGAAGGCCACGAGTGTAAGAAGAAGAATGGCCATGGGCACTCGTCAGAAGGTAATAATGGTAATAAAACGACGGGGAATTCTGATCCTATTCGCGTGAAGTATGGCAGAATGTTGGCATTTGGGAAGGAAGTGGCAGAACTGCATTCGTCGGACATCGAGAGGGTCGATTTCAGGGTAAAGTTTTTTATTTCGAACGTTCTGCGATTTCTTGCGATTTGTTGATACATTTTTTTTTTGGAACAAAAGGGGCGGTAAAGGGAAATAGCGTCGCGAACGTGACTTGCCGAGACGTGTGGACGGAGTATCACGATATGGGCATTGGTGGGGTCAAAGCGGTCGCCGACTACAAAGTCTATACGACCGATTCGATCTTGGATTTGCTACACTTCGTCGCGCCGAAGATGATGAAGCGAGGCGATTCACACTTCTCTTACGGGGTCGCCGACGATCTCGACGACGAGAAGTACGATCACTACAAATACTGGTCGAATCCCCTCGAAACCAAGTAAGTTTCTCATCATCTCATTTGCGATTTCTGCATATTTTTAAGGCTCTGTTTGGTATAAAGATTCCGATGTGGTAAAGAAAAGGAACGATAATACAGTGGTATGGCACTTGAAGTGTAACGTGTCATTGCTTCGTTTCCTTCGTCTTTTCCACTCACAAAATTCCGCGAAGGTACAAAGGTTAATTGCCGGATAATACGTGAAATTCGGCATATTCATAGAGCTAAAGATTTCGGGAGTTACCTTTCGTTAACTTTTCGATCAGCAATTGATTACACCGCCGCAGTTTCCGCCTTTTTTTGTGCAACGTGGCAATCGAAACCCGCGTCTAAATTCTATCGTGCGTTCGATTGCTACGCCAACCCACAAAAAATATGGAAACGTCGTCGATTGCAGAGTACGAAAAAGTTGATAAAGGTAAAATTGCCAGCAGCAGATTTTCGGCACATCATCAAAAATTCAAATTTTGGACGACGTGCCGAAAATCCTACTTCCCACACGAGTAGTATAGTAAAGAACGGTATTGCAAAGCACAATTGCGAAATCAGCCAAAAATTCGAATAACCAGGCTACCGAACGCGCCCGAGATGGAGATATACTCTATGTACGGCGTGGGCATCCCCACGGAGCGAGCCTACGTCTACAAGTTCAGCCCGCTGGCCGACTGCTTCATACCCTTTCAGATCGACACGTCGGCCGAGGGCGGGGACCACGGCCCGTGCCTGAAGGGAGGCGTCTACCTCGTCGACGGGGACGAGACCGTCCCCGTGCTGAGCGCGGGATACATGTGCGCGAAGGGATGGAGGGGCGGGACCCGCTTCAACCCCTCGGGGAGTCGAACCTTCGTAAGGGAGTACAGCCACGCCCCGCCCTCGAACCTCTTGGAGGGACGGGGGACGCAGAGCGGGGCCCACGTCGACATTTTGGGGAATTTTGCGCTCATCGAGGACGTAATTAGGGTCGCCGCGGGCGCGGACGGGGAGGAGATCGGCGGGGATCAGGTGTACTCTGATATATTCAAGTGGTCTGAGAGGGTTAAGGTGAGGCTATAGTTGGGATTTAATAGTGTATACTCTTTTTGGTTGGATTGGATGGGAGGAAGAGGGTTTTTTTTTCCGAGATTTATTCTGTGTAAATGGGTTCTGTTCTTGAGATTTATTGATGGATTGGTAGCATTCAAACAGTTTGGTCTTTTTTCCCTTGATTTTGCTTTTGCAGTGATGAAGAGCTTTTTTTTTTATGTGATTTCAAACACTGTTCTTGAATTTTTAGTTTGGTAATTATGTATGTAGCCGTACATTTTTTAGTTGTTTGCCGGTTCAAACTTATAAACTGTGAGTTCGAATTTCGCCGTGAGTGATTATAGAAAAAGGTCAAGAGGCGGCTCATGAAGGTTTTTTTTTTAAACGTTATGTTTTCATTTTTCCTTTGAATTTTAAAAAAAAAAAAAAAAGAGCTAATTCGAGTCTAGTAGAAAATGAGCTGAGCTAATTCGCGAGACCATCCTAGTGTGTTTGTAATTTATATGCATGCTTGTGACTCAAAAAAATATCATCAATCAATCAGACTATCAACGATAAGGAAATGATACGTAAGTTTATTCAGTATTGTATTATGTAATAAAATATCTACGACACACCTGCTTTTTTATTAGGACTAAAAGAATAAAGGGAAAAAAAAAAGAACAGGGAAACTCCTCTACAACAAACAAACAGGATTTCCCAGGACAAATCATAAACAGGCGGGAAAACACAAAGTACAAACAAAACAAGGTTAGAACTTAGAACTCACCGAGCCATTTAAGCTTTGATTTCGCTGTTGGCGTTAGTCATCGAGTAATTTAATCCATTTTCACCTGTAAAATCGATACGTAATATTACTCAATCCCATCGATTCAGTGCCCTTTCTTTATTGCAGTAATGTGGGATGTGAATGTGAAAGAGTTGGCTTACTCTGCATAGAATCTACAGATAAGCGCTCGGTTGGCGTGCTCTTCGTGTTGTCTGCAATGGGATTAAAAGACATATTTAACAAAGTGAATTAAGTCCCGAGTGAGATTCTACTTAAAAAATGGGATATAACTTACCAGAAGAGTTGGACAGCCCTTTCACAGACTCGAAGTTTCTGTATGTGTAACCGACGAAATTCAAATCTTTTGGATTCCTCACCTGCGCGTTATTGGAAATAAACACAGAATTCATGAATTTTTAGAAGTTCGAGTGTGTTTAAGAAGTTGCGTCACTGGATATTCATATTCGTAATCTTACCTTCCTCCAGGCTCCAGAAGTAGATGCTGCTGGGGGTTGATCGACCTTTAGTTTAGGAGTCATGAAAGAAGGAAAAAAGGTCAGATGTGTATAAAGACTGTTTCTAAAATGATCTGAAGGGATAGAGAATGCTAAAGAGTGAAATATATCAGGGCAGCCACCTCATCGTATTTCATGAAATTCTGAGTGTCGAGTTCTCCGTCGACTTCTGGCTTATATGCGGCTTCCATTTCGTATAGTTTGTCCCACTTTGTGGATTTGAACCAAGGATGAGCCTAGAGTTGGCATGTCATATAATACGAGAGAAATGACTGTACGATCGAGTAATTTAACGTGGACTTGCAGTAAGAGAGAAAAAAAAACCTTAATCTCATCTGCTCCATGAGAGCCGATTCTGTTCTTAACATCGCAGAGCAACCTATAGATTAGATCCTTTGCTTCAGCGGACAGCCTTGCTTCGTCTGGAAACTTGAGGTGATTCCTCCAGTTCACAATCTGTTATTGTGAAAATTTTACATTCATACAAATTTCAGGAGAAAGGACGGAAATCATTTGCTTAATGATTACGTGTTATTTATCGGAAGCTTTTTATCAGTGCGTTGACAAGCCATTGATTGTAGTTCGGATAGAACCAAAGCATTTTCATTTGATACACCATGAGTGGTTTTGTGAACATGGGTACAGAAATTACGATATATTTCTCAAGGATAAAGCCTTCACCTTTCTGCAGGTTGAGAGTGGTTCATCAGAGTAAAATGGCGGATAGCCAACGAGCATCTCATACATAATGGCACCGAGTGACCACCTAAAAGCATGGCGGAATTCATAGTCCATTAAGGCTCGATTGGAAAAAAAAAAAAAAGCTTCTACTTTTCTACAACAAAGCCAGTGCCAGTGTCATCATTGATTTGATGTATCTTTTCTTTCGTTCAATTCACCCTCAAGTTGAAAGCAATATCATGAAGTGAATACTGACCAGTCACACTCAAGTCCATATCCTTTCTTCAGAAGTACCTCTGGAGCAATATAATCAGGTGTGCCTACAGTTGAAAATGCCTGCGACAAGAAAGTTATTCTCATAACCAACATAGACAATATGAACTTTCAGTAAGCCAAATTATGATACTATTATTTGTGCCATCAAGAAGAAATACCTGCGTCCTTCTGTTTCTTTGCCAATGGTGAAGCTGTTCTAAAGGACTATTCCAATGGCTACCGTCGCCTTTATCAGGCAAGCAACCGTTTGCATCAGCCTTTCCTGAAGCTCCGTCCATTGGCTCATTTTCTCTGATAGTAGACAAACTAGAGCAGTCTAGAGGCTTGCAGAGTCCAAAATCAGAAAGCTTCGTATGACCATTTTTGTCCAAAATCAGATTGTCTGGTTTTATGTCCCTGCAGAGAAATGCGCATTAGATTTGGAAATATGCGCTACATTTCACTAGAAAGGCAGCTAATGATCTGTAGCAGCAAATTTACTGACCGGTGAACATAGTTATGCTTATGGATGGATTCAATAGCAAGGACACTCTGCGCTATGTAAAATCTCGCCACTGTTTCAGTTAGCGTCTCCTCTCTCATAAGCAAAGTCATCATGTCGCCACCGGGAAGGTACTCCATTACGAGATACAAATACTCAGCATCTTGAAATGAGCAGAAAAGTTTGACAATGTATGGACTTGAAACTTCAGCTAGCAAATTCCTTTCGGCTTTAACATGTTCAACCTGCATCGAGAGAGGAGCAATTAGTACATTTTGGAAAATAGGTAATAAATGCGCTATAACCAAAATATGTTCGACCAAATATATCAGATTCAATTAACTACAAAACAGGCAATTTGTCTCCGACTTACCTGACCCTTCTGGAGCATCTCGGACTTCTTTAACTTCTTCATAGCATATATATTGCTATTAGTTTTCTCCCGGCATAATCTAACCTGTGACACAGAATCATTAAAGGGGAAGCTAAATCATAAAAGATAAGAACAAAATTTGTATTGAAGCTGGACTAGACCAACGAAAAACGAAGCAACTGAACCCTTTCGAACAAGCAACGGATAAGTTTTCATATTTGTGCAGCGATGTCGCCAGAAACTCGAGACGTTCAGCATTTGGTCTTAGATAAAATATGAAATCAAATACCTCTCCAAATGCGCCTCTTCCTATTATAGTTAGTAGCTCAAAATCATCAACTGAAATCTTGTTTCTCTTCAACCTCATGTACTCCGTCTCTTTTCGCGCCAAATCATTCAGGATGTTCGTCTGCTCCTCTTCTGATACACCTGATTTAGCTAACATCTTTTCCAGAAGTTGACGCCTGCAAAGCAAAAAAAGAAAATTCACAGCATTGGTGGGACAGCAATTCTTTAGCCTCTGCAAACAAAGCCTCCATAAATCAAATCAAAACCAATTACATTCTTCAAATTAACATTTTTTAACCCAATGTCAGATTGCGATGTATGTATAGATCCAACAAATAAATTCCAGTCGATAATATCATCAAGCAGACTCAGGTGAAAGATTACTTAATTTCCTCCAAAATCGATTAGACATTTAAATGAAAAAACGAGTGAAAAACAATGACCTCTGCCTTCGTTCGTGCATGTCCTTCATGTGGCTCTTGTAATGGTTCTCGATGAATGTCTTCGCCGCGGCAGCGCGCTCGAGCGTGAGGCTCGAAACAACGTGATGATCGTCGTCTTCGCCGTCGACGACATTGTAATTATTACTATCGTCGACGGCGCTGTCCTCAGCCTCCGTCGTCCTGATTAATTTCTCCTCCTCAACCACCGTCAACACACGCCTGCCCTCCGACATATTGCTTTGATTTAGCTTTGCGTGCTTCGAAGGCGCGATTCAGCGTGTGTTGTGCGTGAAAAAGCTCTTCGAGGCGAAAATCTGCAGACGAAAGACGAGGACGACGACGCGCGAGGAAACCCAACTTCGAAATTATTCAGCACACGTTTTTTGGAAGGAAATGACCATACAAGAAAGAACATTAAATTTGTACAATCGGTAGGGGTACACGTGGCAGTGACAGCGTGATTTCAGATGCCACGTCGGAGAGAGAGAGAGCGCTAAAAAAACGTTTTACTTTTCTCGCTTTATGACATCTCATCAATCTCATGTAGGCTTCAATTATAAGAAATTACGTAAGTAGTTAGATAAATCAAATAGCATATGAAAAAAATTAAAAGCCAATTCTATGTTTTTCTGGAGACATATCGTTGGAGACCGTTGATTTCTATTGATTTATCATTGGTGACCGTTAATTGCTCTATCATCTAATATTATAAAAGATCAGGGTTGGATACAAATCGTTAGTTCAAATTTAAATTGATTTGGTATGTAAAATTTTAATTAATAAAATAATAATACAAATTAAATTCAACACCCACTAGGCACCACCTGCTACCAATTAAATAAAAAAACTACCCACTGCTTTATTTGATTATTATTCTCTTTAATTTAATAATATGATAAAAAGAATGCACACACTTATTTAATTACTATTTTTAGATAGTTATTGTTCTAACTCAAGTTTTATGAGATAATATATTTATATATATTTTTTCGGAGAATATATTTATATTTTATAACACACACATGAGATTGCATACGCATGAGTGTGTATCTAGTACTAGTTTATCAAATACGACAATGTTTCAAATCCAATTTGGCAAACGAAAAGAGCCCAATTAGCCAAGGGGGACCATATGTATTATGGTCAACGGATTTTTAAATTTAGTATTTAATATAAGATGAGATTTAATTCAACGATTCTTCCTCGAGTCAAACGTGACGCACACGCGCGTGTTCATAGCTTTTTCTTTGATCAATCATGGAATGACAGACCGCCTAAATCCTACCTTATTGTTTTTTCTTTTCATGACGTCACTCGCCTATTCATATGGCATCTTCTCGAAGAAAGGACCTTTTTCCTGAGCGTTGCTACTCCGAATATCGTGTTGTTTTCGAAGAGGATTGAAGTGATTAGTTGTGGTGAGGTGATAATTAATCAGTAGAGATGGCGATTTTGGACTCGCCGGAGAGCTTAGACGCGGCGTCGTCAAGCGGAGACAACAACGACGGCGGCGGACATCAGACGCTCCGGCGAAGGGATAGGACGCGATCTCTCGAGGACGATGTCGATGAGAATCGAGATAGGGACGGCGGCGGAGCGCCGGAACGGGAGGAGCGCCGGAATACGACGGCGAGTGAAGGAGGGGATGGGTCCTCCGTGAAATTCGTGTACAGGCCGTCCGCGCCAGCTCATAGGAGATGCAAAGAGAGTCCTCTCAGCTCGGATGCTATCTTCAAACAGGTACTTGTCTCTCCTTTCATATCAATGCGTATGCGTAATTATCAATTTGATTGAATTTGTTATGAATGTTTACTTAGACTTTCATTTGGTATTCATGGGAAGATAAGAGAGAGTTCGAATTATGCTGTTTGTTACAGTGACCATTCTGGTGATAACAAACTGTTCTTGATTTGAACGGACAAATGTGCGTAGTTTGATCGGGGATGTTGCATTTGAATTATTCGTCTGAATGCGCTTTTCTGTGTCAATGGATGTGAGTCAAAGATGAATGAGATAAGCTTATGTTTGATTGAATTGTTCGTTAGCTCCTGAAAGGCAAGACATTAATACCCGACAGAGGTTCACAATATCAATGGTACTGGCATTCGACATGCTCTTTGTTATTTTAGTTCTATGTCTTTCTAGTCGTCATATTGTCGGAATTTTTTGGCACCCAACGTCCTTTACTATTGACACATGCCCAAGTGCTTTTTAGTGGCAGGATTTATTGATGTGTACACAGGTTTCTTTCAGGTCACTGAGGTTTTTCTATATCTCTATTAGTTCTTCGTTTCTTCATACTACACGGTCTGATGCTTTTGCTAAGTGCTGTTTTAGAAATGTTGTGTGGCTGTTACTATTCAACTAGATGCTGTTCTAGTATATGTGGTCATTTGTTTGTACTCACTAATCAGTCACTGCTAAATATGATGCGTACATTCACAACTGATGGTTAGCTTATTACAGAGCCATGCAGGCCTCTTCAACCTCTGCATCGTGGTGCTTGTTGCTGTGAATAGCAGACTTATAATAGAAAATTTGATGAAGGTGCGCATGCTTGTGTTTATGTTCTTTTATTCTATAGCATGGCACCACAGCCGTATCAGGGGAACCAAAAGATGCGTGTTATGAACCTGCTATATTGAAAATATTGGCCGTCTTTTACGTCATAAACAACTCCACACGATATCTGCTTGCCTCTACGCAGAAAATAACAATTTTCTTAACTTACAGTATGGATGGCTGATCAAGTCAGGCTTTTGGTTTAGCCCAAAATCACTTTGGGACTGGCCAGTATTCATGTGTTGGTAATCTTCTTATTTTCATTGATGTCTCTTGGCTTGCGCAGTTCTTTTCATTTCTTGCAGCTTGATTGCAAAGCTTTGATTTTTTTTTTTCAGCTTGAGTCTCCTTCTTTTTCCTCTGGCATCATTCCTTGTTGAACGGTTGGTGAAGCAAAATTATATCCCTGAATGGGTATGCAAGAGGTTTCTGTTTTTTTTTTTCCCCTTTTCTGTCTAAATTTTCATTGTGCTTCTCAAAAGATGATGTATATCAGCATCCTTCCTCTACGAAGAGTGACAAATGAGCCAGTTTATTATACCCAATTTTCAGTAGAAGCAGCCTTACTATTTTATAAAATGAGCCAGTTTATTATACCCAATTTTCGACGTACACCTATTATGTGTGACAATCGTGTGGCATAACCAAGCTGAATGTATCAGTTAAACAATATAAAACTCAGGTGTAACTCTTTGGAATTTCGTCTTAACCCATGAGAGTTATATTCTAAAATCAATTTTGGCCGTAGGAGAAGGGGTAGCTTCATTGTGTTATTGTTCCCAAATAATGTGACATTCTGATTCTCAGCTATGATTAATCTGCATGTGGTTTATTGTCATTTCACGTTGCTTACAGGTTGCTGTTCTTCTTCACATAATAATAACTTCAACGGTTCTCGTGTATCCGGTTATTGTAATCCTTCGGTATGTCATTAAGCTCATACCTTGCTCTTTCTGTTCGATGCTGTATGTCGCATGCTTTTATTGTACAGCTCATTATTTTCGACTTCCCATAGAACATTACCTTAATAGGAATAACAATTTGGTACAAACTCATGCTGAAGAGGATGCGTCATGGAAGCTTTTCTATAATGTTTTTTTCGTGTTGCCTTTTAATCGACTTAAACTAATGAGTAATCAGTTGTACGTTGAACAAACGCAGAATAAGTTACATGATCTTCTTCGCAGGAGAATGATGAGAAGTCTGAGATTCTGAATCTGAAATTTTCTTTATTGTATATATCCATTTCTTCAGACCTGATGATGTTTCTTGATTCCAAAATCTAACAGATGTGATGCTGCTGTCTTGGCTGGTGTCGCATTAATGCTTTTCAGTTGTATTGTGTGGTTGAAGTTGGTGTCCTATGCGCATACGAGTTATGATTTGCGAGCACTTGCAAAATCACTCGATAAGGTAATAAGATGATATCTTTTCTTCATTTTGCTATTATCTGTTTTTTCATGCTTAGCTAGAAGTGATTGTTTTATCAAATAGAGATAGCCCGTTCTTATGGATGGTTGACCGCAAACTGACTTTTATAGGAAATGTTTCAGCAAAAATGTCGTGTACTGCTCCATGTTCAACGGTGATCGATCAGTTACACCACTTTTTCTATATTTGTTATTATAAACTAAAACGACATGCGTGCTGACGCTGTGAAAATCTCTCTCTCTCTCTCTCTCTCTCTCTCTCTCTCTCTCTCTATATATATATATATATATATATATATATATCTTACACTCGAAGATTCACTCTCTTTGCATCTCAATGGAAGCATCTGAAACTGATTTGTAGTAGAGCAAACTATATTATATTTTTCCTATTCATTGCACCGCTTCAATGATTGCAGGTGGAAGCTTTGACCAATTATTGGCACATGGATTTCTCTTATGATGTTAGCTTTAAGAGCCTGGCATACTTCATGGTTGCTCCTACCCTGTGTTACCAGGTATATACCTCTTGTGGATTGTCATCATAGAAATGAGTTAATTATATTTCATTTAGCGTCTTGGTAGGACATGTCTCTTGACTAAGTAGTTTCGTATTACATGTAGCCAAGCTATCCCCGTACACCACATGTTCGGAAGGGTTGGGTGACACGTCAGCTCATTAAGCTGATCATATTTACAGGATTGATGGGATTTATAATAGAGCAGGTGTTCATCATTTCACCTTTGTTATTTCCTTAATTCTCTTAGAGATTTGTCTTGACATTTTTTTTGTTCCGCAGTATATTAACCCAATTGTGAAAAACTCCCAACATCCTCTGAAAGGGGACTTCCTTTATGCGATTGAGAGGGTGTTGAAGCTTTCTGTTCCTAATTTATATGTGTGGCTCTGCATGTTTTATTGTTTCTTCCACCTCTGGTATGTTCATTCTTCCTCGAGCTTCTTAGACGATGTATGCATGCTGTTAGGTTGGCTTTTCTGACATTGTGTTAGCTTCTGAAATGTTCACATGCATTTATTTCATGCGCCTTTCTTTGTATAATTGTTCTTTTTGTTACAGATGGTGACAGAGGACATGCTTCTTACAATTGTCCGCTGAAAAAGAAATTTTATTTCGCACTTGACTTTTTTGTTCATAAAATTGCATTTCTAACCTGCTTGTGCACCATGCTTGGTTGTAGGCTAAACATACTTGCTGAACTGCTAAGATTTGGTGACCGCGAGTTTTACAAGGATTGGTGGAATGCAAGGACGGCTGAGGAGGTAAACTTAAAATATGCACAGAACCTTCTCCTCTTGTTTTTATTGCAGAATTAATTTGCTTAACTTACTGATCTTCTTCTGTCTTATGCATTAATTCAAACCGATGTTGCATCTGGAATATTAGTATTGGAGAATGTGGAATATGGTAAGTTAAGCTATTCTGGGTTTGATTAAAGAACAACACACCTGAGATGTCTTTTGTGGCTTTCCCTTGATGTTTGGTCTTTTTATATTTTTATTGGTCCAATATCCTTCGTTGTGTTACTACACTGGATCATTTCATAAAAGATCCTTAGCTTCTGTCGTAGGCTACATTTAGATACTACAGTACAGTAATTTGTTCCCACCTTTAAAGTTATTCCCATCTGCATCCAATGCGAGATCTCACACCTGTGATAGCTCAGTGATGCTTTGTTGTTCGTCTTGGTATTATCTTGATATGAGCATATTAGACAGCTTTGTACCGCTGCGCTGAAAATTTAACTAGCCATACATACTCAAGCGCTATGCAACACGAACCCAATTGGTATTTCATTGTCGTCATTTGGTAGAAGATTTTTTTTTCTTATTATAGCATGTCCATGTTCCCGTATTTATCCATCGCCTGCATTGCATTTATTCCATCCTATTTTATGGCAGCCCGTTCATAAGTGGATGGTACGTCATATCTACTTTCCATGCTTACGAAATGGAATACCCAAGGTACTCACTTTTGTATCTATGCGCCACTGAGTATTTGCTTTTCCAAGGCCATATCTGAACGACTTATGAATTAGTGGAGCAACTTAATGGTTACCTTAACGTCCCTTAATCTCTGATGCAGGGAGTTGCAGTTTTGGTCGCCTTCCTCGTCTCTGCTGCTTTCCATGAGGTATGAATTTATTCTTCCCCTCGTTACCATACGAACCTTTGGGGAATTTCTCGTTCTGAAGTAGCTCCCACTGTTCACGAATCATATTTCGACAGCTGTGCATCGCCGTCCCTTGCAAAATCTTCAAGTTTTGGGCATTCAGTGGTATCATGCTTCAGGTCTGAAGAATTCCCGTACTTGCTAATTATGACCTAAAAACCACCATTTTTTTTACCGTTGTTCCTCTTTCGAACAGATTCCTCTCGTGGTCGTGACCAATTATTTGCAGAACAAGTTCAAGAATTCGATGGTAAAGCCTTCTTACTCTACGAATCTATGTAGCTTCGAGTTCTTCATAGCAGCTCGACATTGACGTACATTTTTATTTGGTCACAGGTGGGAAATATGATGTTTTGGTGTTTCTTCAGCATCGTCGGTCAGCCTATGTGCGTGCTACTATACTACCACGACTTGATGAATCGAAAAGCCACGGCAAGATAAGTAAAAATTCGAATATTATGTTAGTTGCTGTGTCTGCTTTACTGACCCTTTGCCTACAAATCTCATCAAATTATGGAGTAATGAAACTTTAGATTTCGTTCAGAATGTACATCTTAGGCTCTCTTGTCTTTGCATCTCCGAGAGATTTAGACTATAGTTATCCATGACCTTCACAACCGGTCATGATAATAAAATATTAATTTCTCTCTCCTTCACATCCACAACCTACACCTCAACCCAACCTATATAGTTTTCAACTTTATCAACAACCCAACACAACCCGTACTATTTATATTTTATGATCATTTTAAGTAGTATTTGAATGTTTGAAAAATAGATTACATATATGATATAAAATTTAGATATTTTGATCATTGGAGAAAAAAAAGTAATATGAATTATGATAGATTATAGAATGAAATAGAGAAATTGATCATTTGAAATTTTGATTCAAAATGTGTCAATATTAGTCTCTATGAACAGTTTATCGAAAACTGTGCACGTGAGCCAGGTTGTCCACCAACCGGGTTGTGGGAGGTTGTGGGATTCTTTTATTTTTTGATTTATTTTTCTCAGTTCTCTATTTATTTACACAACCGGTTGCCGATAAATATAGTCTTATCAAATATTTTGAACTCTTAGTTGGATTTCTCACATAGATCAGAAAATTTTAGAAGTTTTTTGCAGTGATAAATTAAATAACATCGTAAATGAAATATTCATGGGAAAAAATGAACAGGGACTCGCCACAATTGGAGAAGATTAATCAAGGCATTCGAACTATGTCTATATAATAAAGATTTGCACCAAAAATTATTTTCTTTGTTTCTCCTTTCGCTCTATTTTGGTGATAACATAAATAAATCAATTGAAAATTCTTTGGCCGGGTGACAAGATATGCTTAGGATCGAACATGGCTTTCCTCTTTCTAATCGTTTCCCATTTCGAACCAAAGTGGTTGACCCAATCATCCGTTGACTTATGATAGGCTAAGTACTGCTTCACTTCAATGCCCGCCTCCTTACAATAGTTCAATATTCGATTATTCAACTCTTCACTAACCTCAATCTCTTTTCCACCGTTCGATGAATGTAATAATCCAAGAGTATAAAATACGTCCTCGCCCGGCGTAACTGCCGACGTGCGATCATCCCATCTGCGAAAAAATATATATTTTAATTCAAAAAAGTCAAAACGCATTAAAATAAGCAGAAACGTGATGGAGAGGTAAGTAAGAATATAATATGACGGTCGACGACGACGAACTTGTTTCTGTTAATCGGATAGAAGATGACTTGTCCGAAGGTTTCATTAAATGATCTCGGAATCATTTCGACCAAAACCCTATCGTTAAAATCGTTGATTCTAGACTTCGGTATGAATAGGTTTAGCCACGGATGAGATATCGTTTCGTCGGCAGTGTCCAAATTCCCGACCCTATTCAGAAACTCGACGATCGCCGTGTCAGCGCTGAATATGAGCGGCCTTGTGTAGTTCAGCTCATTGACAAGATTCTCAATCTCCTTGTAGTAAATAATAATACCAATATTAAAAAAAAAAAGAAACAACCTTTTGGTAGCTTACGCTGCACATGTTTTAGTATTGTACCTGATTAATAATATTAGCTTGGTCGTCGTCGTCGTAGTACTTGACAACTTCAATAGCGTATAAGAGACCGTTCGTGTCTAACAATGCGGAGATCTCCGATTGGTTCGAAGGCGAAGAGAACGAATCCCTCCAATTGTTTATTGTGCTGCTCTTTATTACGACGAAGCCCTCCACGTAATCTGATGAGTTCCTTGATATTAGATTTTCTTGATCTCTTGAGAAGACGGAGAAGTCACTGTAAAGCAATCTCAACCATTTCACCTGTGCAAGAAATAGTACTCTTTATATATGTTTATGTATATAGATTAATGTGCGCGTGTGTTTACGTACTCTAGTTGGCGCTTTACGCAAGGCAATTCTCGCCCTTGTAATGATTCCAAACTGTCCCAAACCGCCCAAAACTGCGAAAAATAAATCGGGATTCTTTCGTTCTGAGCACGTCACGAACTCTCCTCGGCCTAAAATGGAAGGTGTATTGCGGCGATTAGGGCAAACAGAAAAAAAAAAGGAAACACACTCAGTTTGAGATTTCTATTCTATCACACATCAGATAATACAGCTCACATGACTCAATTAATATATAAAAATTCAGCTCCACCTATCACCAGTTGTAAACTAGGATAAAACCCTAAAATTTATATACGCCCTTGTGACAAAAACAGCGACTTTAAATCACCTGTAATAACGTCGAGTTCGAGGACGTTGCTAATCTGTGGACCATGCAAAAAGGTCTGCCCACTTATTCCCGCATTGGAAAGCGTCCCACCGACCGTTAAATAAAGATAATCGGTCCAAGAAAGAGGCAAAAGACCCCTTTTGTAAGTCTCCCTCAACACATCGATCCAAAGCTGATCGCCTCCGACATCCGCGTAAAACCCTAATTTTCGGTTCCCGCCGATCCTAATCCTTCCACTGCTTTTGTTCCACGAGCTCATATCTATTACAACGCCTTCGAGCGCCATTGCTTGCCCATGTGTGGAGTGGCCATGACCTCTTACAGAGATGGTGAAGGGAGCTTTACTTAGGTACGAGGATTTGATGAGTTTGTTGATGTCTTTAGTGCTTGTGGGGTAGAGAACTGCTCTTGGAATTTCATGGACTAAGTTTCCGTAATCTGAAGAAGCTGTGTTTATGGCGATTGAGTCGCTATGGAGCTTCTTTGAGATTTCTATGGCTGATGTAATACCATTGAGGCATGTAAGATGGATCAATGCTGTTATGATGGTGAATAAGAGTGGTAAGAAATTATTGTTTTTCATGTTGGGTAGAGATTAGATAGATGATGATGGTTGTAACTCAAAATGAGCTTAGATGGTTGAGGATTGCCTTGTTTATATATACATACACTCTTCTGCGTAATTGGTGTAATACTTATTAGGGAGGATGTCCTATTAAATGACTTGATAGAAAATCTATATCAGGGAGATCGTTGACTTTGGCTAATATATTAATTTAATTTATTTTTTTTTCTACTTTGATATCTTTTCCCTTCAGTCTTACACGAAATCTGAGGCGACCATTAACTATGTGAGGTGGTGATTGACCGGCGATAAATGTTAATTTTTTTGTGGGTTTTGAGATCTTTAAGATTTGAGAAAATTGCGTTACGCCTTCAATGTATTCTATTTTATTAATTGAGAGGGCGGCTCATACCTGACAATTTTGGAATATTTAGTTGCAATATTATCCTTCTATTTATAACTTATTTTAGTTTGCACGTTATCATTTTACTCCTCAATTTGTACGTTGGTTTTTCGGATTGATTCGATCTCAACAACAATTACTAGAATTGACTCCCCAAAAGGCTTTGACTAAGTGTTTAGGTCAAGCCATTTCTAGGTAAATGTCTCAAATTTAACTATCGATGTTTACTGAGAATTGAGATGTTCTCTTACGGGCTCTGAGTTAGGTTTCATCCTCGAAAGAGCTGTGGTGCAAGTACATAAATGATTGATTGAATATACACCTGGATAGACAAAAATCTGGTAATGTGAAACAGCGTTTTACTTTTCTTGCCCACCTATGTCAGCCTATTATGAAAGTAAGAGCAATTAATGTTTGTGCGTAAACATTTTTCTATCACGGACGTTTGCTATCACCATCTTCTCCTTCATATATTCAAACCCTAAATTTCAACTCTACATTAACCTACGGTTGAGGGTATTATCTCATGAAAATTAAAATCGGCACGCCACCTGTCAAAATCTTAGCGTTTGCAAATCAATCGACGTTCAATATTCTACGCAAGACAAACATCAAGGATTCAAGTCACAGCCAAAGTTTAATGCTTTGGGAAAGTTCTCATATTGCTTGACAATCACTCAATTATAATAATGCTTCGAGTCCAAAAAGTTGTCTCAACAACTTTAGAGTCAGGACAACAAACGCCACTTATTACTATCTCATGCATGAAGGTATATAAACACGTACTACGTTAGGAGATGAGATATTACTGTCAAGCGATACTTTCTTTCAATCGAAATAACGATAGCGCTGGTGAGGCAGGTTATGATATATTGCAGTCAACGTAATCCATAGATTTCGGCGCTACTTCGATGTATATTCCACAGCGTCTCTACGATCATCAGCCGTGGCTGATGAATTTAATGGGAAGATCGTTGTCCGATTTTCGGGCGCTGACTTTTTGCCCCGACATTTCACACGCGCTAAGTATCGCTTCACTTCGATGCCTGAGTCCTTATACAACACTTCGATATCCAAAGATTCAGTTTTTTTTTTTTTTTTTCGCTTTAACTTAATTTATTTGCGCCCCATCGATCCATGTAAATCGGGTGTAACTGCTGACGCGCGATTAACCCACTTGAGCCAAAAAAAATGTCAAACGGAGATCAAATAAGTAAATGTGATGGAGAAGTGGGAATAATATGATGACGAACCTGTTTCTTTTCATTGGATAGAAGAGAGGAATGAATCCAAAAGTTTTATTAAATAATCTTGGAATCATATGTTGATTAAAACCCTATCATTAATGTGGTCAATTCTTGACTTTGGAATGAACAGATTGAGACATGGATGAATCATCGCCTGGTTGAGAGCATCCAACTTTTCGACTCCGCTCAGAATCTAGACGATGGGTCAATCATTAAATGTTTTTTGAGGTAAATGAACCAGTATTATCAAGACGTATTTTCTTTATTGAACTGTTTAAGATATCACCGACTATGTTCGTTAAAAGTTTAAGACGCGTTAATAGCTATTACAACAAATACGATTACAACAAATACGTTTTCTTTCCGTCGTAAGAATCACTCAACCGCCGAATGCGATCATCCCATCTGCGCAAAAATGAAAAGAAACAATTTAAACGGAGATCAAATAAAGTAAATGTGATGGAGAAGTAGGAATAATACGACGACGAACTTGTTTTTATGCATTGGATAGAAGAGCATGAATCCGAAGGTTTCATTAAATGATCTTGGAATCATTTTGACCAAAACCCTATCATTGAATTCGTGAATTCTCGACTTTGGGATAAAAAGGTTTGAGCCACGGATGAGTCTATACTTCCCTCGCATTAACTGCATAAACCTAATGAAGCTAGACAACGATCAGAAATAAGCCTTGTAATGAATTTCTGCAGCAGCAAACTGCTCGTTGGGTCTATAAATGGCTTGTGTAATAATTCTTCGTTTTCATTACTAATACCCTACAAAGTGTCTACTTATTCTATAAGTCTTTGTCTCCTCATCCTCGTGATTCTTAGCCTTTCTCGCATGTATTCCTTCAATAACAATGGCGGAATCACTCTCCTTGTCATCCACCGAGACTCACTTCAAGCTTCCGAAGATACTAACAACCCCTTCTCCTACCTCCGACAAGCCTTTCATAGCTCCAATGCACGTCAAAGAGCGCTTAGCTAGTTAGCTTCTCCACCCTCGGTTCACCGCCGCTATCTTCCTCTTCATACGAACCCTAACTTTTAACTCCACATTAAACTACGGCGGTGAAGATTACTCATGAAAGTGAAAATTCGCTCGACGATCAGGATAACTATTATATGCATCAATTAGGTAATCACAAATTCTGGCACTACTCTTACGTACATTCCTAATCGCCTCTACAAAATGGTGGAAACAGCTGTGCTTGATGCTATTAAGGGGACAGCCCTTGTTTATTTACCAGAAGTGATGTTTAATCTGTGCTTCGATTCTTGGGGAGGTGCTTCGAACTTGTTTCTTTTCATTGGATAGAAGAGCATATATCCAAATGTTTCATTAAATAATATTGGAATCATGTTGACCAAAACCCTATCATTAATGTGGTCAATTATTGACTTTGGAATGAATAGGTTGAGACGTGAGTCAGCCATATCGTCCTCGTCGAGAGCATCCAACTTTCCGACTCTGCTCAGAAAAACTCGTCGATGGTCATTGTTTAGAAGTAAATCAACCAGCGTATTACCAAGGCGCATTTTCTTTGTTGGATAATTATTAATGCGCTTGTAATCAAATTAACTAAGCAAGTAATCTAGCAAACGCTACATTACGCGTAAACATACTTTGGACAATCTTGAATAGCTGTCTATATAAAGATTTATCAAAATTATTGTTTTATTAATTTTACTTTATTTGACAATACATATGATCAATCAAATTTTATTCTTTGGCCCGGCGCCAAGATATGCTTGGGATCGAACATAGCCTTCCTTTTATGCATCGTCTCCCATTTCAGACCAAAGTGGTTAACCCAATTAGCCCTTGACATACCAAACGCCAAGTACTGCTTCGCTTCGATGCCTGCTTTCTTGCAGTACTTCAATACCCTACGATTAAGATTTTTGCTAATCTTAATCTCTTTACGCCCCTTCGATCCATGTAGCAACCCGAAGTTATAGAATATGTCGTCATTTGGTATAACCGCAGACGTGCGATCATCCCATCTATGCGCAGAAAAAAAATTGTCAAACATATATCAAATAAAGTAAATGCAACGGCGAAGTGAGAATAATACGACGACGAACTTGTTTCTGTTCATTGGATAGAAGAGCATGAATCCGAAGGTTTCATTAAATGATCTTGGAATCATTTTGACCAAAACCCTATCATTGAATTCATGAATTCTTGATTTTGGTATGAAAAGGTTGAGCCATGGATGAGCCATCGTCCCCTTGGGGGCGTCCAACTTTCCAACCCTAGTCAGAAACTCGACGATGGTCGTGTCCGCGCTGAAGATGAGTTTTCTGCTGTAGTTCAACTCATTGAGAATCTTTTCGAACTCCTGTTAGTTTATCGAAGGGAAAACTACCTTTAAAAAGGGTTTTACTTTACGTTAATTTGTCTTATACTAATGGGATAATATATCCAACCTGATCAATAGTAGTAGCTTGGTCGGCGTCGTGGTACTTGACCATCTCAATAGCGTAGAGAAGACCTTTCTTCTTTAACAAAGCATCGATCGTCGATTGGTTCGAAGGAGATGAGAACGAAGCCCTCCAACTGTTTATTGTGCTACTTTTTATTACGACAAATCCCTCAACGTAATCTGAGGAGTTACTTGATATGAGATGCTCTTGATCTCTTGAGAAGATGGAGAAATCACTGTAAAGCAATCTCACCCATTTCGCCTGTGCAAGAAAGAACGATAGAGTTTATCTATTACACGTACTTTTGTGTGTGTGTGTGTGTTACGTACTCTGGTTGGTGCTTTATGTAAGACGATTCTCGCTCTCGTTATGACTCCAAACTGTCCCAAACCTCCCAAAACCGCAAAAAATAAGTCGGGCCTCTTTTGTCCTGAGCATGTCACAAACTCTCCCCTACCTACAATGGAAGACCAAACATATATAGTGATTAGGGCAAAAAGAATTATACACCCTTGTAATAAACCTTGTAATATAAATATCGACTTCAATCACCTGTAATAACGTCGAGTTCGAGGACGTTGCTAATCTGTGGACCATGAAGGAATGTCTGTCCACTGACTCCTGCATTAGAAAGCGTCCCGCCGACCGATAAATAAAGATAATCAGTCCAAGAAAGTGGCAAAAGACCCCTTTTGTAAGTCTCCCTCAACACATCGACCCAAAGCTGATCACCGCCAACATCGGCGTAAAACCCTAATTTTCGATTCCCGCCGATCCTAATCCTTTCCGATTCTCCACTGCTTTCGTTCCACGAGCTCATGTCTATGACAACGCCATTGCGGGCCATTGCTTGCCCATGTGTTGAATGGCCGTGCCCTCATACAGAGATTGTAAAGGGAGCCTTACTTACGTACGAGGATTTGATGAGTTCGATGATGTCTTTAGTGCTTGTGGGGTAGAGAACTGCTCTCGGCTCTTCATGGATAAGGTTTCCGTAATCTGAAGAAGCTGTTTTTATGGCGATTGAGTCGTTACGGAGATTTTTGGAGATGTCTAGCGATGATGGTGATGATATTATCATGTCGGCCAATATGCCGCCATTGAGCAATGGAAGATGGATCAAAGGTATTATTACTAGGATGGTGAAGAGTGCAAAGGAATGAAGGGTTTTCATATTTCTGGGTGGGATAGATGATCAGATAATGATGCTTATTGGTTTATACCTCAATGAGTTGAGATGGTTGAGAATTGCCTTGGTACATATACTACGCACACACCATGCTTTTTTTTTTTTTTATGATTCACGTAATATTGCTTTATTACAGTAATATGTGTTATGATAGAAAGTGATCTAGAAAACTATATCACGAATTTACTTGGCTAAAGATTTTTATTTTGATTAATCTTCTAATGTAATATCTTTTCCTATAGGCCACCATCACCTATGTTATATACACTGATGGACCAGCAGTGACATTTTGTGTTGATGTGGGATGATAAAGATAAAACTTTTACTGATGCATTCAATTTTGTTTTTATAAATAGGACATCGAATACATAAATATATTTTTTACTTATTTTTAATTAAACATTTTTAATAGATGAAATATTAATATTAAATTTTAATGTAATTCGTATATATAAGAAACTGATAATGTGGTGATGTTAATTGGATTTGCGGGCGCATTTTATTGTGGTGATATATTGACTTGGCTAAAATTTGATTCTTGGGGAGGTGCTAAATATCCCGAAGATCGACGCGCATTTACGGGCGCTAACGTGCATTTGCCCGCGACGGGATTTCCCCCGAGGTGGACTATGGAATACGACATTGTTTGGCTTTGGTGGACGAAAAAAACTGCATGTATATATGAACGACCATGTAGGGTTTGATCTCAAGAACAAATTGGTGAGTTTTCTTGCCACCTGATTGCAGCCAAGGGCAGAGGCGAGGAGTGTGTTAGCCTGGACTGAATGAAGCTTTGTCCTTATTACATATATATCCCATGTTTAAAATACAAATAAGTAAAACTTCTATATATCCCTTTCAATGGTGATCTTTACAAAGATACGTTCATTACTAAATCGTGACATAGTCGATACTTCCAATTCTCAACTGAGATAACAATGAGAGCCTAGACAAGAATCACGCATTGCATAGCCTTGCAGAAACACTACACAAAAATTTCGAAAGGAATTTCGAAAAAATACGGCGCCTTGCCTGTAGTTAATCAAGCACCGGTTTTCAAAATCGTATGCGCCGGAGAAATCAGCACTTGCTTGGTTATAAATCGCTGCCCTAAATTGCCTCATCTTCTTCATCATTCTTTAGCATATCTACCATCCTTCGATTTCGACTAACCTTCAGCTAAACAATGGCTATATACCCCAGAAGTTTCATAACCTTCGCCGCAATTCTATTCTTTATTTCCCGAGCATATCCTACAAGAACGGCGGGATAACCGTCGATCTCATCCACCGCGACTCAACCGACACATTTAGACACAAACCCTCACAAGCGAATATCGAACCTAAAAAACGCCCTTCACCGTTCTTTTGCTAGAAAGAGCTATTAGCAACCTAATATCATCCTCTCATAACACTCAATCATTGATCAAACCCTAACGATTTCAAGATCGGCATGCCACCTGTCGAAATCACGGCGATCGCCGACACGGGAAGCGATCTGACGTGGACACAGTGCGCTCCATGTGATGATTGTTTTCGTCGGAACCAACCTTTATTCGACCCCAACAAAACCTACGGTATAATTTCTACAGTCTCTGGTATAACATCAAAATCAGTTGGTATAACGTCCAATTTCACTGTATAAAATTCGAATAACGTTATTTACTGGTATAGTAACCAAAACATATTGTATACTTTCTACAATTTTTGGTATAATAGCAAAATCAGTTGATATAACTCCCAATTTCGCTGTAAATTATAATAACACTATTTAAATTGGACATATACCAACTGTTTTGATTATTATACCAACTGTTATTCTAATTATATCTACTGCTATCATTATTATACCAACTGGTATAGTGTACAGTTCTTGTTGGTATAATTACGACAACAGATGGTATAATTTATACAATTTGTGGTATAATTGCAAAATCAGTTGGTATAATTACGTCCATTTTCGCTGTAAATTATAATAACGCTATTTACTGGTATAATAACGAAAACAGATGGTATCATTTCAACATTTTATGGTACAATCTCCGATTTTGTTGGTATAATAACGAATTTTTTTGGTATAATTTATGTGAAATAATTATTCATCTTTTTTGAATATGTGAGACGGGGGTATTTTCGTCCATTTAATGCTGAAAAGAGCTTTTTAGGTATTAAACAAGAATAAATTTTCAAATGGTATTTATAAAGAAGAAATAATTCGAGGGTATTTAAGGGGAAGTTGAAATGTTGAAAGGGACTGATAAGGAATTAACTCTATTTATTTTCTCGATAGTTGTTGGGAATGTGTACTTCCAACGATTTGTACTTTGAAAGGTGGCACGTGACATCACGTGACCCTGTCTAAGCTTCATATAATATATCTCGTACTAGAGCTCTCAAAATGGACCGCGGGGCGGGCCGGTCCGGCCGCCAAAGCCCGCCATGTGGCGGGGCGGGGGCGGGTAAGCCCACCATCTGGCGGGCCTAAGAAATGCATAACCGCCCACCCCGCCGACGGGCGCGGGCCTGGCGGGCTTAGCCCGCTAGGTTAAAATAGAAAACAAAATATTAAAAATTATAAAAAAAAAGGAAAAATAAGAAAAATAATAGAAAAATAGAAAAAATAATATAAAAATAGGAAAAAATAAGAAAAATGAACGAAAATATATTTAATTTAATAAACTTTTTTAATATTAGTATATTTATGTTAATAAGTACCAATTATTATTTTATGTTTACAATATTATATTATAAATAATATATCTTTTTTTGAATTAATCTGGCGGGCTACCCGCGGGCTAGCCCGCCCCGCCCCGCCCCGCCTCCAGGCGGGCCTAAAATTTCAGAGCCCGCCCCGCCACTATGGCTGGGCGGGGGCGGGCCGGCCCGCGGGCTCAAGCCCGTTTTGACAGCTCTATCTCGTACACTTGCATCGTGACACCTCTTGAAGCAAAAATGTACAAACTATTAATTAGTGTATTATGTATGATAGGTTCAATAAATAACTAAACTTAGCATCACCTTGCACGAGGACTATGATATGCAATCGGATCAAATATGAGTTGGCGATCAGAACATATATGGATAGAACTTATAACGGGATCTCGAAAACTAAGTAATTTTTTCTACAGAGGTATGTGGTGGAAATTACAGCCAACCTAAAGATAAAAGGAAGCAATATATTCTTAACAAAACCATCGAGTCTTTCAAGATTTACGTAAGAAAATCTCTCTATTTGACGAAAAAAGACACAACCATGGAAACTAAAGTCGTGTATATGCATTTATAATATAAGTTCTTGGGATGACATTTTCTATGTGGGTATCAAAGCCATCCCACATCGGTCTAAGTAAGGAAAATATGAGTGGCTTATAAGCTTGTGGGCTCACTCTCTCTATTGTCAATTGATTTTAGAGAGGAACCTCACAAGCTTATACGGACCTGTATTTGGGCTGGAATTGAGTCAATAAGAATCCCTACAGTGGTGCGGTGAGCGTGGAATGAACAGTGAGGGTGCCTCCAGATGGAGAAATTCTAGCCCAGATACGGTGTGGGTGATGTGTGTGTCCCCGACCCTTGTAAGACGATTGGTGAATCTGCGATGAAAAAAGCGCTTGGTGCAGATGATTGCGGTGGTAGCGCTTGGTGCGGATAATAGTCGAAAGAGAGGCCTGTGTGTGGTTTTGAGTTTGAGGAGATATGAGTGGCTTATAAGCTTGTTGGCTCACTCCATCTATTGCCAATTGATTTTATAGAGGAACCCCACAAACTTATACGGACCTTGATTTGAGCTGGAATTGTGCCCGAAAAAATCCATACATTCCATAAGTTATTTATCGTGATCACACACATGTATATATAGCAGTTAAATTCGTTGGTATTCACTTGTCTCCCGTATTGCCACGAGGCTCCTTTTAATATACTTTCGTCATATTCATCATACACGGATCGGATGAGATCTTAGGCTATGCAAAGTCAACTTTACGTATAGATTTTTATTACGCCTCCATTTTCAGCTATTCTGTGGTTTTAAATTTTTATTTGGTTGTAATTTTGGATCTATTGTGTCCAAATATATTGTTGGGCTATTGCTTCAAAATAATCGAGGGTTCGAAAGACTTAGTCACAGTATTCAACACTTCCTTCGTGTGATTGTAAGTCAGTGGTTGTCTCACACCCATCATTGGTTCGAAAATTGGACCGTAGTGAATCCGAGTGTGAGTTACCCTTTGTCGAGAAAACAATTTGAAAACTGATATATAAATGGATTATTGATTAATATTTTTAAATAGGGTTCCGTCAATTGTCAATAAAAGTGGCCACGTAGTCTATAATGTTATTGTACTGTCTTAAAACAATAAAATCCAAAATCAAGCAGCTCATTAATTTCAGTAGCAAAAAAAATCTCAACTTAAATATTAACACAGTTTGGCGGGCTGAAGTATTTATGGAGTTATATATGATGATTAAAATTGTCTCAAAAAAGAAAAAGACTACGACCCTTCATCTCTTTCACTGTAAGAAACTACAGCCATTACATGTGCCCGACGTTTTCTTTTCATATATGCTTAGCTTTTACTACACTTCATTCATCACTGACAATGCTTTCCATCCTAGAATGTAGAATCCCCAATTCCATTTTCTAGCAGTCATATTATTATAAAATTTATTCCTTTTTATATTTTTTAATATAAATATGGGATCACTCAATCAGTATACAGTGTGCTTTCTTTTTTCAAGAAACTGATGCCAGCAAGTACGCTTCTCCCTCTTTCTGCTTGCAGGTCTTGTCAAAGAATTGCCTTTGTAATTGCTCTTAGACTAAAACGTCATCATTATTGCAGCATCAAACTTGGGCTTTTCAGTTCTAACTTCTAAGTTCTTAACATCTCAGCTTTGAGAATCTCCGTTTTAGCAACGAAGGTAATGATCAATGAGGATGACCACCAAAATGCGGCGGATTCTTGGATTGATGATGCTTACCACCGTCGGTGCTCAAGCCCATTCCTTGATGATGCAAGAAAATTACGGTAATGAAATGAACTAACTTGCTCTTAGTTTAACTTTTGTTCTTCGCTCACAAAAACCCTTTTTATCTCGTATGATAATTGGTAAGTTTGTTTGGTATGCGAATTTCGATTAGGAAAAAAAAAGGAAATGTGTGAAGCACAACCGTATCACATAGTAATGTTTTGATGCGGTAACTTAATTTTTCGTTATGTTTTCTCGCACACGAATTCAGCATATCAAACGCTTTACAAAAATCATTCAGATTGCGAAGAACTAACATGCTCGGAGCCGCTGACGAACGGCCTGGCGAAATCTTCTTGCATTTGCGTAGTGCCAATAAAAGTGGCCCTTCGGCTAAACGTAGCTCTTTACGCTTTATTCCCTTCGATTTCCGAACTAGCCTACGAAATATCAGTCGGAGTCTTCATGAATCAAAGCCAAGTTCGCATCGTGGCCGCTAATTCAGACGTAGAAGATCCCGGAAAAACAATCGTCCTCGTCGACCTGTTGCCCCTCGGCGACAAATTTAATGAAAACGCCGCCTTCGTAGCGTTTCGAAGACTATGGCGGAAGAAAGTCGTGCTGAGGCGTAAACGCTTCGGCGATTATGACGTCCTTTACGTACAATATCCAGGTGCATAAATCCCAGCTGAGAGGTTGAGTCCTTAACGTTTTTGTTGAATGATCACTTCGCCTAAATTAGGTTAAACTTGAAGGAAAGTGTATCACGTTCTTATTTTATATATGATATTTCCAACACCCTGCATCCCATCTAGGCCGACTTCTCTATGTCTAGATTTAGACTTGTGCTATCATGCTGAATGATCACTCAGATCTAAAAGTATCTTGAAAGGATGTAGGAATTTTTTCAGGCCCAGTTCTTCAAGCTCAAACCCATTTAAGCTTGTGGGCTAATATTCTCTATGAGCCGACTCCACCAATTGACAATAGAGAGAGTTAGCTCCACAAGCTTATAAGGCACTCATAATCTTTCTAATTATCCGATGTGGGACTTGTGTTTGACACTCGAAAGTGGGAGTGTATCAGATTTTAATTTTATATGAATACTTCCAACAGTTTTCTTACCCAAAACATGCTATATATCGCAGGGTTTCCGCCATCGCCGCCTTTGCCTCCATCGACCATAGGAACAATAGGCAGCAAACCCTATCCCAACAATGAGAACAGCGCTCGGCCACTCCAGCCTCTCGGAGTCGACGTCGACAAGAAAAAGGCAGGCGGGGTTAACAAAAGCACACTTTCAATAATCTTTCTATCGAGCATAGTATTCCTCGCTCTATCGTGCTTTATCGCATCTGTATTCCTCATTATTGGACATGGCGATAGCGTCTGCCAGAAATCTGGTAAGCGAAGAGACATCCTTGCAATCGCAAAACCGTCGAGTAATAATAAAGCGCCGCCCATGAAACAAAGCGAGCCGAGCTCTCCTTCGTCCTCCTCCTCGCGCTCAAGCATAATAATAGCCCGCAGCTTCGTCGGGACGATCAAGAGATTCAGCCTTAGCGACCTACGAAGAGCGACCAACGATTTCGACGACGAATCGAGAATGCTTGGCGAGGGCGGGTCCGGGCGAGTCTACAAAGGCGTGCTCGAAGATGGGACCCACGTCGCCGTTAAGGTCCTGAAGAGGCTCGATCGGCAGGGAGCCGATGAATTCTCGTCGGAGGTTCGGTTGATGAGCCGACTCCACCATCGGAATTTGGTGAAGCTCATTAGAGCGTGCGCGGAGGATCGTAATTGTTGCTTGGTCTACGAGCTCGTCTCCAATGGCACCTTGGAATCACATTTACATGGTATTCTAACTTCTTTTTTCTTTGAATTAACGTTCTTGCATCTACGTTTGGTATGCATAATTCGTGTGTGAAAGCAATCAGCATCGAACAATGACAATTTGCACTTCGGCTGCTGAACCTTCAACTTTCCCGTTCTTTTCCTTACGAAAATCTTTGTACCAAACGCAATCAGCATATGCAGTTGCCGACATTTTTTTAATTTTGGTTCAGGAAAGGACAAAGAAAGCGCTCCGCTCGACTGGAAAGCGAGGCTAAAGATAGCGCTCGGTGCCGCCCGGGCTTTGGCCTATCTGCACGAGGACTCGAGCCCGCCTGTGATCCATAGGGACTTCAAAGCGAGCAACATTTTACTGGAGAGCGACTTCACGCCGAAGGTATCCGATCTCGGACTGGCACGCACGGCTTCGGACGAGGAAGACAAACACGTCTCGACCCGCGTCATGGGAACGTTCGGGTATAACTATTTGTTTAGCGTAGGCGAATTACTGTCGATTCATTATGGCCAGTTGAGTGACCACTCCACGTAAATGCTTAATAGGTACGTGGCGCCAGAGTATGCAATGACGGGCCACCTGCTGGTGAAGAGCGACGTGTACAGCTACGGCGTCGTCCTCCTCGAGCTGCTGACCGGCAAGAAGCCGGTCGACATGTCTCAGCCGCCGGGAAAGGAGAACCTGGTGACGTGGGCCCGCCCGCTCCTCACGACCCGTGAAGGCGTGTGGTCCATTGCGGACCCGTCCCTAGCGGGGCCCGACCTCCCCCTCGACGGCGTATTAAAGGTGGCTGCAATCGCCTCGATGTGCGTCCAGCTAGAGGTTTCGTGTCGGCCTTTCATGGGAGAGGTCGTACAGGCGTTGAGGCTCGTGGGGCCCGAGGGGTCGTCGTCTTCGTCGAGCGCTGAAGATTTGCGCCTGGAGGTCGAGTTATGACGGTTATCATCAGGGCGTCGATGATGAGAGAGATGCTTTTGGCTTTTTGATGGATGGAGTTTTGATGTTTTTGAGAGGGGTTCGACGTCGGGGCCGTGGGAGGATGGGTTCGACGTCAATTTAATAACAAATTAATCTACTATTTATATTTTGAGCTTCCAATCGAACAACAAAGCTAAAACACTATATCAAAATAAAAAATTGGCCCATAATATACGCAAAATCTAATATAAAATAAGATAATGATACTAATTTTTTGGACAATGATGACGCTTCAATATATGAGGTAAATACCCGACATGGCCTTTTTTCTGAGGCAAGGCGCACCTTTTTGCACCTACCGCTTCTAAAAACTATTTTTTCATTCGATAAAATATAAGTATTTTCTTTGTTCGGTTATAAATCGCAAAACCGCCCCAAACTGCTCGAAACCGTACGTGTTCAAAACTGCAGTAGAACGGTTTTTAAAAAACTGCATATAGTGATTTGATACGACGCCCAAAACCCAACCACGCATAGCCCATAGGAGAGGGGAACAAGGTGAGAATTTCTCGATAGACCAAAACGGGTTTGATAAAAACCGACCCGCTTACCGTATCGTCCTCAAAATGTTTCGACCCAGTTTGTGGCGGGAAGACACTAAGCTAAGCAGCACCAAGCAAGAAAATGTCGAAGCTTACAGAGATAAAATCTCTCTTCGCGGCGCTTGCGTCGAATTTGCAAGCCCTAGATCCAACTGCCAGCGTCGAGCTAGACCTCTCGATCTCGCGATTGAACGAATCGCTCAACCTGACGGAAACCCAAGGGCTTGGCGTTCTCGACGCTGCGCTGACTCTTATGGGCTTCACGGCACCACAGGTGCTTATTTGGTTTGACGTGGCAGGCAATTTCCTCTTCTTTTTGTTCGTGTTGATTTTCCATTTTTTTTTGGATTGAAAAAGTGTCTGCTTTGTCCCGCAGCTGTGTGATTCGGTGAACGAGTACACGTTGAAGACGATGGTTGCGGTTCTATCGTCATCTATCGAGTGTAAACTGTTGGGAGTAAAGAATGAGCAGGTCTTGGGAATCGGTGGATTGATTTGCGAGGACGATTGTGAGAATGTTTTGGAACTCTGCGCTGAAATTTTGGGGAGGATGAAAGGGGAAAAAGGTAATACAGTCGTCTTTGACATTTTTACTCAAGCAGTTTATTGAAGGACTACTGTGTAATTGCTTTTGGAATTGTGGTTGATCATGTGAGGGTCATTTCTTACGCAGGCAGCCTCTGCTCTTTGCTTTTGTACTCGACCGTTAGAGTGGCAGCTTCTGCAGCAGTGAGCTTTCCACGGGCTATAGAAAGAACTTCTCACCATGAAATGAGGCATGGAGTGTCTGTTGCTTCTGCTATCGAAAAGCTGTCGGGTCACTTCGCGAATGATTTCACAATTAAGAACGATGAAGTCCCTTTAAGGTTCCATGCATCTTCAATAAGTTGTTTTTCAATGGAAGTTCGAACTTTAACAAGATTTGTGTGTCTCCTTGACAAATTTCCTTATAGTTGGTTTGCAGGTTACTATTGTGGCATTTAGATCCAACGATTTGGAGGCAAGACCTATCACAAGTTTTGCAAGAATATTCGAGAAGGCCATTTATTTCTTTGAGCTCAGAAGTTTATAACAGGATGGAGTGGAGATCCAAGATAATTTGCCTTATAGTTTCACCGTCCATGTTTATTGAGACGAGAGCCGTACTGCACAGTTGGTTTCTATCAACGTAGGGAACTGAACTCTCTTTAACTTTCTTGGTCTTCATTGCACGAATTCACCGATGGAATAGTTCTTGTGTTTCTGTCGCAAGCCATTATGTGAAGAAAACCAGCCTTGGTTTTTACCCTCAAACTGTTCGATTATTCTTTTAAGCTAACTTGTCTTTCGACAATTCAATCATGTTTCTACTCGTATAGCAGACAGTCGTGGATACGTAAATATGATTATCTTTGACCTGAATTGGCTTTTACATCACAGGGGTTTGGTATCAGTAATGGAATTTCAGGCGGAAATCGTTGGCCTACTGCTAGACATAATCTCCAGGCCAATGTGGTGGGGATTATGTGCTGAAGTTGGATCAAAGCTCCCTTTTTCTCATGCATATTTTCCCTGCGACCACAGTTTGGTGAGGATACTGATTGGCCCAATTTCACAGGAATCTTTTCTGCAGTTGCTCGATAAAGTAAGCACCTCGGTTCCTCATGCTGGCGGTCAGTTGCCTCCATCCACAACTAAAAGTGCAAGAAAGATTAACGTAATAGGTCATAAGTCCACATGGTAACACTTTAACGTATTCAGCAATAACAAGCACGTAATTTGAGCTGATCTGCATTTCCTTCATTTGATGAGAATTAATTTGTGCTAACGTGAACTATATAGGGCTACGACGATGAACTTCCCTGGTTGGTTTTCTTTTGCATCGATGCTCCTTTTCAGTGGAAACGGTCCCAAGAATGGTTTATCTTCGCCTGCCTCGGCTGCAAAGTTCATCGCATGGATTCTGAATCCAGTCTCTCAATCTTACCATAACTGCACAGTTGATTGTCTGATAAAAGCTTCAGAACTATGGGCGACAAAATGTTATAACAACAGAGATGGAGCACCTGAGCTCAATACTACAGCAGTCGCTATTTGGCTCAAGAAGTTTCAAGAACTATACAGTCAGCTCGTGGCGACAAAGCATGGCTCCTCAAATTCCTACAGCAATACATCTAACGTTAGCCCGCGCATGTTGAGAAGGATACCGTTAGGCATTTTACTTGCATTTGCCCATCGTCTAAACACAGCGTCGTGTTCTCTGCTTTTGCACTACGCTGCTAATGGAAGCACTCTAAAATTTTTGGACAAGAAAAAATCCGGGCAGGGGCGCAAGAGACTAAATCATGACTTCACTTGGACTGAAGATTGCGCGGTATCTGAAGCAATTGCAGGCTGTAGGACTGTTCTTGACTTTACAGAGATAGCTAATGAGCTGAGTTTATCTGCTTCGATGTTTGAAACCGACGAGGATGGGTCGAATTTCGTTTGCCAGATTAAAGTGAAGATCGGAGATTATCTGATTAAGTGTATCAAACGGCTGCTCTGCTTTGAGCTCGGCGGAGGAGACGATGTCTTAATGCGAAGGGATCTTCGTGAAAGAGTTGTAAGGTGGAGACATCTTGGTAGGGATGTTTCTTTAGTTGGAAACAACAGAGATCTTGATTCTGTATGTGATGCTTTGAGTAGATGATTCTCTCTTGTAAGGAATCTGATATCTGGTATGTAAATTTATGGTTTTTGGGTTTGATTGTAAATTTTAAACTTTTGTAAATTGACTAGAAACAGATTTTTTTTTTTCAAAATGTATATATATTTAAAGTTAATGATTTAAGAATTTTTTAAAACTTTGAAATTTAATTTTTTGTTTAGAATTACTAGTATTAAAAAAAATTGCCGGCTAAACCCACGGTTACGGCGGTTCTAAAAACTGTGAACCGTCGACGGTTCAGTTATGCAATTTAAACAAAATAGAAAAATGAAAATTAATTTGTGAGTATATTTCCCTCTTTCATTTTCTTGTTTAATAATCTATCAGCAAAGAGCTGCATATATAAGAGCCAACATTCATTCAGCTGCGAGGCAAATTCAGTCACTTTTCAGAAACGATCTCAATCAAAGCAGACGCCAAAGCTTGGAAGCGAAAAAATGGAGGGAAAGCCACCTGAGATGCCGAGTGCAACTTCCGTCAGACGTTTCAAATTGATTTGGCGTGTGTTCCTCATTTCCAACTTCGCTCTAGGAGGTAGCAATTCGCTTTAGTGATACGCCTAGACTCATCTGAGATTTCTCTATTTTCCCTCTGTTTCTCCCCCCGTATCTCTTCGTGGATTGAACTTGAAGAAATTAAGTCTGATGGTATGCAATAGCTTGATTTAGTTCGGGTGTCGTTCTGAGGCAATTATATGCAAGTGATGTAGATGTTCGCTGCTCACGCATATCTTGTGCTTGTGAAAATTCGAGTGTGTTCTTCAATGGAATTAGTTATCTGAAACATAGGGTTTGGAATTAGATAGCGTTCCTATCTATTTAATGCGCATTTGCAGAAGATTTCTCTGTTCACGCATGTCCGGCGCTTGTGAAAATTCGCCTGTGTTCTTCACTGGCATCTGTTGTCTGAATCATCGCAATTAGATAGCTCTCCTATCTGTTTCATCGTGCATTTGCAGGTTAATCTGTGAGTACTCTTGTTGATTGCCATTTCGAATAGTCGATTGTTTTATCAATTGTGGCTCGATAAGAGCGCAACGATCATGTGCGGGCGTAAATGATCCTTGATTTTTCATAGTATGGAGAGCATTATAACTCCTTTGTTTTCCATAGTATGGACCTGATTTGCTCCTTGTATTGCTAGCATACATCTTTACACTGCCAAGGAAGGAAAAGCCCAAAAGACAGAGTAGCAAAAGATCTGAGCCTACTGAGGAGGTTACTCCCCCTCCACCACCACCTGTGGCCCCTCCACCACAACAGCAAGAATTCCCTCCACCAGTTACTAAAGCTGCAATCGTTCGAGACCCTATTCCCGAGGTTCAGCAGCGGGAAATCTTCAAATGGATCCTGGAAGAGAAGAGGAAGATCAAACCTCGGAACAAGGAAGAGAAGAAGCGCATCGACGAAGAGAAAGCTATTCTCAAGCAGTTCATCCTGTCAGAGTCAATCCCGAAGATTTGATGCGTTTCGGATTAGAATTTGTTGCTTTTGGACTACGCTGATTGCTCCAGGTAAGTAAGTTCGGATATTGCCTTTATTTCTGAGTTTCATAAACATTTCTGGGGAACAGAAAATGTCATAGTAGGAACAGAACAATAGTTCGTTGAAATGAAAAACTAGGACGTACTTCATTAACACGACCAATTTGCAACATGATTCTGTGGGTCTTTACGAGCCGACAGGTTTGCCATTTAATCTGGGGAAAGGGTCTTGCTTGCTTAGAACTGCCACTTTACTCTTGTGGGCAAAATAGCCTTTCACGAGATTCCTATAGATTAGTATGGACATTATACATTCCACCTGCCCAAATCAGTTGCTCAGACGATCAATGAGAGATTTCACATAGATGGCCCAAATACTTTGGTAGGAAAATTTACCTCGTCAACATCAATGTCCATCTCAAGCCATTTGAGTGCTTTGACAATAACATCCAATTTGATTTGGTGGGCTTTGGCTGGATCCTTCTGCTTTTGAATAATGTAGCTGCGAAACGTAAACGGTCAGTAACGCTGAGGCTTGATTGGAAAGAGATTTCAGTTTGAACGATTATTACATTTTCTTAACGAGTCGTTGGTAGACTTGGAGTTCTAATTTCTCAAGAACGAGGTATACGCCTGATTTCAAGAACCTGAGGAATGGCAATGGCATGTCAGGAATGGCAATGGCATGTCTGAGTTATGAAACCTAATGAAGAAGACGTATAATAGCAACATACCTGTCTTCATGCTCCTGAAGTGCCTGTCTTAGAAGTCGAAGATCGCCTCTTCTAAGAGCAAGAACGATGTTGCTATACTGTCAAGACAGAATTTCCAGGGACTATAACGGCTGTGGGCTAAATACATGCGGTTTATCTTCTCTATTACTTGAAAACCAAAACTCAAGAAGAGAAAGCAACTCTACGGCACAAATAAATCATTACCTCGTTTAAATTGAACTTTTCAAGAAGCACTTTCCCAGGTAAAATGCCTATTGAGAGCTTCACAGGTATCAGGTATTTCAGTATCATCCTAAAATAGGAGAATAGGAGCCTATGAGACATAGTTGAATTAACAGCATTTTTTCAGTTGAGGGCTCTACTATGCTGATGATTTCAAAAGAGTACCGAAATGTCCATCGATGATATTTTCTGTGCTTAAAAACAGAAGGGCTGACGATATTAAATAAGGAATGAGCAAAAGCAAAGCATGCTCTGCACATACCTTACGTTTTCTGCTTTCCTAGCAGTGCAATGCGTCAAAGCATACGATAATTTACTGTCGGCGGCTAAAAAGTTTTCATTGTAGACCTCCAAACGACCCGTGTAGTACATGTAAGTCACCCTATCTCTCACTGGGAACTCCTCGAAATCGAAAATCTTAGCCGTCTCGATACTTCTTATCACACTACGACACAGATGAACCGTTCCCAATTTAAAGTAGATTTTAAAGAGCTGACACGTCACGTATAAAGCTCCCACACGCTTCGGCCCCTTCCCAGCAAGAACACCAAACACTTTCATGAGGAACGAACCAGCCGCTTTCAACTTCTCTGGGGATTTCCCTAGCGATGCCAACTCAATATCGGCCTTCAACAAAAGGAACACAAAGCATATGTCAATCACTTAATAAAATTTCTAGCAAAAAAATCTTTTTTTTTCACAGGAGTACAATGCGTACCCTCTCGGCAAGAATCCTAATTTCGTATGCTACTACGTACAGAGTCTCCAACCCCCAAGCAGATTCCCAGGTTCGAAATTCCTGAATAAAAGCACTAAGGTATCGGCTTATTACGAGGGAGCTCCAATGCAACTAAAACGGAGATAGTGTAAAAAAAAAAAGCGCATACTTGGCTGATTTTTCGAACGCCACGTAGCACTCGGCCAAATGCTTTAGCCTGTAACTTTGCAAGGCGCGAAACAGAGGAAGCACGATCTCTGTGTATTGGGAGTACTTTTCTGTTTGCTTGATGATTCTGCTAGCATCCTGAAGTAGCAGGGAGTTAACTTCACCGAAAAAGCTTCGAAAACGCTCATCATCTTATGTAGAAATGCGCCAATTTTGGGCGCAATTCAACAAGTTCGTAATCGTAAGAAAGTCAAAAAGGAAAAAAAAATTGGTAAAATGATTGCATGAAATTTCACATTCATCCCCTCTCAGATCAAACCTTTCACATCTAGGCTTGGCAATAGGGCGGTGATTCAATGTTCCACGCTAGGGGCAATAAGCTAAATCGATTTGAGAATATGGATGAAGAGGTCTACAATCTACTGCGTACGTACTTTCCTACACTTAAATGTTTGTTTTATTTCTACAATCATGAATTCTAAGGCTATTCACACCCTATATTCTAAAATTGGGGACTTGGGCTAAAATCAAGAGAGAGAGAATGCAACTAAAAGAGGCACGAAAGTTATAATGGTAATGGAATTCAGACAGAAAGATGATAGTAACCTGGAACGTGTTGAGCGCGTCGGCAAGAGAGCTGATCTGCGCCGAGTCGGCGGAGATGGAGAGGAGACGGCCGAGGGATTCTCCGTCTTGATACGTAACGGCGTCGGAGAATCGGTTTAGGTACTCCACGATTCGCCGGTGAGCTTCGCCCATGCTCAGGTACCCCGACATCTTTATTTCTCGAAGAATTTGCCGCTGTTAAAACGGTAAGAACGCTGGCCGAGAAACTGAGGGTCGGATTCAGAAGACCAGATAGTAATAGAAAAAGGAATTGGGGTGAAACTGAAATATGGAGTAGTGTAGGGGTGCGAAATGAATTTATGAGTTTTGCTCGAGCGATAATTATAGCCTGCCAGTTTTTGTTTCCCAAATTCGAACCGTAGAAAATGTCCCCCGCTTAAAAATCAAGACGTCAAATGCTTGAAATTTAAAAGGCAAAGATTGAATCTTTCCCCTCTCCACATATCTGCACTCAATTTCTGGACATTGGAGATCAAATTTTAGCGGATAACATGAGACGATTTCAAGAGGAGGACAATAGACGATCATGGGATGACTCTTGTAAGGATTCTCCCAGCTTCAGTTTCTCTGTCTTCTGTAAATGTAACAAAGATGATTCCTTTCAGAGTATTTTCATGGTGATTTTCAAGATCATCATATAAAAAAAACAAATCAATCTTGATCCGAAAATCGGACAATTTCAAGCATCCCTCACCAGCACACAATCTCAAGATCTTAAACTCTAACATGGCGGATTCCGACGATTCGCCGCCCCTCCTATCCCCACATCGATATAAGCAGCAACCAATCTCCGACCACAACTTTCCAAGCTCATCCACGGCCGCCCTATTAGACCACATCCCAAGGCGGCGGCGCACCGATCCCACTTCAAAGCCACCGCCGCCTTCCTCCACCGCCGTGTTCGTAGCCCTTCTCCTCTTCACCCCCCTCGCTCTTTCAGCAGCACTAGCATTAGGGTTCTTATTTTACCCTTCTTCTTCTTCTTCGAATCCCCTCTCAAAGCTTACCCATCCCACCGTTCTGTTAATATCCTTCGATGGCTTCAGATTCGGCTATCAATACAAGACAGAAACTCCCAACATCGACAGATTAGTCAAGAATGGGCTCGTGGCTATGCATAGTGAATCGGTCGCCGGAAAATGGTTCAGTGCCTTTCGAGGAGAGATTCTATACGATTCTGAGCTACTTCGATCTGCCCGGCGACCAAATCCCATCGTTTATTACACTGTACTTTGAGGATCCCGACCATCAGGGTCACAACGTGGGGCCCGACGATCCTCAGATCACTGAGGCTATTTCGAAAGTCGATGGTTTATTGGGGAAGGTTATTCGCGGGCTGGAAGAACGAGGGGTTTTCGAAGACGTGAATGTAGTCCTGGTAGGCAATCATGGAATGGTTGGGACGTGCGATAAAAAGCTGATCTTTTTAGACGATTGGCCGAATGGGTCGAAATTCCCCAAGAATGGGTGCAGTCTTGTACTCTATTGCTTTCGATAACGCCTCCTTTCGATTACTGTAAAAAGGACGTCGTGGAGAAGATGAACGAGGGTTTGAAGTCGGGCGAAGTAGGGAACGGAGGGCATTTGAGGTTTTTTCCAAAGGAAGATTTCCCGGGCAGGCTTCATTACTCGGCTAGAGATCGAATTTCGCCGATTTTAGGGTTAGTCGACGAAGGGTTTAAGGTGGAGAAGAGTCGAACGAAGGGCCAAGAGTGCGGTGGATCGGAGCGCATGGATATGATAATTTTCGTTTTTTTTCGATGAGGACTGTGTTTGTAGGGCACGGGCCTCGATTTTCTCGGGGAAGGAAGGTGTCTTCGTTTGAGAATGTTGAGATATTCAACTTGGTTATTACAATCTTGGACATCCATGGTTAGGGGTGGGCGTTCGGGTTCGGGTATTCGGGTTTTACCCGAACCCGATCGGGTTCGGGTAGTTCGGGTCGGGTAATTCGGGTTATTTGTCGGGTATCGGGTTACCCGATACCCGAATTTATTAATCGGATCGGGTATCGGGTAGTAATTTATTACCCGAATAACCCGATCGGGTACCCGACAATTTTTTTTTTAAAATTGATTTGTACATACATTAAAAATATATATAATTACATATTTAGATATCAATATATAATTTGAGTGATGTTAAAGTTTAAATAATATTTCGACTAATTTCTTATTTTTAAGTGTATAATCAACAACTGATATTTTATATCAATGCATATATCATCATAAAAATTTAAAATATATTCTCAAAATTTTATAAATAAACATATAAAATATGTATATATTACATTTATTGAAAACAAAATATCCAAATATTGTAAGCGATATTAATTTATAACATGGATATTTTAATATTATTGAATTATAATATTTTTAGTCATATCCCAATTAAAAAATCGGGTACCCGACTACCCGATGTCGGGTACCCGACTACCCGATGTCGGGTACCCGAATCCGATACATACCCGACAAGCGGGTACCCGCCGTAAATCGGGTCGGGTTCGGGTAGTGAAAATCTTAACCCGAACCCGAACTACCCGAACCCGAACTACCCGATACCCGACTACCCGACCCGATGCCCACCCCTATCCATGGTGCTCCTAATAATGGCTCTTTTTATCCTTTGCCAATGGTGTTCGTCTTCCTCGTACTGTAATTTGAGGACTTGGTTGATGTTTTGTAATAGGTTTTTTTGTGATTTGTTGGTAAAGTTTTGTTTGTAATATGATGTATTCTTGCTTTGTAACGGAGTTATATTATATGGTGCCTATATCATAATAGGAGGCCAACTCCATTTGATTTTGACATGTTAAAAATTTGATTTGTAATGACGTGATGAAAACCCTAATAGAGTTGGGTTGATATTCAGATGGGTAGAATGTAGAATATATCTAACGGTGCTCAACTATTAGTTTTTTTTTTGGGAATCACTATTCACCGCCCCCTAAAGGGCTATAAAAAGATGTTTTTGTCCTTATGAAATTTAAATTAATTTAAAAAGAAAAAACTAACTAAATATATAACGATACGAAATACTTAAAACAACATACACAAATAAATACGAATGATCGATCGATACGGAAAAAAATTGATTCAACATTTTAGGACCGATCGATCGATATTTTAGGCCCGATCGATCGATTTTAGGACCGATCGATCGATATTGTCGTAAAAATAATTCGTACGTAGACGAATTAGCGACAATATCGACCGATCGGTCCTAAAATCGATCGATCGGTCCGAAAATATCGATCGAACGGTCCTAAAATGTTAAATCAAAATTTTTTCTTCCCGTATCGATCGATCGTTCGAATTTATTTGTGTATGTTGTTTTAAGTATTTCGTATTGTTATATATTTAGTTAGTTTTTTCTTTTTAAATTAATTTAAATGTTATAAAGGTAAAAACGTCTTTTTATAGCCCTTTAGGGGACGGTGACTATGAAAAAGGGGACGGTGAATAGTAATTCAGTTTTTTTTTTTGTTTTTTTTCGAAAGTTCGATTTGTTTATGACTTGTCTTCTTTTATTGAGAACAAACAAAACGAGGAGCAAAAACAACTCTTTCTTGCATTTGTACTATTTATTCTTTACGTTAAGGAATTTGGATATTAACATGTGAAATGGAAAGGTAGTTGAAACTCGCTTTTTCCTTTCTAACATAACCCCAGGCCATAATAGTTACACAACGAGATACAAACTAGACAGAATCTACACAAGGGTAAAGGAAAAAGGAAAACCGAAAAAGAAAGGCAAAAAAGGGACTCATACAACACAAAGCAAGAATCTCAGAAAAAAGATCAAAAAACACACAAAGAAGAGCTTACTTAGTAGCTATTACTACACAACACTTCTGGTCCTGAGTTTTTAAGCTTTTCACGCCCATCCTTGTTTGTACCTGCGAAAGAGCTCTTCGGTCTGAGCATTCCTATAAGCACTGCAACCTATGAGGTAGACAAATATTAGGACGACCACCGATATTATGACTATGATGTTAGCTTTCCTCCACTCGTGCCGTAAGTTCCCGAGCAGGCCCGCCTTGCAGGAATTGCAGCTGTAGCACAGTTGGCTCGGGTCGTTGTTCCATATAACGCAGTCCCCGACCGAGCCCGCGTTAGTGGGCCCGGTCCACGTCGTGGGGCCCGCGTACTGAAACCCGCAGATCACCGGTGGCTTACAACATCCCGACTGTAATAACAACAGCAAACGGTTAGTATCGACTTAAGACATTGACAAGATTGTAGGGATTGTCAAGGAATCAACCCAAAGTACAATGAAGTTTCAGCAAAAATGATCAGTTTTTGGATTCTGACATACTGTGAAAACCATAAAATCAGTCTGTGAGAGATGGAAAGCAGACAAGAAAACAAAAGAAGATTGATGACGGCCGTGGAGGGTGAACCTTTTCAAATCAATTAGTGGGCCGTCCAAACAAAAGACTAATCTTGAATTGTTTGCCCCATCATTTTTTTACACTGTTTGCTCTGCAATAATTCAAGCAAGAGTCCGAGGAAACAGGGCATGTGTCTAAACAGAACAGATAAGAACTCAAATGCAATTCATGACAGCTCAAGCCAATAATTGCACCAGAACAGAGGATCTCAGTTAGATCTCAGGCTAAAGCTAGCTTTGTCTAGCAACAACTTAAAGATGAAAGAGTAGACAGAGAACACTTTCAATCGTATTAGCTTCGCTGGCATTCTGCAATTTTACTCACCTCAATAGGAGAGAGATGGGACTGGAAGAAATCTGCAGCAGAGATATACCTCTGAGCCATCTTTGGACAAATCCCAGTATCAACCAAACACGCCCTAATCTTCCCCCAATTGTCGCTACCCACGACGTGATCCCTAAGCCACCCCGAGAATCCGTCGAGCCTATACTCCTCGAATCCCGCGCCGGGCACTCGGTACGCGCCGTTGGGGCGCGTGACGACGAAGGCGAGCACGAGGAGCACCAGCAGTAGGACGATGAGTATGAACATACAAACGAGGTAGACGCCGAGCAGGCCTTCCCTCTTCCAGTACGCGCCGGCGAAGCCCGTGAGCGACACGATCAGTAGCGCCAGGCCGAGGAAGACGAGCGGCCATCGGAGCCACCGTATGCACTCGTTGTCGGGCTTTGAGGCGATCCATATGCCGGTGGAGATGATGGGTATCGAGCACATCAAGGCGATGAAGTTGAGGATTGCTGTGAGGTTGTTGCTGACGGCCATCGTTCGCTTTCTTTCTTTTGCTTTTTCCTCTGTTATTTGCTCGGCTGTTTAAGTGTTGGGAGGAGAGAGCTCGGAGAATATTTGTTGCAATGGTGTGTGTGAAAAGTGGTAAAAAGAGCAAAGAAAGTGCTGGAAACAATTGAGCAACGTAGCGATGGAGATTTTATAATATGGGATGTGAAAAAAGGTTGTTTATTATTATTATTAAGGTATTTGAATTTGGGCAAATTTTTAAATAGGTTTCAGATCTTAGTAAGAAAAAAACAATCTTTTTCTAAGAGAAAAAACGTGTTTAAAAGACTCAATTTCTGTATTAAACTTAAAAAGATGTGGTAAAATGTATTGAAGTGGTACTTCAGAAACTGGGTCCTTAAAACTAAATTTTTTTCCTGACAGAGCCTGAATTTAAGTTAAATTTTGACGGAGCCTGAAATGAAAATTTCCCTTATTATCATTATTACAATTTGTTGTTGTATTGGTCACCAAATTGGGGATTGGATCCTCTGTCTCACTTTGTTGTCCCATTTCTTTTATCCCGCGTCATAGATTTCAATTGATTTATAAGATATAATCAAATAAATACATGTAAATTATTCTTTGTTACGTTACCATCAAATTGATATCCATATCTTATATATTTTATATTTATAAGTATTTTTATTTTGTATGCTCTAAATTGTGGGATGGACAATAAGGTGGGACACATGATCTGTCCCCCCTTGGTTGTGTGTTAAGTTGGAGATATATTAAACAGTACACATGCACACTCAAATGTGTCTGCATATATAAATATGTAATATTAGATTATTATTAATTTAATATATTTAATTGAAATTATAATTTAAATATAATTATATATTTATAAATTAGAAATTAAAGGTGAAAAATTAACTAAAAAAGTAATTAACTGAAAAATTGTAATTAAAAGATAGTAGAGATTTTTTAAATTTTACATAATTTTTTTGGTGAAATTTACTGATCAATTGTAATTTATACCCACCACTCACGCTTAATAAAGTAGAATAAATGTTCAGATATTATATTTGATATACCTTATCTTGTTCGGTTTCACTCAAGCATTGTATTGGATATATTATTATCTTGTCTACATTCCAACGTCAAAATAATACTATATTACATTAGATTACCTTTATAAATTACCATTCTAACCCTGACTTAAATAAAAAAATCTATATTATAAAAAAAATTCTTATGAATATTGAAAATATAAGATATGGATATTACTTTGATTGCGAAATAAAGGATACTAGATTTTGTTATTTATTTTGATCATATAAAACACATAAAATAACAATGATTTTTTAATTTGGTTGATTTGTCGCTTCAAATGGTATTTCCGTCATTTCGTATTGTTGGTAGGAATTGGATAATTGGCCAACCATTTGATATAAGTTATCTAGAGATCATTGTATCAATATATCGAGCCCTATCTAAAAAGGGATATGAAAATAGGGTGTATCTTTTTTTTTTTTGTTTTGTATAACGATTTTTTTTTTTTTTTTAATCTTGGTCTCTTTGATTAAGTTCACTTTGAAGTGAATCCTATCAAAATTCAAAACTAATACATGGCCAAAAAATTTGGCGTTAAGCTCGAAGAGAATCAAATCTCAACATCAGTTAAGAAGACACAAATCTCAACTTTCAATATAAAACTAATTTCATGGCATGTCGTTCTACTGTTCAAGTCCACACAACGTCGATAGTTACTTCAAGTAACAGAGAATTCATAACTTCTCTCCTTTTGGATCAATTACTATTTGCTTTTTTTTTTTCTTCCAAATGATGCCCAACAAGTGCCCAGTTACTACTATTAACGTGATGATTGAATTTTTAACTACGTGGTTAGACATGAATAGTTGCAATGAATACTTGTGCTTTAAAATGACTTCCACACAATGTACTACCACCATCTTCAATCTTCTAATCTAACACAATTTTTTTTTTCCGACTAACTATTTAAAAGGGAAAAAAGTGGAGAAAATTAATGGGCTGGGCTGTCCTTGTTGGGCCTCTTTATAAGAAACAATTTAATATGAGTACGATAGGCCCAACGTTAACTATATTTTTGACATTATAATCTCATAGAGAAACCGGGAAATATTAGCGGAACCGATTCCACTAAAGCCCCAAATTGGAAAACCCTAATTGATCTAATTGACAAATTTTTTTCTTTTCAAAAGACCAATTGACAAAATCACCATTGAGAATTTCTGAGGTTGTATAAACCCAAATGTGGACACACAATACATGATTAAAAAAAAAAATCAGTTCAAACTACAAGCTTTATTAGTGAAGGAAGCTTATGCAGCAGCTTCTCTTAAACTCTTAGCTGACAAGGAGAACACACACGCACACATAAATCAATATCAAGCATTGTTCTTCTTCACTAACTTGAACCGTTCGCGTTTGTCTCCAAACTTAGTCTCGCCGTAGATTCTCAGGTAATCTCCGAAGCGAACGTTTCCCGGCGGTAATAACTCAGACAACGGGGAAATCATCGCATCGCCGCAAGGGTTGTAGAACGTCGCAACGGAGAGCCGTTTCCCGTCCCTCTTGGGCACCACTCTGTGCAATGCGCTCTTATAAGCCCCATTGCTCAAAATCTCGACTTGATCGCCTACGTTGACGAATATCATACCGTTCTTCGAAGGCGGGATTTCGACCCACTTCCCGTTTCTAAAGAGTTCGAGTCCCGAGACTTTATCGTCTTGGAGGAGTAAGATGATTCCGCCCGCGTCCGTATGTTCGCGTAGTCCTCTGATGATTTCGGGGTTTGGACACTGTGGGTATATTGCGACTTTTGTGCCGATCGATGGGCCTTTCGCCCCTTCGAATGAATTCTTTATTTGATCCTTCTCGATCCTCAGATTCTCGCACGTCATCTCCGAGAGGGTTTCGGCGAGCTTGATCAGCTGACCGACGTACGCTTCCACTGATTTCCTGTGTATGGGTGTGGCATGCGTTGAATTTAGTGTTTTTCTTCTTACGGTTAGTTATATTTTATTTTAGGTTGAGCGGCATTAGCATTACGTGGAAAAAAGAATTTAGGCGGTGACAGTATACGGACATCAGCTTTCAAAATTCAATTTAGGACATTATATGATAATGTACAAAAATTGCTTAATTTTGAATGTAAAGGTACATATAATGTCACCCATCTAATTCGCCGAAACCTAGAATTTGTGACAAAATCTAGGATTTCGTCTTATAACGTTCATAAGCTGTTAACGTTTGAAAGTTAATCCGCCACCCCTTAAATTCGTCGGAACCCTAAATTACGCGCCGAAATCCTTGAATTCGTGAGAAAATCTTGGGCTTCGTCGAATAACATCCATAAATTGCTAAGTTAGTATGCATATAATGTTAGTTCTAAATTCGATGTCCCTATAATGTCACCCTCGCCTAAATTACAGGACTAACAAAATAACTAGATTTTTTTTTAAATCTACGAACGCGTTCGATTATTGTATGAGAGATCTGCTATACCTCATGTCTTCGGAGAAGCTGTTGAAGTCGTTATTGTTCGAATGGGGGCGGTGGGAGACGAAGAAGGCGGTTTCCCAATCCTTTCTTGCGGTTTCTGAGGCGTAGAACTTATCCTTCATGTGTTCTTCGTAATGCCTTTCTATCAGTAGCTTAACCTTCTCCATCAGCTGCACGTCGATTTTGGTTCTCAATCTGAGGTTAAACGCAGACACGATTTTTGTTGGAAAGAGAGCAAAAGTGATGAGTGAAAATGTTGAGGACATCAACGATCATTTCCATGAAGAATCCCCAATTCTCGCACGCTTCGTGGAGAAGCGACATAGTTTCAGTTCTCTCCTCGCCGTGAAGCTTGCTAAAGTCAATCACAGGGATTTCCATATTTCTTTTGGTTAAGGCAAAGAGAGTATAAAGACTATGATATAAGGGTTAGCTCTTTGCTTTGTTTCTGAGTTGGGGGAAGTAATAACTCTGTTCGATATTTATAGGCAACACAACAAAGGGCTTGCATTGTACATATATGCTTAGCGTTATTACAACCAAGCTTGACGTAGGAATGACAGTTACAGTTAACCCGTAGCTTACTGTAAGTACAAGTATTCGGTGCATTGGTATGGTAGTAACGAATGGTTACTAAGGCACTTAAGTTTTTCTTTTTTAATAAACTATTTGAATAATGATCAGATCTATCGCTTGTCATGTGATTTTCTTGCAGTGAAGGAATGAATGTGTGAGTGATTAAGTAGTCGAAAGTCAATGCAAGCTATTCTGGGGCAATGTGTTATCTTTACCAACTCACAGATTCATCTGTGGATATGGAAGTACAATTTAAGATAATGTCAACTGGGATTTTCATGACATGCTAAACTCTTTAGAAGATGGTAATGTGATAATTTGATATTGAAAAAGTAGGTGCAATGTACTGTGCCACGGATTTAGGTTGGGGGGATTAATATAACTGAAATGGGCGGTTTGAACATGGATTTTCTTGGAACTGTTTAATTATCATTTTGCTCCCAAGTCATGTTTAAAGCAGATGATGTGTCCGAATAAAATAACATTAACGAAAATGTATGGGCGAAATTTAACAAAGATCAGGATTTTATTTGTGTTTTGGTCCAAATTGTTAGATAATTTTAATTCCTAATAATCTACGGAAAATACTACCTCTCTATTCCTCACGCCACCGTAATTTCTGTCTTTGATTAAGTTTTGATTAAATCGGAACCTCAATCTCATTTGTTAGATTATCCTTGACTTCCAATAGAAGTAAGCCCACATAAACAATGTAGTCAAGGAGACCAAATAAAATCGAATCATTGACTTCCCTCGGAACACTACCTCCGAAGAAAGTTTTGAATTAGGCTAATTAGGAAATTTCTAATTTGGGAACATTATTTTGCTTCGGCTAAATTGCTTGGACGAGTTTTTTATTTAGTTAAAAGTCCAATATGAGCAAAGCCCATGGAGACTCATTAAGAAGATTGTGACACTAATTGAAGTTAAGTAAAGAAGAAAATGGTAATAAAAGCAAATTCAGATTGTAAAATGTATTTTGTGAAGATCTTTTCCTTCAACTAAATGTCATACTGCAATCTAGCAATATTTCAATATACTAACATTTAATGGGTAATCAGATTGTAGTCAATTGCGAGTACCTCCCACCAAATATTGGCAGTGAATTAGTTGGGATTGTAAGAACAGACATTTCTTGTCGCTATTTTACCAAAATCCGCCACCTTTAGTTGGAGTCATGCAGCATCTTCGTAATATTGGAAAAAAAAAAGACATTTAATTAATTGTGTCTGTGTTAGTATTCACCTTCCGTTACGATTCTTTGTGGGGCGTTTCATCTTCTTTAAATAAATGAGTGTATTACTTTCGTCACTCACCAAAATACTCTCTCTGTTCAGAAGCGAAGAAGGTTTTCACATCAAACCTCTTGGTGATTTTCGTCCTTGGTTATCTTTTTTATTTTTTTAATTTAATTTTTTTTGGGGGGGTGATTTTTCTTCCTCATGGTTATGCCAAGGCGATATCCACGGTGGTTATCTAGGGTTTTTTCTTACTTTTTTCAGTTCTTTTATGCTTTTTTATTGTGATTTCATGTCGTGCTGGTTATTTCAGTGCATTCTTGCAATTTTCTCTTTAATGAAATCCGAGAGGTCCTTACTAAAACCAATTGATTTATAGGAGGAGATAGTCTCTTGACATGATAACTGGTTAAAACCCAATTTACAATCTCAACGCTGATAACTGTCTTTCTTTGGAATTTTGGGTTTTGTTTCGAATAATCATACTATTTTTTGTTTCCTAAGTTGAGGAAAAAAGTGTTGAAAAAAATTGCTTGCCAAGCTATCTTATTTCCTCATTCCATGTGTTTCAGTATCATTCCAAATAGAGAAGTAAAAAAAGCAATGCCTCCCACCGAAGAAGAAGTCATCGAAGCCATGGTGGAGAATCTCGTCGAACCCCTATTGATTAGGTTCGCAATCTCCGCAAATCGCCCGCCTCCGCCCGCCCTGCAATTGCTTATCGCCAAACAGGTCCCCCCCTCCTCCATCTCCTCTTATTACAAATGCCTTTTTTAGGGTACGTTTAGTACGCAAAAAGTGCAGTGGTACTCATCGAATCATTGTATATTACTTTTTTCATTTTGCTGATCGAATTCCGCATACTGAATGCACCCTTTGTAATCATAAGATTTTTCGACGCTGAAAAAGAAAAAAAAAAAACAGATGCACGCAGTTGTGTTGCTCTACAACTACTACCACCGAAAGCACTTCCTCTCCCTCTCCCTCGAGTTCCTCGACGCCGTCTCCTTCTGCAAGCTCGCCATGAAGGTCCGACCCGCCCTGACCGCATGCATGAATGCCACCAAGCAAAGCGAAGTCGCGGAGCTCATCGTGCAGGACGGGCAGCTCTCGCTGACCGAGAAGTACGTCAGAGATGCGTGCAACCTCGCCCTGTCCTTAGACCCGAGGCAAGACGAGCCCAACGTCGAGGGATGTCCCATTTCGAAAGTCGCCGTCTTACTGGTCGATTCCGAGAAGCAGACGTGCTTCCTCCAGTACTGCGTGTACCTCGAGGGAATGTGGTCCCTCATCGAGAAAGACGTCGTTGGCCCCACCGAAAAGGCGGCCGGGGACAAAAGGAAGAGGGAAGGTGCCGAAGATCGATCGGACGAGGATGACGAAGAGATTCTTCTGAAGGCGGCATACGACGCAGTCAAGCAGGCGACTGGTATGTGAACTGGGACCCATTAAAGAATCGGTGGATCTTCAGATGGGTCTGAGTCTAGAACCACTTAGACCATGCGTGGTCTATGGGTCTAAACTCAGATACATTTGAATATCCAAGTGGATCAGATTGACATTCAGACTGTTAAAATAGTCGGACCCATTAAAGAATTGGTGAATCTTCAGATGGGTCTAGTCTAGAACCACTTAGACCATGCGTGGTCTAAATGGATCTAAACTGAGATACATTTGAAGATCCAAGTGGTTTTTAATGGATCATATTGACATTGGGACTATTAAATCCGTTTTTCTTTTTGTTAAATTTAGTGAAGGGAAAGATACGAATTTTTCGTTTGTTCAGGCATAGAAAGCTCGGAGCTTGTGGTGATAGAGTCGGACGTTTCCCATTCGCTGACGAAGCCGAAGTCGGCGGTCAAGTGCTACATCATGCAATGTTCTAAGCCATTTGTTCCGTCCAATTCGGTTCAGCTAAAAACCCTTGCTGTGAGGTTAGTACCTGCAACTAATTATTCCCGATTAGATTTTGGGCATGGAGTTATAAGTCGAGACCCAACTGATCTAACTACGTGATTTCATCTCAAGTCTGAATGATTTCTCATAAATCTCTCTTCATTATGTCTTGTCTAAGGTCTTTGAATCATAAAGTATATAAAAAAAAAGCATAGGAAGTTCACTTTTTTCACTATTAAGTGTCGAATTCTAACGAGTTTTCTTTTTTTTTTTTGAATCGTTACCAGTACGCAGGGGCCTATGGTTCGGAAGTTTTTCGACAGCTGGATGGTTACGTCGGTGGTCGAGCATTTTCCTATCCTCCCTTTCGCAATGTTCATAGCGTATTGGGTTTGGGGGTACGTTGGCTTCGAACTTTTCTCAACATCACATTTTACGCGTCTTATTGCATGTATACTAAAATGCGCTTTTTGGGCTTGTTCATTTTATGATGGTTTTTTTTGCTGCGCTTAAACACGAGCAGACTTGACGATAGCGAATAGTGAACATCGGCCGAATTTGCTGCTGGGAGGAAAGGCCTTAAGAGCTTTTTCTGGAAGTTTATATATGTCGAAACTGCTCGACTTTATCGACTTGTGTTTGGTTAGTGAATAAAAAAGCTCGTAGTACTCTTTCGCATGTGAGCTTGCTTGGTAATAAATAATCGACTTAGCGTATGTGTGTCTGCTCGTGTTACTTTCCGATTGCGTACTCGTTTTTAAAAAGAAAAATCGTACGTGGAAAAAATCGAGTTTCAGAAAGTCGAAAACCGAGTTACGAAAAGCAAACTCGTGCGACGTTTAAGCGCGCTTCATTAATATCAGTATGAAAGCGTATCTTTGTAGCTGTCGTCGACCGTAGAAAATTTTCCTTGCCGTAAGTACTTTCTCAGCGCTCTCCCAGTGATGCGAACATTTTTCGACATTTTTGTTGAGCCATGCGCTGTCCTTTGATAGTTCGAACTTAGGCGAACACACGTTTGCGAAGGTTTGCGAAGATCGACTACAAGCTTACCCTTTTTTTCTTGTTTTCTCGACATTGCTCTCAGTTTTCGTTCTATTGAACATAAGATTATTACATCGAACTTGGAAGAAGACAAGATTTTACGATGAAGACATAAGAAAGTAAATAGTATCATAGACTTGGGCTTAAAAACAATTACTATGCAGTTTTAGGCTGATTTGCCTTGTTTTCTTTCTATCTCAACTTTTGTGTTTAGTGTGTTTTGTTCCTATTCATGTGTTTTGTATTCTTTTTTTGGAGGGAAAGAAGCCAAGCAAAGCCCTAAATTACGTCTTTTGTATCCATTTATGTTCAAGCTGCCTGCATATTTTATTTATATTTATGAAATGTTTAATTTAAGAGAATTACCTATTTTTTTCTTTAATTTTTCTTACATATTAACGTTATCCAATCAACCACCTTCTTTTTGTTTCCCTTTTTTTTTTCTTTAATAAAACATGTCGCATGAACATGATTGGTAATAATAGGTAACGCGTTGTCCTGTCCTAAATATCTCAACGCGTTTCACTTTTTTAAGTGTCTTAAACTTAATCCTCTAAACACTGTTTTGTGATGGATAGTTCTGTTTTTCATTTAACTATACTTGTATTTAGCACCTTCAATGTGTCTAAATATATCAAATTATTTATATTTTGAACATTTCGTTTTATTAATTAAATTTATTAAAACATATAATGTTAATATAAGGATAAACTTGTAATAAATTGAATTATTAAAGGTAGAACTTTGGGTAAAATTGTAAAGTATTTATCACATGACAGACCAATTTGACAGTTTATATCGACTCTGGACTCTTTATATAAGAAGTATAGATATCACCATAATTCTATGATTAGCTCCGTAAAATATAATTGATATTAGATAAACTAGGGCAGGAGTTTTTTTCACCAAGATATATACTTGCATATTATTATGGACGTATTATTTTTTTCCTTTTCTTTCACTTTCTCAATATTCAATTATTATGGCATGAAGATGTTAAAATTGAAAGCTTCCCTTGTGACTTAAGGCCACAATTATTTATACGAATAAATATTTTATAAACTGGATACGCGTTAACAATCATTTTCCTAATCTTGCATGTGGCCCCACATCTTCTAGAAGTGAAATGACATGATACATTATATATTATCTTTCAATTAAAATTTAAATCACATGAAATTGTACATTAATGACAACCTTTCTTCCTTTGCCTCGACCATATATACTTATATATACATATATATATACATATATATTTTATGTAAATATACCTTGGGTTGTCATTCTAACCTAGATGCCTATTAGAAACCTCCAAAAAAATCATCTCTTAGTTTCTATGTTTTCCAACGATCACAAGTATTCTAGAAGCTACTTATTTATCATTAAAAATAAACTAACCCAACCAGGCGTTAATACTATGATATGGTTTGGTTAGTACTATCCTAAATGAGGTCGATTATCTTTTCGTACGCATACAATACTATTTAGTTAATATTTGGAAGTATATTGTTACGCATACCTAATAAAATAAAATTTTTAAATATAGGTACACGTTGAAGGTACATTATATTAGAAATTTAAGTATCATATTGAAGTGTATGTTGGTACATAATACATCGAAAAAAAGGTATACCAATAAAGATATCACCAACATATTTAGAAATTACGTATCGCATAAACACTTCATATGATAAGTAACATACACATAGAGTACGAAAACGATGGTAAGTGGTACTAACAATCAAACGGGTAGTTATCTACAAAAACTTTATTAGACAGGGTACCTACATATAAAAGTTTTTCTGACTGAGGACTGGTTTGATAACTTCTAATTCTTTTGAATATTTAAGTTATACACAATCATCGTCCTCTCAAGTACAAATTAGCCGCAATATTTGATTAAATAGATGAAAGAATGTCAAATTAATTTTCCAACACATCGAGGAATTTTCGATAAATGCTACATTATTCTAAAATAATTTAAAGATAAATAAATGAGTGGTGGCTATCGTGTTCGGTCGTATGCTTTTCACACCTTCCATGGTCAAACATGGAGGCCCGAAAAATTGCGTCATGCACTTACGTCATAGTTGATATCATAATATAAAGCCATCATACAATTCTTGAGAAATAAATACATACATACACATGCCATACAATATACATCTAATTGAGTAATTTTCTAGAGTAGAACTTAATACAAGCAATATGGTTTACTAATTTTTGCCACGTGGTTTTTCAAAACTTTCAAGTCCAAATTGTTTCATGATTATATATGCAATTAATCATCAATGAAAATGTATTGAATAGAGGACTTTAATTTTAGTGTGGTACGTGAACTCAATTCACTTGGAATCACCATGTTTATATACAAATCAAGCTACATATGGCCATTAATAATCATCCTTATATTTAATTCCGTTTGTACCATTCATAGGACTATCTTTTGGATATTTAGAAACTAACATAAAAAGGTGTAGAGCTTACATTGATATTCAAACAAAATTCCAAACAAAAAGAAAATTAATAATTTAGAACTCAATTCTTTAGCTACTCTCACTATATATAATTCCCATTGCATACAAAGACATCATCACCACAACTCTCTCCCCTTCTCCACAAAACCAATTCCCTGATACTAAAACGATAAAAATTCGATCTTTTTCCGTCGTCGTACAATTTAGTGAATAGAAAATGATAAGTAATTCAAAGTGGGATTGGGAAAGTGTGAAGAACGTGCTAATTGAAGGCAAAACACACGCAAATGAGCTGAAGAAACATCTTGATCCCATCAAGCAACAGCCCATTCCGAGATTAGAAGATTGTCTCATCTTCATAGATACGCTAATTACTTCTTACGACAATGCATTAGCACTAATTAACGACGACGCTTGCAATAACTCGTCCTCAAACTCAGTCCAAGACCAAGACACCATAATGAATAATAATAGCTCCAAAAAAAGGTATGTTTCTGTTAATCTTCTTCCCCATCTTTCTTAATCTATATCAACTATGCAATAAAAAAACGTTGCTTGATAACAGAAAGAGAGAAAGGATGGGTGAACAAATGCTCGTCCGTTCTGAGAAGGGGTGTCTAGTGAACGATGGCTATACGTGGAGAAAATACGGACAGAAAATCATTCTGAATGCTACTCATCCGAGGTAATTTTAATAACTTCATTACATGGGCTAAAAGAATTTCAAATATTCATATTATTTTTGTACATAAATTAGGGCTTACTATCGATGCACTCATCGCCACACACAAAGCTGCTTGGCCACAAAGCAAGTCCAAAGAGCAGACGACGACCCATCGATCTTCCAAGTACGCTACGTAGGCGAGCACACTTGCGTTCAAGGCAAGATGAAGAACGAGTTCGGATCGGGTCGGTTCGAAGTCGGCCCGAAAGAAGCGGGTCAATTCGAAGAGGATGACATCGCCCCTTCACTTGCTTCTGCAGATCTAAAGGTTGAATCTTTTTCGGTGGGAGGTGACTGTTTTCCTCTTTCGGATTGTGTGGTCGGCGATTTCTCGGCGGGTCGGGGTTCGGAGTCGGATTTTGGTGAGATGTTTTATAGTCCGACCCGAGTTGGGGACTTCGTGTTTGGTGATTTAGATGCCCATTTTCTCGATTCTTGTTGGTAAAGTATGTTGTGTAGTAGATAGATTTGTATGTGTTTTTCTTTTACATTATTTCCCAATCTGTGATGTATTTAGTTTGTTTAATAGTTAATACTAATAATCCGCTTCATGTTCGTGGCAAGAGCAATCTTCAACCGAAAAAATCACTCATAATACATTATTTCTGCTAACTCATTCACAAACTTCAAGGATTCATCCATTACCAACTTTTACAACTTTCCAGTACTGCGTATAAATTTATAACTTAAAAAAGTAACATTTTAATATTATATTACATCTAAATAAATAAAAAATATTGCTAGCAAAGTTTAGATTAAAAAACTTTCTAATTAGTTTTAATATATTTTTACTTATTTTTTATTTTTATAAGGATGCTTTTATTATTAGAACAAGACTTTAAATGTATTTAGTAAATATAAAACTCATCTTATGAGTTCAAACGCATAAATGCGTTTATTGGAGGAGAAAAAGTGCAAAACCCATTTTGAAACATGTTGGAGTGATTTTCGGAAACTTTTTTTTTTTGGTTTTTCAGTACCATTAGAGATGGTTCTATCGATTTCCCTCGAGAATATATAGTGAAAGATTTAGTTAGTTACTGATATAATAACAATCATGATAGATGGTGAGATTGTGTGTTGTAACTAACTTAACTTGGCAATGCATTATTTTTATTTTTATTTTTGCTATTGCAGTTATATCTGTACAAGTTAATAACAATACAAAATAAACTAGTTAACATTTCAACTATATAAATATTTTAAAGATGGAGTTGCTCATACGTCATAATAAAGCACAAATGATAATAACACTATATGGCCAGTTTAAATAAGCTCAAAAGTGAGAGCCTAAGATAATTAGATCTTTAAACCCAAGTATAATCTCTCGTTAATCCTAACACTAAAGCCCATTTATGAACTGAGTTGGGTTATTTTGGAGCCCAATATCTTAAACGAAGCCCAATTTGAGAAATAAGCAAAAGTGGAACAGCGATATACAGATACAGATTACATTGTACAGTACAGATCTAGAGAGAGAGAAAGAGAGTGGATTGATAGAGAGCGAGAAAGAATGATATACAGAAAATGGAGCCTTTTGACGGGTCCGGCGGTAATGCTCGCCGGAATAATCGGGACTGTCGTCGTCGCCGATCTCCTCTTCGTTGAAAACGTAAAATCCTTCCTTTTCGTTTTAATTAATGGTTTTGGGGATTGCTGTAGGCATTTTCGTTGGTTTTTGGGGCGAGTTTTGGGGAGGGATAGAAATTAGCTGAAATAGCCCCTTAGGGTTGGTTATATCGCGTAATTGAGTGACCTATTTCTTCTCACTGTGATTTGATCAAAGCACCTGCAGTGAATTATTTAGACAGAATTCCTGACAGTGCTGACAGTGAGTTATTTGTTGCCATTAATCCGTGAATGAAATCAACCCTTCATGACCTTACTTCTCAATTCTCTATTGATTTGGAAGTGAAAGGTGTTAGTTATCTTGAGCTTGTGAAGGTAACCTAGGATTGGAAGAACCGTTGGTGGGACAATGCTGTTGAGCTTGTAAGTTGTAAAGGGAAGGAAAGCCACCGTTCTTTGTTTAGATTGTAACTTTTTCCGTATAGCGATCTTACAAAGATCTCTGCGCTTGGAGGGGGAAGGGTGTTAGAATTGGTTTTAGGGCCTATGGTTTAATTCGTTTTCTCGCCATTGATGAGAATATTCATTGCTCTATCTGATTTGATCTGATATGAGTTCATATGCTTTGATCTGATATGAAGGATTGGCTTATGAAGAAAGATGCAAAGAAGCAAGAGCTGTTAAGATCATCAACCAAGTAGAAGAGAAGAGTATTATGACCCTTTTGCTTCAATGTTGATGCTTATGTTTGGTAATAGAAAATAAGCTGAATATCAATAAGAAACTGATTGACTTGTGATTAGTGTTTCAGCCTTGGTGTGATTTTGTTGGTAAAAAGTGTGATTCGAATTGTTTGATTTGATCCGCTTCTACTTGTTCCATCATTTCGTTTTATGACTTCTATTAAATATATATATATATATATATTATAAAAAAAATGACCTGCAATTTCATCGAAAATATAATGTAGCTGGTAGAAGTAGAACCAGGAGAAAAACGAAATAAAATTGTGGGAAATGGAATTTTCATTGACATCTGAACAATCCTAAAGCCTTTAAAGGAAGAGTAGGCGAAGATGGAAGTTCTGTCAAAAATTTTGTTTTTAAAAAAAATATGCAGATGTATATTTGTTTATTCTGATAGAAATAAAAATTTAAGCTCAATCATTGAACTTGAAAAAATAAATTGTTAATCTGCGTTATGTGAAAGAAATAACCCTTTTCAACTATGTAGTATCAATTTATTATATTGGAAAAATGTCGTTAATTCAAATTTATAATCGGTGATAAAAAATATGGTGATCTAAAAAATAATCGGATTCACTAAAATTTATAATCGTGCCATCAATCGCAAACAGAACTTGTCCTGCCTACGTCTACAAATTTGTCGAATTATGTTTTGCGCGAACGAATAAAGTAGAAAAACATAAACAAATCTCTTAGAAAACAAGACATGCTAAGAATCTTCTCATAAATTTCTCAATATAGGACTTTACATCATATGTTTGTCCCTATGATCATCACAAACTAAACATACTCTTAAGCCCCCCAGTTTTCTGCTTCTTCACTTTCTCTCTCCTCTCCCAGTCATCATTCTCTCTCTTCTTCCCATTAAAGAAGAAGCCAAAAATCGCAGAAAACTTCTTACCTCCATTAACGTTTCTCTTAGCCTGTGACGAAGAAGAAGAAGACGAAGATGGCGAATGAAATTCATAATTATTATTATTACCATCGTTCGAAGGTTTTCTTGATCCGCTAAGATGCGGTAAGACCATAAAGTGCTTCTCTATGGCGTAGCTCAGGGAGACCAACTCATGTGCATCGTATAAAGGGCTACCACAATCCCATATATTTATGCTTTCTTCGGTAAGGTCATTAACCTTCTTCATCTCTGAGCTTTGCTTCATCTGAATCTGCTTATATCATTAAGACAACACATATGTAGGAATTAATGTGATTTATTTATTGGGTGTGATTAGGAGAGTGGATAGGCGAACATGTTATATAGATTATATATATGTAGACGACGAATGATTGCGTGTATAGTTTAGTACTGAGATTCTCTCACTTATAGGTCTTCTCTTTTTGTTTCTTCCTTTCGAATGATTGGGATATAGTACTTAGCTAATTAATGAAATAGGTAGGATGTAACGTTATTTTTTTCGTGAGGGAAAAACTTGGCTTCAATCATTAATTACATGATACTAATACAAGGTTGATGGTTAAATGACATAATGCAAATTTTTCTATTCTTACAGGGATGGATTTTTTTTTAAGTCTGTTTGGTATTCGTTTGGACATTTGGATAATAGTCCAAAAATGTAGAAGGTGAATTCAATTTAAAGTCGAGTTCGAACAAACATTTATTTATTAGGTGAGTTCAATTTAAAGTTTGGCGAACCTTGGAAAGGTGTGAACACGTTTGTGCATGAAGTATCCTATAAAAGTTCGTATTATCTATAAACCAACGTTCTATAAGCTGAAGTACTATAAACCATGCGTGGGGTACAACAGTGTTTTCTTTCCAAGTATTTTGTCACCACATTGTGAATTTTCTAGGGTTTTGCCCAATTGGATAAGAACTTCAAACCCAACCCAGTTATAATTCTCAATAGAATTTATTTACTCGTTCCCTAGCTTAAATTGATTTACCAGAACTTATGCAATAACTAAAATTTTTACTTAGAGCTCTCAGTGACTTAATTTCATATACTTCTCTATTGGAGTCTCAAATTTTCATTGAAATATTAGTTTATATATGGGAAAAGTGAGTGTCATATTACGAAATATTATTTGCAATATTTTAGAATGATGATTGTGTAAAGATTGGTAATATATTAAGAATGAAGTTTGATAAAATTAGATGGTACATTAAGAAGGGTAGATGTTATATGTAATTTTTTGTTTGTAATTTTAGAGAGTTATGTTTTGTAATACTATACTGAAAATATTGAGTAAAAGAATTTATTTTAAAATATGTCTAATTTTAAAATCAAGTGCGCCCACACACAATACTACTAGTATTTTCCATTTTGTGGCCATACGGTCTACTACAATACAATATTATTTTAGTATATTTATTTACTTTTAAGAAATTTAATTATATTATTTTTGAAGTTATGCAGAGGAAGACAATGATTCGTGAGGATATAATTTTATATGGATAAAATGATAACCATTTAAATATAATAGTAGGAGAGAAAAATATAAATTACAATTGATATACTAAATCAATATTATAAACATGCCCAACACCACTTAATAATTACACTTGCTGACCACATAGAACACATCAATATTGCATATTGGGCAACGCATCTATTTATTAATATTGGACAGGGACAACCTCAACAAAAGTAGTTGTACCTTTGCTTTATTTATGCTTCTCATCTTTGAAGTAGGTTATATTACATCGTCTTCTCTAAAGTCCCAAGAGCCCTCGAGTAATTTTAATTTACTTTACAAGGTTGATAATATCATACGTCGAATCCCAATATCACGAAAATATACGTTTTGAAGATTATTCGAGATTAAAACAATTAAGGTACAACTATTGCTACAACAAAACCCTGAGGTACAAGCACGCAAAGCATAGGTTCACCAACACCGTTCGCAGCTTACAATCCTCTCTTACATCATTCGCACTACTAAATTCAGCTAAACTGTGACTTCTTAAAAACGCCGTCACACAACACAAACCACCAACTGCGCCGCCACAATCGACGGCTACGATTCCCCGCGAAAAGTCCACGACGGAGATAAGCTTGAGATCCGTCGATTCGATCCGATCCGATCCTCGACTTGGGATTTTTTTTTTCTTTCTCCGTTTTAGAAAAATCAGTTTTTTCGTTCTTCTATTTTAGTCGACTGGTATCGGTCGTTCTCGATTTCCGATGGCGTCCGAAGATGTGAACGCGAACGAGCTGTCGAAGATTGTGAATTTGGCGGAGGAAGCGAAGCTAGCGAAAGAAGAGATCAAACCCTCCAAGTATCAAGTTTACAGCATTTGCAAATCGCTCTTCGCTGGTGGTGTTGCAGGAGGAGTGTGAGTTTTTTTTATTGTCATTATTTGCTGATTATATTCTGGGTTTAAGCTATTGGGGTTTACTGGAACTGATTCACTCAGAAAATTGGAATCTTTAACACAAATCTATTTTTTTTCTTCTAGCTACCTCTTTTTCTAATGGCGGTTAAGTGTTTTCCATGCGTAATAAGATAAACTGGGGAATGTTTGAAGGTCATTAAGTTAGGCAAGGCTTACGTGGTTGACTTTTCTATCTAAATGCAATTCTTGGATTTGATTCCTGTTTAGTATGTTTAGGCATTGGATAGGATTATGGCTATGGAAAGAATCACTTCCATCTTCTGTATGCTATGAAACTATCTGTTGCATCTATATCTATATATGTGGTTTAGGTGTTTTTATTCTTATTTACAGGTCAAGGACTGCTGTTGCTCCTTTGGAGCGATTAAAGATTTTATTGCAGGTGAGTGACGCTCGACTGTTCTGCCTAAATTCCGTCTGTGTGAAGGAGTAAAATTTATAGAAACACCTGAATTGTGTTGACGAATCTTGTCGACAAGATACAAATGAGATGAATATTTGCTTGTCGTGATGTTGTCAGTCGTATCCAATTCTTCCGCATGATTTCTGCAAATTTTCTTTTTTACTTTAGGTTCAAAATCCACACAGTATCAAATATTGTGGTACTGTTCAAGGCTTGAAGTATATCTGGAAAACCGAGGGCTTAAGGGGATTGTTTAAAGGGAACGGCACGAATTGTGCTCGTATTGTTCCAAATTCAGCTGTGAAATTCTTCAGCTATGAACAAGCATCCAAGTATGGTCCTGCAAAATTTTTATGGTTTTTATTAAATATTAATCGTAAGCTGATGTTCTGCCTAGTGTATAATGCTTAATTGCAGTTACCCGGTTGCTCATTTTTGCCCAAGTTTTGAGTTCTTTATAAGGGATGGGTCAACATTAGGATAAAACTTGAATTCTCGTTCTGAAAGAACGATTAGAGCTTATTTCCAGAAAGAACAGTTTTACATCTTAGGAGGACACGATTAAATACTGTAGACTGGAGTAGACATCAAAGCAAAAAACGTCTTCGAAGTATTCGACTATTTAAACTTTGGGTTTGATTCCTCCAAATGTGTTTATTTCGAGCATGGGGCTCCCATTATTCTTGTGAAATCCTCGGTTTTTTCATTTCACTTAAAGCAACACCTGAATTGTTCAATTTATTAAACTCGGTTGGCTGTTATTTTTTGTAGATGGTAATTCTTCATCTCATGTTCATTTTCTTAAATTTGTTTTTGTCATAACAGGGGCATATTATACTTCTACCAGCAGCAAACTGGTAATGGTATGTCTTCTTTACCAGACAAGTTATTCGTTCAAATGCTTCCCCAATTTATGCTTTTGTCAGGCATTGACAAGCATGTAATGATCGCATGAGTGCTAATTCCTGTATGATCTAAGTGGACTGACATCTTTTCGACCGTTACAAAAAACTACGAACTCAAACACCATTTCGTACCCCATATAATATATCTTCGTTTTTTTTTTCAATAGAGGATGCTGAGCTAACTCCGTTATTACGTTTGGGAGCGGGTGCATGCGCTGGAATAATCGCCATGTCAGCTACATACCCAATGGACATGGTTCGTGGTAGACTTACCGTACAGGTATTACAAAGAAATATCATGGCATTCTGTTCATCGTATACTTCTTTAGGTAATAAATATCTCACCATCTCCTCCTTCACATTGCAGACGGATAAGTCCCTGCATCAATACAGAGGAATGTTCCATGCATTGTCAACTGTTCTCCGAGAGGAAGGCTTTCGCGCTCTGTACAAGGGTTGGCTTCCATCTGTCATCGGAGTAGTAAGTTTACCCCAATATCATCACTATATCTCTCAAAACATCACAATCCAATATAGTCCCATACCTTGTGTTATTGATTACAATACTAACCACATATATAGTCCCTCCATCATGCTATGCACAACAATTTTCGAAATTCTAACGCGAGGGGCGACTAAGTGTTTTCAAAATCTTTCATCAGAGTGAAACTTTCAAAATCTGTGACATAGATATCCAAATGTGTAATGACTCGAGAATTATCTTCGTCTTTTACATCAGGTTCCATACGTGGGCCTGAACTTTGCAGTCTACGAGTCTCTCAAAGACTGGCTGATAAAATCGAAAACCTTTGGACTCGTCGAAGACAACGAGCTTGGGATAGTCACGAGGCTCGCCTGCGGTGCTGCTGCGGGCACGGTGGGGCAAACCGTGGCTTACCCACTCGACGTTGTTCGTAGGAGGATGCAAATGGTAGGGTGGAACAATGCTTCTTCCATTGTTACTGGCGATGGGAGAGCTAAAGCTGCCATCGAATACAATGGGATGATCGACACTTTTAGGAAAACAGTTAGGCACGAGGGCTTTAGAGCACTTTACAAGGGCCTCGTTCCCAACTCTGTGAAGGTGAATCTTTGTTCACTACAATGTTGTTATGTGCCTTCAATACTTTCTATTTGACTACCATTCTTTTACCCAAATTGAGGTCAAGTAATAGTCATAAGAATAATGGAAATTTTGATTCGGACCCTAAGACTAATGGATGTTTCGCTCGGGTTTTAGTACCATGGTTGTTCTCGTATGTTTAGTAACACACATTGATCTCATCGTACCACTGTAGTTCAATTTCTGAATCTTGCGAAAAGACCAAATATTTTTTCATGTCCATGTCATGGCTTAAAAAGTAGAGTTTCTATACTGTTTATGTGCAGGTTGTTCCATCGATTGCTATCGCTTTTGTGACGTACGAACAAGTGAAGGAGCTGCTCGGAGTAGAGATTAGAATATCAGACTGAATCGACTGTGCTCTGTTTTTTCCCCTGCATTTCTAGTGTGGTTCTGTTTGCTTCGAGCGGAGGATTATGAGCAAGACATAGAGAAGAACACAGATTGGATGTATAATCTCCTCTTTAGAAGTTTGTTCATTTACTACTCTCTTTTTCCTGGTTCAGAAATTGCTAGGAATAAGTTATTGCTTTGATGCAATGATCGAATAATATGTGGTAGCTTTTGAGCTCCTTCTTCCTCTAGGTTGGCTGCTTTGGGAGTAACTCTTACGTTTTTTGTTGTAATAATTTCATGACTTCCAAATTTTATCTTGAAGTTAAAGCAAAAACGTTTGCCATTTCATGTCCCCGCACACTACACAATACTTTTTATTTGAACATTGAAACAGATCATAGATAATTCCAACAAGAGCAGAGTCGTTAATACACCCTAATAAGTTTCTTAATGAGGATAATAAGTAGCATGAGTTTTTTCTCACACCATCAAACTCAGCTTGCTTTTCATATACAGTTCAACCCATTGCATATTTCTGAGTCCAGCTACGAGCCGTTTGCTCGTACTTGGCTCGATCGGTCTTGTACATGTGCGCAATCTCAGGCACCAAAGGGTCGTCGGGGTTCGGGTCGGTTAGCAGCGAGCAGATTGAGAGTAAAACCTGCTCAGAGAAAAACAATGAAGATGATTTATTTACATTTATTCTGAGCATTTTTGGTGATCAATTGCGATTGATTCGAAGACGAGGGAAGAAAACACAGAGGAAAAGAACAACCTTGGAGATTGTCAAGGCGGGGCTCCACTGCTCCTTCAATATGTCGAGACAAATGCTTCCATTGCTGTTGATATTGGGATGGAAAACTTTTGTCCTAAAAGCAACCTGAGAACAAACGTAAAAGGACGTGCGAAGATTCAAAAATAGGATAGCTGTCAGACTCGTTTTCGAGCTATACTTTCAGTTCAAGTCTGCTTTGTCAATCTTGGTTAGAGCCAATGCAAGGTGTAATAATAAATACTCGCCTAACTCAATATCAAGCCCGAATTGAAACCATCGCGAAGAATGAAGCAAAAAGTATCGCCATATATCTGATCTCATATGTCATAACAAAAGTAAGGCGATCAAACAACTTTCCCCTAAGACGAATTTAACCACTTTCTCAGAATGATTGGAAGAAACATAATCAACAACCAATTTCTGTGCAAGCATTTTCATCAATGTATAATCTAACTCAAATTTTCTCACCTTTGGAGGCTTAAATGGATAATCGGGAGGGAAATGGATGGTTGCCAAGAACACGCCACCTGCATAAGGGCTATCTTGCGGGCCCATTATTGTCGCTTGCCAATGAAAAGTGTCCTCACCGACGGGTCCTGTAATAAAGGCGGTGCTTTAATACATCGTTAGCTCATGTCATGACACCATTAAGAACGAATGATGTAAGCGCAATAAAAGCACTTTCTAAAGCTTTTTACATATTAAACAGACCAGACGGTTGTATGCAACCGAAAGACTAAGAAACAAGTTAATGAGAACTTGGTAGCGTGTGACTAACTAGAGAAACTATACATATCGCTATTGCTTAGCTCTGAAAGATTAATGTAATTTAAAAATTTTCACAAACACAAAAAGACACAGGCGAAAAATTCAGTTTGTGGGATTTGAAGAGCTATCGAGTTTAAATTTAATTGCAAAAACTCCTTAATCACATTGAATGCCTACGCACAAACAACTCAATCAGCCAACATTGATTCTTATTGTTAATCAACAGCCAAAACAAAGGGAAACAAGCAAAACCCATCTTAATTCCGTGGACTCATAAACATCAGAAAAAAGACAGCAAAACATCGTAATCAGATCGAATACAAATCAACAGCAAAAAAAGTTGATTAAAAATTAATAATACCTGCGCTGCAAGAAGTCGGGGATCCTTCTGCAGATCCTTAAGCTCCTTCAAGATCCGCTTGGAAGCCATAGAACAACAAAAGGATCAGATCTGTTCAGGTAAGAACAAGAAAAGAAAATTAGAATTACCAAGCCCGTAAAAATCAAAAGTGGCAGATGTAAATCGAAGGGAATCGAAAGAGGATCATGAATTTGGATTTGATCAAATTTTTTACATGCAGAGAATCCGACTTGGTTTGCTACTTCTATTCTTTCTCGTTCTTTGTTCACCTGCCGCTCTTGTTTCTTGACCCTGTCAAAGCTATATAACAAAGTAGGGTTTTTTTTTTTTTTTTTTTCTCTCTCTAATTTTATAAACTTATTTTCGTTATTTACTACGAAAATTTATCATTTCCTTACACGAGACAATTATTTTCAGACACATACGTGCATCAATATGCAAAGAAGAATTCGTAATAAGCCTGAATATACCAAAAAAAAAAAAGAGAAAAAAGAAAAAGATGTACTAAAGATTATCTTCTAGCACGAGAACGTTGGCTCTCCAATCTCGCTTCGATCAACTTCGCCCTCAAAGTGTTGGATTTCGAACTCTCACGCCTCTCTAAAGGCGCTTCGTCGCCCGCAAACGACGTCCATTTCTCCACGGGGCTCGTGGGACCCACAAACGCAGACGGGTCGAAGGAACCTTCTAGAACATTCTCGTGGTCGTGTACCTTCTTGTTCTTACCGCTCATCGGTTTGTACTGCTGCGGCGTTTCTTCTTCATGTCTGAACCCATTCGCCTGCTTCTTGTTATCATTACCATTGATGTAATAGTTGCTGTTATTGTCATAGTCTTCGTCTTCTTCGTTCCCTTTCCAAGGAGCACTTTGGGGTTCGTTTGCGTTGAGCGACTCCATAGACTGCATGGGAATCTCACAACCTACGCCTTTCGATCTCAAAAGGGCTTCGATCTCGGATATAAATTCTCCACGATTGATTTCTTTTTCTCCGAATTTTCGCGACTGGGGTGTAATTTTCTCTCGTCAAGCCAAGCTTCAGACACGTGAAGTATCACGTGATTGCTGCTTTCTCTTACAACCCGATGTCTTTGCCTCAAGAAACGTAATTCCCTTTCGTAATCTTTGATTCCCTTTGCAAACTCGTCGCACAGAGCTTCCAACGTCCTCCGTGCTCTTACTTCTCCTTCGAGTGAACTTTTCGTCTCTGATATCTCATGATTTAGATTTTGCTGATGCTTCTCCAAACTCTTTCTGATCTTCGATTCACCGCTGAGCTTCTCTTCCATTAGACTAAGCGCGTCTCTGACCCGTTCTTGTTCCTTATTTCTATCAACGTTGAGCTCGGTGAGTTGCTTCGTTAAACTTCTGATTTCTTTTTCGTCCTTAATCTTATCTGACAATAGTTCCTTAACCTTTGCCTGGGATTCGTACAGGTCCTTCTTGAGCTTTCTTACAAGGGATGCGTTCAGCGTGTTCCTTTCCTCGAGGCTCCATATTCTGTTCAGTAATTTGAGTAGCTCGGTCGATGTTTTGATGCCACGGCTCGATTCGATGAACTTAGCCTTAGAGTCCAACGAAGCACTCGGTGTCACGCTTCGTCTATGAATATGATGAGCCATCTGATAAACGAACCAAAAAAAAAGCAGATAATAATCAATAAGCCTTTCTACTTTGTTCAAATATATATATATATATATATATATAAAATGCTGAATATCGTAAGTACCTCAGATGAACTACATGGTGTCGGAGATCGATGAAGAGGTTCTTGATCTCGCTCAACCTTTCCAAGTTGCTTTCTAACATTATCGCTGGTTTTAGTTGGCTGCGAAATTATTACAAGGAGGAGATAAGTATTTTCAAGAATAAACCTGGAGATAAACGCACAGAATCAATAGTGTAGTTTGCTAACCAGATTCCTCTCATAACCATATCTAATTGGAAAACATGCTTAGAATAGAACAGTAGATAGTTATGGTAATAGAAATTTTTTGACAACATCTTTTCTTCTTTTCAAACTCGAACTGTAAGGTGCAATCACAGCCAAAGTACATTTGCACGAACTTCGTTTAAGTACTAATTTCAGATGAAGTCTATGCACCAAATGAACTACTCAATCTTTAGAGAACCTTCTCAGCAACGATGCATAAGCAATAACACCAAGCAAGAAAGGGGCATCACGCTCCAACTCCAACGATCTAAAGCTATCTTCTTAGACACAAACTCACCGATGGTTCAGCTAATAGGAGCAACATAGGCTCCGAAACCCAGTAAATAACAACGAACAAGAAGATCACTTGACCAATATAAACTCAAAAGCTAGCTGAATTTCAATGGGATTCAAGATTTCATCAAAATTTACCTGCTGAGTGGGATCGTTCAGCTCAGCTGCTGAGTCTCTACGACGATGATGGTGACTCATGCGACTGTCCTTGCTCACGATGTCAAGGAACGGCTCGTTTTCCCACAGATTAGCACCTAACTTTCTAGCAGACGAACTCCTACGATAGGTACAATACTCAAAGCCTTCGACAAGCGTGCCGTCTCCTTGAACAAGCCCTACTTTCCATGGAGGCGAAGGGGTCGAATTTCCCTCTCTTTTACCCAAAACCAAAGCCCCTAAGTTCAACTTTTCCCCCATCATTATCATTTCTGCGACGCTTTTACCTTTAGGCTCTTCCCTCTCCATGATTTGTCGAAATTCAAACCACCCACTTTATTACACTACACAGACAGAATCCGACAAGGAAAAGAAGACACGCATAAGCCTGCGTCTGTAGCTCGATATTTCCTCGCCTTCGCTATCATGTGTGGTGAAGGAATTTGACTTTTACACGGTTTTTCACACGAATCCTAGCGCCTAGTGTCTCAAAAGAGATGGCTACGAACCGAGGTATGAGGTGATTCTAATCATGGCTGGCTGGGAATGGAACGTAATTTTTGGGGAAGATCGAAAATGAAAACAGTAATTAAAAAAATATTATTTTGCGGGAAACACGTGGCAGCACGTGGTGGTCCGTGTACTCGACAATAAGGACCACCTATGTTTGTATGCAAGGTTTTTGGCTTATTATTTAGGTCATGGATTGAGGTTTAATTCGACTTTGGATATTACTCGATTTCATTGTAATTTGATATTTGACACTCTTACATATCCTATCCATGTTTGTTATACCAACCATGTTAGAAATCATACATTATGCCAACTATCAAATTATCAATAAAATTGATTTATATTCAAGTGGTTAGGATAGAATAGATAATTTCCATTTTCTCATTAATATCGTAATATTACGAAGATTTTTTGATGATGCGCAATAAGTAAAGAAATAGTTCTTATAGTGATGGTGCTCAAATTTGAATTAGATCGTACTTAGTTGGAGTTTGAAAAATAATCTAAAAAGCTTAGCGTAGAGCGCAATAGCACAAATTTCGTTGCAGTGCGCTAAGCGCAACTGTATTTTGTTAAATTTTGTTTTATCATTTTTAGATAAGTTATTTTGTGGTGATTTTTCGAGTTCATGAAGCGACTCTAGGGAGCTAATAAGATCACTCAACACACCATGGATAAAAAATATCAATTTGATCTGTTATAGTTATTTACAATTTAACATTAATCGAGTGATCACAAATTTACCATAACAAAAAAGGGATAAAAAAAAAAAGAAAGAAATTATTTAATGGGCCACACGCAACTGCCATGCACGAGACAAATTGGAGAGCGCATTTAAGCCCAATGAGAGAGTATGGTCATGTGGTCCAATTTTTAATAAAGACATTCTCCACGTCAGCAAATCAAATACCACTGTGTTGTCGGGTTGTTATGACGTATATCCTTGTCATACTATATTGATTTATAAATAAACTTAGTAACTAGTGAAATACTTGACTGTAAAAAGTAATATATTAATTTACATTTATTAATATAACCTCTTTTATTGGACCCCGAGTGATTTTATACTTGACTTTTGTGTTTTGAAGGTAGAGAGAATCATTATATTACTATTTTGACTTTTTAATATTTTATCAATAGAAAACGGCACGTTTTGGGTAATTGAGTGAAAGATCGCTCATCTCATATTCATTGTATTCTATTCTTGCCGCAATTATTCATTGCATCTTTGGTTTGAGTGGCTTAAAAGGCCAAAATAAGTTTGTAGACAGCTTTTATTCACGAACCTTACCAAACCAGCACCACCTTTAATTATATGATAAAGCGAATATCAAATTAAGCGGTACGACCCAAATAGAAGTACCTCTTGCATTAGAAAAAAAAAAAAAAAAGAGAGAGGAAAAAACACACAAAAAAAAATCCTCAATGGGCCCACACCTAACTGCATGACACAAAATTGGAGTCACATTAAATTTACCAGCCCAATTAGAAGTATGGGCCACGTAGTTGTCCATTATAAATAAGCTTAGTAATTTGTGAAATACTTTTCTCATAGTCTTCCACTGTAAAAGTAACATTTAATATGACTTCCTTAATGGACTCCGAGTGAATTTATACTTGACTTTACGATTTGAAGGTAGAGTAGAAAAACGTTAAGTTACTATTTTGACTTTTAATATTGAGTAGAAAATGACATGTTTTGGTTGATTCATGAAAGATCTGTCATCTCATCTTAACGTAATATACATGGATCGTCATCATTATATAATCAGGAAAGACCATGTTAAATGTCTCCATTTAATTACAACATCAATACATGGCATAATCAGGAAATAAAATCCCTGAAAATAAGTCATTCAACTCTTCACCAAATATTCGAAATATAGAAGGAAAAAAAATAACTCTATTACCACATATGGATCATAACTCTATTACCATATTGTCGAATTTATAAGACCACATATATATATAATATGAGCACAGCCCTCCCTCATAATACACACTTTATTCGTATTATCATCTTCATCATATAGACAAGCAAACAAAATATGGCTGCTATTGTTAAGATTTCGATATTGGTCCTCATCGCGCTTTGCATGCTTGCCGCAGGTTACTACGTTTAAGATTTAATTATTAATTTAAGAATATTCTTTTAATAGTGTGTAAATATTGTTATTTTATTTTTATCAGATAACTATGTGTAGGCAAATTTGAAGTGTTGTTTCGACAACCACATAGATAGCTGCGAGCCTTCTCGCGACAATCAAAGATGCGATGACTTGTGTAGGCAAAGCAATTGCTCTAAGGGAGGATTTTGCAAAGTGTTCAAACATAAGCCGCCCAACCATTATTGCCATTGCTATTGCTAAATTCTCATATTTACATATATTATACATATATGAATGTAATCGAAGTTTACACAAGTTATGGAATAGATATTGGGAAAAAATATATATGGAATGGCATCGAAGTAACCACAAGAAGTAACAAAAGCACATTGCAATAATCCACACAAAATAACTAAGATTCCATACACAAATTTACAAGTATATACTACCACTACTATATGTTGACTTATTTTGTAATTTAAAGCATTTAATAGATAATATAACAATTAAATCTGGATTTTGTACGATTTTTAAACATGTTTTTAAGAAGATTGATTTGTGAATGTATCATGAGATTAAATAGAAAAAACGACGCCTAAAATAGTCGGTGTGCAGAAGAACTTACACACGACGGGTGAGTCGGTGTTTAAAAAGTGTTATAGATCTCTCAATGTAGCGCACAACGCGCTATGTCACAACTTTTTCCTTTAAACGCGCTACTTAACATATTTTCTTTAAAACGCGCGATATAGCACAAATTTTCTTAAAACGAGCTAAAGCAAACAAATTTAGCCTTTTTTTTTGTGTGAGTCTATGGTAATCTGAAAAATTAATAAGGTTAACATGGACGTGCTCGCATCAAATATCTATTGTCTCTTTTGTTTGAGTGACTTCAAGGCCAAAATAAGTTCTTCGACAACTTTCATAATTTGTTCCCATTCCCATGTATCATGTATGTAGAGAAAAAGAAAAATTCTTTAATGGGCCCAACGCAACTGCCATAAGACCAAATTAGAGAGCACATTTTCCCAATTAGAAGTGGGCCAAGTAGTGGTCCAATTTAATAAAGGCACTCCAAGTAGTGTAATCTTATATAATTATAAAAATGTAGGTGTTCTCATTTGCTGACACGTGTCCCTTAACTTAAAAAATAAATAAATAAGAGAAATTCAAAAAAGCCAACAACGTGTTAATTACATGATAACTGCTCACTATCAAACATAGTTTTTAATATTTATTAACATATAATAACTAGTATAGTTAATACGAGTAATGTTATGGTGCTCACCTTGCGTGGGCACCTTCGTGAGCACCAACCACATCAACGCGCAAAATCGGCATCCGATGGGATATTTTATTGATCTATAACCTACACATGGGATTAGTGAACCCGTCGGGGTTGATTTGACATGTTGACGTGACACAAAAAAAATACCACACAATAGGTGCTCACGGATGGTGCTCATGCAAGGTGAGCACCATAACATTTCTCATACGATACCGTGTGTTGCACTAGTATTGATATTGATATAAATTTAAATGGTGAAAATACTTGTCTCATAGTCATAGTCTTTGCACTGGAGAAGTAATATATTAATTTACATTTAATAATATGAAATCTTTATTTGAACCGAGTAAGTTTATAATTGACTTTGTGACTAGAAGGTAGAGTATCATTAAATAAATATTTTGACTCGTAGAAAATGGCATGTTTTGGTAATTGGCATTGAAAGATCTATGAATCATTTCATTTTAACTTAAGATTGACTTAATATACATGGATCACGATGTAGAGAAGGCCACGTTAAATGTCACCATTAAATTACAATGTCAATGCATATACCATAATTTGAAAGAAAATCCCTATAAAATAAGTCATCCAATTACATTAATTCTTGACCGAGTAAATGAAATAGATAACTACATTACCACTTATGGATCATAAGAAAATTATACTTAATGCCAAATTGTTGAAGAATTTAACAATATATATGAGCACAGCCTCAGTCACAAACCATAATACACTATGATTTGTATCATCATCTTTCATTACATAAACAAGCAAAAAATGGCTGCTACTATTAAGATCCTTACATGGGTCCTTCTTGTCCTTTGTATGCTTTCCACAGGTTAATACTATTCTTTCTCCATCTTCCACATATTATTAATTTAAGAGTATTCTTCTAATAGTATATATATTATTTTTGTATTTATTTTATCAGATAGGGTTGTGGAGGCAAAATTGAATTGTTGTTTCGACAACCACATAAGAAGGTGCGAGCCATCACTCGACAATAAGAGATGCGATGACTTGTGTAGCAGAGCAATTGCTCTAAAGGAGGCTTTTGCAAAGTGTTCAAACATAAGCCACCCAATCATTACTGCCATTGTTATTGCTGATTTTATCTCGTCTTTATTTAAATACTTCATTTATCCAAAGTTTACACAAGAAAATGAAATGGGAAATCATCTGTCTATATATTAACATATAGTGTCGTCGAAGTAATCACAAGTAGTAAGAAAAGCACATTGCAAAATATTCCAGACACACTATATATACGATGATGATACTGTTGAGAAATAATAACTAATGCCCAATCGATGCGTGTGCTCATATATGATGAATGATGATAATATACTACCATATTTGTTGAATTTACTTGTAAGACAAGATATGTAAGTTGTAGTAGGATTAAACTTTGATTGTGTATTAAAGAGAAAATTGATTTTTGAGAATATAGTCGAACGTTGCCAAATTAACAAGAAGTATTGCTGTACACCATTCAATATTAACATTAGTACAGGTAAATAATTAGAAACCAAAAATAATAGAAGATGATATATATATTATATTTAGAATGATAATCTGTAAGTTCAAGTCTTCAACTTGTTCTGCTTCTTCGCAAGGAGATACGAAGGACTTTATTACCAAACTTAATATTCTGAGCATCTTCTTCTTCCTTAACATTAGTGGTGTGATCCAATGATACATCTTTCGATCTCTCTACAGCTTTCTGCACACACACATACACAGACAACATTAACATCATTAAAGTGAAGTTTTAACTACGATATAATAAGATAGATTAATAGATGTAATAATAGATTGTTTTTAGATATGATTACGTAATATAACTTACCCTTCGTGTGACGCCTAAGGTCTTCATGGCCACACGCGTCGCCGGCGTCGACTTCATCCGTCCTTTGCTTTCTACGCTTTCACGCAAATAATAACAATAATAACAATAATATTAGCGAATAATTCTCGCGAAAAAAAACCCTAGAAATTGCAGATCAGTTAATATTAGCCAATACTTCATCGAACTTACCAGATATATTATTCCTATCTATTTTCGAATCCTCGGCGCTGCAAAATTAAAATCGAAAAAGTAAAACGATAATCCCGTCCATGGAAAGATAATTCTATTCAGCTACGAACAAATTGAATTTATAATAATTAGTTTACAGACCTCATGATACCGCGCGGAGCGCCTTTCATGGTCGACTTAGTCTCCGAGGCCAATTGCCAGGAAAGCGTTTTTGCGGCCAAAGCAACTAAAATTAAGTTAAAAGAGAATTTAATATAACTAATTTGCGCAAATCAACGATATAAATGCGAGATTTCGCTTACTATTACCCGAAGGATAAAGGCGAGGTTTGCCTTGCATAGGCTGCGTAGGATTGGTCACCTTCTTATTGATCGAATCTACGCACGTATAAAAAATTAGGGTTTTAATCGAAACCCTCAAATCATCGATAATTTATAGAAAAAAACATGGACGGCGAGAAAAGATGGTTTCGCTTGAAGATCTTACTCGGCAATACGTAATGCTTGTGATGCCTCGGGAGAGTGGCGAGCAACTGCTGCTGCCTCAGGCCTTCTTTATCCGTAAAAGTTCGACAAGTTAAAAGTTTCTAGCCCAAAAAAAAAAAGAAAAAAAAGGGATATACATTTTCGACTACTATATATGAGTTTGAATGATAACTGTAGTTGGTTATTTATTATTACCTGATTGAGACATGTGACTTTAACGTCCATGGATGAGATGTCCAATGTATGTTGTTCGATAACGTCGTCTAACTTGCAAGCAACGGTTCCTATGTGGTCGATTGTGTTGATTAACGCACGAATAGCGTAATCTTTCAAATTCTCGAGCACCCTTTAGAAAATCGGTTCGTTCGTCTTTAAGAAAATTCGTTCCATTGAGTTAGGAAAATGAGAATTTTCTTACATTTGTTTGTGCTCGCTTTGGAGATAAGACTTTTCGCAGTATTCGGCAGCAGAATACATCTGAGGTCTGAGGTTATTGAGTTCCTAAATACAAGGATTATTAAGCTTGTAAAAAAAACCAATGTCATGTAAAGAGGAGTATCAACTAAACTACAGAAGAAAAGAACATATACACATAATTACAGATCATAAACAAGCACAGCCCATATAAGTTCAACGAAGTTCAAAAAAGCTTCGATCTTGCTAACTCCCACCAGTATTTGAAGTCTAATCAATCCATAAAATGATCGGAAAAACAGAACAAATAAAACAAAATAAGATCAAGAAAATATATATTACCTGGAGAGCGTTGATAAAACTCTTGCTTCTCTCCATCGACAGATCATCGAACGACGTCATCGTTGAAACGAGCAATCACGACAACATAGCAGTACCCATATCAGAATTATATGTAATAATAAGTTGGGTTTGATTTGGAGTTAAGCAAGGTATATAATATAGAATGAAATGGATCATATTCTGTGCAATAAAATAATAAAAAAGCGAGGCCTGCGGTGAAATGTGGGAGTGAGTTGTTAAAGGTATAAGCTTTTATTAATAATTGGAAGACAAAAGAGACGTGAGCCGTTGGACACTGAAGTAGACTTTAATGGGCCTTTTTTCCCTTATGAGATTTCGAGGGAATGTCGTTTTCGGACAACTAACTTCGACAGAATTTTTAACTGAAGTATAATATTTTATTAAGATAATTGAGGTAGGCAAGCACACGGGCGATATCTATTGACTTAGCCCTTACTACACAGAATGTTATATAGTTTAGTATAATTGGGACGTAAAATGTATTCGGGTTAGGTGGTGCGGAGTGCACGCTCGGAGAACATTTTATGTCAGAACCCAAAGCGAAGCGGGGGTCAAGGGGGTTGCGCCCCCTTGCTGGGTCCTAGGGGCAGTGCTCCTAGCGGGGTGGGGTCAAGGGGCAACGCTCCTGCGGGGTGCGGGGCAGCGCCCCGTCCCGAAATGGCATTAGTATACACCGAAAAGGTGTGCATCCTTTCCCCCTCAAAACCCTCTTCATCCGAAAGGGTGTGTATATATATCCGAATAAGTGTTTGACTTCAAAAGGTAATATCTGTTCTCAAACAGACACCATCCTTGAAAGGATTATGTCTATTATGAATAGAAACAACAGGTTGAAACTTGGGTTATAAATAAGCACAGATACACTTAGGGGTGTTCAAATGTCGGTTAACCGACCGAAGCGAACCGAAACCGAAGTTTCGGTTCGTACCGAATACCGAACCGAAGAGTTGCGGTTCGTTTTTCGGTTTGTATTTTGATAACCGAAAAAAATTCGGTTCGGTTTCGGTTTTTACCTCGGTAAACCGAACCGAACCGAATAACCGAATTCTTTTTTTTTTTAATTTTAATACATATATATTATTATATAAAATATATAATGATATATTTTTATGTCTTATTTATAAATTAATAATATACCCACCATATTTGATAAATATGGAAAATTTAGGTAAATCATAAATTTATTCATATTATATATATATATATATATATGTAATATATATTATAATATAAATAAAATTAATATATTTACTAAAATATGGAAAATATGGGGTAAATGAAAATTTTATACAAATAAAAATATGATAATAAATTATAATTAAAATCGTTATATATTATTGTTTTTTATTTTTTTATTAAAAATTCGGTTTTTTGGTCGGTTAACCGAACCGAACCGAAAAAAATTCGGTAAAAACCGAAACCGAACCGAATTGTTTCGGTTCGGTTTCGGTTTAAATTCTCGAACCGAACTTTCGGTTAACCGAAAGTTCGGTTCGGTTCGGTTCGGTTATTACCGAATGAACGCATGAAATCATCTGTCCCACATTTACTGTCCCCCTCTATGTCCCAAATCATCTGATCCGTTGAATTTTAGATCCTGCGGTTCAAAAATTTCTTTTTTGTTTATTAATTACTTTAATTTCATATTACACCAAATCATTAAATCATTATTATTTCATGTGATTTATAAGATAAAAATAAATAAACACATCTATTTATTTCTTGTTTTATGATGATCAATTTGATATCCATATCATATGTTTTTCGATAATCGTAAGAAATTATTTAACAAAGTGGACGGAAAGTGGGACAGAAATTGTGGGACAGACGATTTCAAACAACCGAACGAACCCCCTAGATACACTCGACACAAAGACATTGAATTCACGAGGATATAACAAAGTTTTCTCTAGTCTTATCTCAGGACGAAATATTGTCTTTGGAAAGTGAACTCCAAACGCGATTCTAGAGAATTATCCGGCCTTTAATCGGAAATATTTTCCTAACACAGAAGAAGTCGTTGATCGCACAAATTGTTTGAATAAGATAGTTCATTACAACGTATGAAGGCTGTAAAAGCCAAAGAAGTTGGATGCATGTATTTAGCCCTTTTTCAAGAAAATTTTCCAGATGAATGACATCCAAAATTAGACATTGTAAATCGATCTAAAAAGTAGTAGTTTTGTATAATCAATCTTGCAACTGGTACAGAAATATCCAAAGGGCTTCAATTTCATTAGAAAAATTCAATGATCTCCATATAAACCGCATTAAAATCTTATAGAATCTTGTTGCCGCGCCGTAAAAAAATATAAGAAATTTTGGTTTCGTCAGAATCAAGCTCGATAAGACGAGGAACAACGTGAATAAACATAACCTCCTTAAATTCTTGAAATAACTACTATATATAATTCGATGTTTCTTGGTCGTTTCCTTACTTGATTGCGCCTTTCTTAACGCTGTTACATTTCTTACCCATCACACTAACCCAGTACATGCTGTGCACTATTTTTATTTAACCAAAACTAAGCTGAGATTATAATATTTAATTTTTCTTTCCGATGTATCTATCCCGTACAACGCTATACATGCTCCGCATTTTTAGACTTCCTTTTTTATATATTTCATATTAACAAAAATAGGTTTCTTATATAGGAGTTCAAGTGGATTAGAATCCATAACTCAATCTGGAGATTTCATGACTCTGCCAACCAACAAAGAAACAAATATTTAGAAGGATTTAAACCACTTGTAAAATCTTAACAAGCTCACAAACATGCCATGAAAGATATGTATGTCTATGAGCATAAAAGGGGACCTCAAGTCGTTTTGCTCACTCCTTACAAAATCCTTAATCTTGATTCTTACAAAATATTGTGTTCTCCAGTTCTATATTTTCCCTACAGCGAGGGCCACATTGTCTGCTAACTTTTGCTGCTTCTTAATTGCATTATTTCGATATCTTTGTCGTCAATCATTTATTACGAAAATAACGTGACGTTCAGTACACTGGAAGTGCGTGAAAGATTTAGAACATGGATCATTATCAGTTCTTTTGGTGGATGCAATAAGCTTGTTTATCGTAAGAATGTGGTAGCCTTTGGGGATATGTATGTCTTGTGTTATCTTAACATATGGTTGTAAGTTCTTGAAAATTTTCTACTTCGTTTTATGTGGGATATGCTTGTTTCTATTAGCACTTACGTATATAGTTTTTTATACAACTAATACAAGAAAACATCTGATTGATATTATTATTATTAAGAAATAAATTAACAGAGGATGAATACAATTGAAGCTTAATTCGACGACTAATTCTTTCTTATATGATCTTATATGTGTATTTATTTATTTCAAAGAGTGGAGGATTTTCACCATTACGGTCTCTCACTGCGCTGATATATATATATATATATATATATATAATATATATATATATATATTATATATAACACGACTTATTTTAAGAGTGATCATGACCATATTTGTACCCATGATCTCTTGGTATGAGGTTGATACCATGCAAAACCATTAGTTTATATCAGTATTATATTTTAATTTTATTTCAATAGCAAAACTTCGATAACGTCATATTCCATGCGACATGGTTCATGGCTTATCGTTACGACTTACGAAGTTACGAGTAGTTTATTGAATAATCACTTGGTTGATGAGATGAATATTCTTTTACCACTAAACACTTATGTATTGGCTAATTTAAGTAATCGTGACACATAATATTAAAATAACGCTTTGGAAGGTCATAATTGGCAGCCCAAAGGAAAAATGCATGAACAATGCTGCCGTATAATGTTCTGCATAAAAATTCATATAATATTCTCTCCTTGCCTGTACAGCGACCACAAAGGCCAAGATTTTCATTTTAAATATTTATAATGTATATTATGTATATAGATCAAGTAAGAGGCCAACGATCTCTCACGTGAGACATATATGATTACACAGAATTTTCCATAGCCTTGACATCAAAAGAGAGTGCTGAACCTTCCCAATTCTTCTCTATTCAATCATGGAAGAATTAGTTCCCCAGCAATTAGCCATAGAGAGCTTTTCTTACAGCTGGTTATCAGACACAAACCCTAATTCTTTTTCTTCCTCTTCAACTTCTTATAACCATAAAAGCAGTCACAACTTTGACTTCGACGTCCACCTCTCAACATCACCTTCTCAAAATCTTTCTCACGCCGACGAAATCTTCTCAGATGGGCACATAAAGCCTTTGTTCTTACAACAGCACAGATTATCGCCGTCGTCGTTGAAAGAAATCGCTGGGCTTCGAAGGGCTTCCGTATATCCTTCCTTCGTCTCCAATCCCTTCTTACGCATCGGAAAACTACAACTACGATGGTACTGCTGCCGGAAAATTGAAGAGACCATCCTCGGCGGCGGCGTACAAAAGAATATTTCGGAAATGTTTTAAATTCGTCAAATCAATTGGATCGACAAGAAAGAGCAGCCGAGTTAGCGATGTCGAAGGCAAAGCTCCGAGGTTTCATTCGTCGTCGCCTGGACAACTTTCGATTTATTCTGATTCGAAGAAAGCATGTCTTAGTAACGGATTGAAGAAGATGAAGAGCTGGGGAAGTTTTTCTTCGCCTCAAGCTTCACCTCGTATAAGCCCTTCGTCGTATTATTCTAATTGTAATAACAACGTTTGGTCGGAAGTCGATCAGAGCTCTATTCATGAGGCGATTCTCTACTGCAAGAGATCGATAGGTATGTATATATATATATATATATATATACGCTATACTGTACAAAAAGCTTGATTTCAACTTGTTCGTTCATATTTTTATTCCTTTATTCGTCTTCAAATTCTCAGAAAAATAATGACCACGGAGAAAAAGGTGGAATCTCCATGGATGGGAAGCTCCCATTTCAGGGTTGTAAACCTTGTAGAGTGATTCTTCGATAGACTTTCATAGATGGGGAGATTTTCTCAGTTTAAGTTCCTTTTATTACACTGCTCGTCTCATTACAGTACTTTTTATGAAATTATGTCAGGTGATTTACGTACAATGGATGATGATTCATCCATAATTTTTCTTTGTATTTTCAAGTTTTCAACTGTATATGTAGATCATCCTAAAAGAAGCAGTGAGTTACATATAATACCTACATGCTGTTTTTCTGTTGTATGTGTTTTCGAAATTTCGGAGGAGCTGATTTAATTTTGATCTTGAGATGATCAGATTCAACGTTGGAGTGCCTAAGAAGCAAACAAAACCAGTGGTTAAAAATAACAATAATAATAAGAATAATTTTGGCATCTTTTATTTTGAAAATGAAAATGAGATATTGAGAAGTAAAAGAAAATAATGTTTGCCATTTTTGTTCTTTTCTAGGACATCTTAATTCGATTTTGTGAAGCTGCTTCAAAAGCATTGATGCTCTTGCTCTTTTCTGGTCCACCACTGTATTACATGTGAATATTTTTTAAACTAGCGTTATGCCGTTCATTTGATTTGATGAGGGTAAAATATGTGTAATTAATATAAAATCTTGTATAACAATATTATACACGTTAAATGGTTTAACGTGAAAATAAATTGTTTCTCACTTTATTAGTGGATGGTTTTTTTCATTATATTTTTATTATTTTTTGTTTAGTATAATGAAAATGGACACGAGTCGCAATCATAAGAGCATCTCCAACGGGTACTTTTTTTGTGTAAAACAAAAAAATAAAGTATGTCTTTACTCCAATAGGACTCTATATCTAACAATAATATAGTGTTGGTTAGAAGAGATACTCTAGATGTAGAGTACACACAATATCCAACACAAAAATTGTGTTGTGTTTGCTATTATTTAATTTATTTAATAAAAATATTTTCATTATATTTAAATATTTGATATACTTTATAATAATAACAAAAGTAAAAATAATGTTAATTTTATTTTCTTTATTTATATTTTTGTTTTAATTTAATAAAATTATAATGAAATAATATGCTATTATAAATTATAATGCTATTGACTTTTGAATATTATAATATAAAGTTCAATATAAGAATTTGATTTTTAGAGTAGAAAATAGAGTTAATGGGTTGGAGCAAAAATTAGTGAAGAAAAAAAAGAGTTTAAGAAGTAAAAGTACTGTAACAGCTGCGATTTGTACAGATTTAGCTGTATTTTTGCGCTGCGGGTTGGAAATGCTCTAAGCAAACTACGTTATTGTATATGGACAAATTTTTTCTAACCACGCCGTGAGCGAGACATTATTATTGATTTAACTACAATAAATGTAATTCGAAATGTTACATTACAAGCGAAAACTAGAAATGCCATTTTTATCAAGAAACCCTATTTGTTCAACAAAATCAGACAGAGTGGGGAGCTTCATCTCGCCCATCTTGACTTACGTCGTTGACCAAGTAAAAAGGTACCACGTCCATCGAGGTGTTATTAGCATTGGCCTTCAACGAGCCAGGATCTGGAATCTTCCCAGAAGCTATCTCTCTGCGAAACAATATATAAATTTAAATGAATATATTAAAGATAAGATGTAACAAAATTAAACTGTTATTAATTTCTTACCGGCCTGCGCTTTTGAGAGAGAAGATGATCACAGATGCGTACGGAGGTAGGGGTAAGGTTTGTGAACGGAAACCTTTTGACAATAGTTTAAAGCCTTCTCTGTTTACGTCATTAAACTTACGGCAGGTATTCACTTTCAAGAAGCTCGCTTTTATAACAGAACAGCTCAGTAAGTTTGAGTAAAATCTTCTCGGATAATTCCCAGAAATTGGATTCTTTTATGTTAAAATCTCAGGGAAATTCAATTATTTCTAATGCAATGTATTTATTCATAATACAGCCTTCAACACCTTCATCGGAACAGACCCTCCATCAGCTGAATAAGAATTACACAAATCATGATCGGATAATGTTGCAAGAGAATAATCTTCTTATGCGTCTCCAAGGATATATGCTTGGCGATTGATTATGCCAAGAATCTGATTCACACTTCATTTTCAAAAAACAAAGAAGATGGCAACGACAAGGGTGTACATAACGGGAAAAGAGAAAGAGCATACCATTTCGTCGAGCGAATAGAAAAATAAATGGGGCAAATCTCGCTAGCTAGAAAACGGGCTTCTTCCCATTCAACATGGCGAGCAAGTGATCCAAGATTTGCCCGCCGCCGTCTCTCAAGCCAGAATGCATGTATTCGTTGGTAATCCACAGCCTCAATCCTTGTATTTGGGAAGCTGTTTCCATTACGAGTTTGAAGTTGACGTACATGTCCTCGTAATAAACGGCAGCAGCCACTGGGACCTGCAAATTCGTTACAGAGATTGCAGTAATCTCGTATGTCTCCGTAATTGAATGTATGTCCGAGGATTTGGCTTTCGATAGTTTAACCATATGTACAGACCTAACGCTCAAGCCTTATATTTTACGATGACCATTGGATTCGATCAGTCGATTAGTTTACCATATGCATAGAACTAGCGTTGTGAGATTGGGAAACAAGACCTTGTTGTTCTTCAGTTGGGGAACATCGTATAATGGAGGCCAGTCTTTTTCTCTGCGAGCAACTGGGCGGCTCCTTTGAAAGGTCTTAGAGCGTGAATTTCATCAAATAGCCAAGGAAATACCATCTGCGATTTTTATACACATACGTCAGAAACGGGAAAAAAATGTAACTTGAAAAAAGCAAAGGAAAACTGGTGATTCTCAAGAATGTTATCAGCCGACTTAGCTTCTAAGGTATCATTTAACTCACCCTCTATTTGTAACGAGGATATTATTTATAATCATTGTGTTCTTCCTATTTTTATCCAATATTTGATTATAAATGTGTTGTCACACATTATTCCTATTCTTAGGCTAAGGACAAAAACCATCAGATCTAACTGATGTAATGGTGTGTGCATAAATGAATCTCTCGTACCTCTCCAGTAAACAGTACAGGGCGTCCTTCTTTGACAGCCTTTATCGCGTCAAATTTGCTGTCGTGCTCGGCCCTTATTCTGTGAGCAGACCAACTTGAAGGTGCACCCTGAAAGACATGAAAAAACATATTGTAAATTAACTTGGAAAAGATAAAAGTCTAGCCACGATCAGTTGAGCTCCAAAAATATTTACCTCACAGTATATGGACTCGTGCAATATAGCATACAAAGGATTGGTGTCAAAACCCAACCACCTTTCATACTGCATTTGTTGCAACACATGTCAATAAAATCTGTTGATTGTTATACAAATACCCGAAAAAGGCCATTCTCTCAATGCGAAGGACAAAGCATAGATTACTCCTACTTCACTTGAATTTCAGTTATGGAGAAACTTACCGCACTCAGGAAGTAGTAGCTAATGGTCTTTGGAGCTCCTGGTACTAATATAGGATCCCATACTCTCTCAAACCTACAAAAGAAAAATAGAGAAGTTTGCAACAATATAGGAACAGTCAATATATGTACACACAAACACCCATATATATATATATAACACTTTGAGTCAGATGGTATTTAAACAATCTTACAAGTAGTGTAGCCTTTCAAAACCCGTGCTAGATCCTAAGCCAGACAATCCTAGAAGCTGTAATCCTTGCGGAGTTAATACACACCAGATGGAAGAGGCACCTTTATAATAGCAGATCATAAAAATTACAACACAAATGAATTTGATAAGATGGAGCAAAGAAGTCATGTTCTCTGACTGAAAATAAAATTAATGAATTGTCAGAAATGAATGGTTTGAGAGAATTTCTCACCCCGCCTCCTTCAGACTCTGCCAATTGATTTACCAATTCACAAACAATTTCAATATCTTGAGGAAATCTTTTGTAATACTTCTGTTTTGAATGATGACCTGTTCAAAGCAAGTCCTGTAAACAGCATCTGCAGTACAACCACTGCCAATAGGTGGAATTCCTCCGGTTAAAAGGACTTGGTTCAATCCGTGTGGAGCAAAGCTTAGATACGTTATAGCGCAAAAGCCCCCGTAACTCTGCAATGAAATTGTCCAGCCCAATTTTTAAAGGACGGCATATAACTTATGAACCATGTCCCAGCATAACCAAATTACCTGTCCCAATACTGTCCACGGTCTTGCATCGGGAACAAGTGTTTTACGAATAAACTCAGCATCATTTAATATTGTCAGCTCGAAAGTGACGCAAATAATCAGCTAAGGCATCGGCAGATCTAAATTGTGAGATCGAAGATGCCGTCAAAGGTGTCGATAAGCCTGTTCCTCGCTGTTGCATAAACAACTCAGCCAAACAAAAGACTCAAAATAACAAGCACAAACTAAAGTGAGAATGCTTAACATGCCTGGTCCATGAGAATAAGACGGAATTCTTCACATGCTTTGCTTATCCATCCACCAGCTTCAGTTGGTCGCATGCATTCATAACCTGGGCCTCCCTGCAAATAAAGCATATACGGCAGGTGCTGTTCTTCTTTCCCCACTGAACAAATGTTAAAGTTGTGTCAGTACCATCTGGGAGGATGAATCATAAAGCAAAGTGATTGACCAAGAAAGTCAAATACGAAATTGCACAAGGTCGTTGAATAACCACATCTCGTCATCAGTTAAAACACAACTTAAAGATTATAGCAAAAGCAATTCAATCAAGACTCGTAAAAATCGACTAAATAAAAAAAAATCACATGAATTCGCCTACATTTCGATACAGTAGAAGGCACTCCAAAGATCTCATACTGATAACTTTGTAAAAGACAACAGATTTGTAACTACATAGAACACCATCGCCAAAATAGGCATCTTACGACCTAAATTTTCCAACACAACAGAGAGAAAAAATCCCAAAGTAGCATGATGAGCGCATTGCAGTCGTCCAGCTACAAATCGCAACGAAAAATTGTAAAACACGCCAAACGAACTCAACCTACCAGATACGACTTCACGAGCGAAGACTGAGATCTTCGGAGAGTTCACACCGTCGTTCGAGTAGTCCAGAGGCACCGTGAAGCGGTGGTCACGGAGGCGCAGGTCAGGAACCGAGAACCACTCCCCGGAGACGCGATCGCCGCCGGCAACGGCCATTGACGTTGTTCGGGCGGCGGATTGCTTCCTTGAGGACCGAGAAAAGAGAACTCGGAGGAGAGGCTGACGTGGACTGATGCGGAGGTGGAAGAGTGGCGTTAGCAATAACAGGGGCGCGTTAAGTGCACGCATGTTAGTTATTTTATGAGCAATTTTATTTTTAGTGATCATTTTAGTCTGTGGACGTCTGCAGGATAAGGCTCGAAGTCAAAAGGAAATCAGCGAATCAGATAGAGAGAAGGTACCCAAAATACCCCCAACTTGCCAACAAAATGTGAAGGTTAATTTCGGTATTGTATATTTGGGGGTTTTGTCTCCTCATAAGCTCATATCTCACGCTTGCCCAAACTCCCAATCTCATTCATCATATCCGACTCCTTCGATCTTCTTACAGAGCCATATATATAAGCTTCAAAAACGCGGCTACAGATTGTGTCTCGGTATAAAAGAAACCGTTTTTCAAATTCTTTCAGCGTTATCTTGTTGATTTTTTTCCTCTTCCTTCTTATTGATTGGATGAGATGATATACGACTGGTTTGATGAAACCCTAGATCTGTCCGATTCTTGTTTCTTGTTGAACCCAATGCTTGTTTTTGCCGGTCGCCCTGTATAAAGTTTTCTACCTAACCTGCCTTTTCCCCTTAATTTTGCCTGTTGACTTTCGTATACGCGACTGGATCGGAGAATAAGATTACTTACTGGGCTTCATTGAGCTGTTTAGCGATGAAAATTTTTCAAAATTGGGAGTGTGGTGTTTGTTGTCACTATTTGTCCGAAACGATGCTGTATTTCTCGCTGTCTGTATGTTATCTAGTTCGATTATCTAATGATTCTCGTCTTTTAGCATTCTGGGAAAACGATTTATGGAAACAAGGTTGTATGGCTGGAGTTGGTGAACTGTACAAATAAATGAGTGATTGATTTGTTAAGCTGAAGAAAAAATTAACCTTTTGTTGATATCCATTTTAGAGGGCTTTTGGTTTGGTATTCATCTGCCCGCCGTTGTACATACTAAACATTGATAAGAGCAGCTCAGACTATTCCAAAGGAGATATTTTCATGGCTGATCCCCAAGGTTTAGAAGGAAGCCAACCAGTGGATTTGTCTAAGCACCCTCTGGGATTGTTCCGACTCTCCAGTAAGACATTGGTTCATGTTTGGTGGTTTCAATTTCTGTAGTGTCTCCCCCTTTTTGGGTTTGAAATAAAGTAGTGGCCGACTTGGATTATTCCTCTAATTTCCCCCTATCCTTTATCAAAGTTGAAATATCTTAAGCAGATGTGCTCTTCTAAATTTGACTTTTTATGTGAGACTTTCTGGATTACGTGTGTATGACTGTTCAAGGAAAATTCGATTTCCACTATTGTGTGTTTGATTTTTATTGACGACCTTTCCATATTATTCGAACTTGCTTGGAAACACACCTTATTATTGGTGGATCAATGTACATGATGAATCTTCCCATGTAACTTCTCTTACCTTATGTATACACTATACAGATCATTCTCGTATAATTTTATGTGCATTTATTATGCTGATAGTTGATACGCATTGTGTTTATCTGAGCGCCAATATTTTGTTAAAATTCGGCATGTTCATGATTGTTGGGATGGTATCAATTCCTATATGGGACTTTGCCTCAGAGTACTACTCTACTATATGCTGCAAGTTGTTGGCATGCATTATATCATACTGTATTTGGCAAGTTTAAAGAGTTTCTGGGCTGACTGATATGCAGGAATATTGTGTCAACAGTCAATTTGGACTGCAAATTGGTTCTTAAGGACATAGCCTTGCAAGCTCGCAATGCAGAGTACAATCCAAGGTTGCCCTATTATGTCTGTTGTAATCGATACATCTATGTCATACTGATTCTCACATTTTGTTTAATTCGTGAACTATTTTGTTCGCTAGAGTTGTTAATTTCGTGTGTTGTAAGTATCAGAATCCTTCTTCAAGCCTTTTGATGGGCTCCCCATACAATCTTCATGTTTCTGTATTTATTTGCTTTCTCTTCTGCTGCATGCAACCCAAAATAAACCAACTAGCTTTGACTCGTACCAGTCTTAAGAAACCATCATGTTACGCGTACACTATGTGTATTTTCAGAAGTTATTGGCCTTCAAAAGTTGAAAGCTGTAATAGGCTGCATAAAATCTGGGAAAACGTAATTTTTGCGATTCTTCTTGAATAAGACTAATCATTTCTCCGTGATTTCGAGTTGCTGAAACTGTTTTCGGCATGCTATGCGAATTTGCTGAGAATCTTAGTCCTTTGATATCTACGTGTTTTGCATTTTTATATTTCGCAAGCGTTATTTTATGCGATGGTTTTGGATACTTACTCTTTGAGAGAGCTTTTCAGCGTTTTTGCCGCTGTGATTATGAGGATTAGAGAACCAAAAACAACGGCACTAATTTTCGCATCTGGGAAGATGGTAAGTGCCAACTTCTATTCAGTCTGAGGAATTATGCAGAAGTCCGTAATTTTTGCTGTCAATGTAACACTCATGCCTCCTTTTACTCATGTTTTTGTTAAACACCTTCAAATTTGTCCATTTACACTTAAGTCTGCACTGGAGCCAAGAGTGAGCAACAGTCTAAATTGGCTGCTCGGAAGGTATACATAATATGTGCTAAGGAATCATTTCGATTATCTATCAACCTACCATTCTCTGTATCGATAGATCGTCAATAGAATATTATAAAATTGAACTAGTTTTACGATTGACTTATTCCTTCTTGTTCTCTATTCCACATCATCTGAATCATACCATTGTTCTATTCAGTATGCCAGAATCATCCAAAAGCTCGTTTTCCAGCCAAATTCAAGGTGAGTAATATTCGGTATATTCTCTACGACTACCACCCTTTCTTGAAAAAAAATTATCAGCTCCCATTTTCCTCCACTTTCACTTTGACTCTATTCATCAATTTGTTGGGCACTCATTGTTTTCTAGGATTTCAAAATTCAAAACATAGTCGTTCCTGCGATGTAAAATTTCCAATTAGGCTCGAGGGCCTCGCTTATGCTCATGGCGCTTTCTCAAGCGTAAGCCAACTTAAATACTCTTAACATAATAAATCTTGAAGCTAACCACAGTACTGAAGTGTAGCTCCATCAAAATATGAACCTCGCAGTATGAGCCTGAACTCTTCCCTGGACTGATATATCGAATGAAACAGCCCAAGATTGTGCTGCTAATTTTCGTCTCTGGGAAGATTGTTCTTACTGGGGCTAAGGTAAAAGCTGATACATAAGTCTTGTTCGTTGTATTACCAGACTTTCTTAAGAAAACCTCAGGCCATATGTAATAGTATCTATGGTCTCATATATATATATATATATATATATATTTATCAGGTCAGAGAAGAGACGTATACAGCATTCGAGAACATATATCCCGTGCTTACTGAATTCCGTAAAGTTCAGCAGTGGTATGGCTATTTTTCACGGACGTTTAAATCCACTATCGGCCTCGAACGAAAATAAATAAGCATTTCTTTGAATGATCTTTTGCCTTCAGATTCCTTCCTAAGAGGTGAGCTTATTGAATGTTGATGGTGTGTGGAAGAGTTGAAGATTATATGGTGAGCGCCGTGCTGCTGCTATTTAATGTGAGGGAAAGGTTGATAGATGGTTTTTATTTAATAGCATCAATGGAGGATTTTTGTCCCAAGTGTTGTTTGTAGCTATCGTTTTTTTTTTGGACATTTTCACTTCTCAAATCCTTTCTAATTATTATCTTTACAACATATCCGTACTGAAAAAAAAAATAGCGGAATTGTAGTAAGTGTTTCTGAAGTTCCATGCTCGAGTCTAAGTGCATGTGATTCCTTCTTTTTATATATATATATATATATATATATATATATACACACTATGCTGTCCACCTACTCCGAGCAATTATGATCCTGAGCACCGTACACAACCATCTCAAATTTGGTGTTTTATTTTTAATTTTTACGCCGTCATCATCTCCGTCGATCTCTCAAATATGTTGTCACCTAAATCACGCTCTCGAACACCCCGTAAACATTCTTGCACTTGTTGTTATCCTTAGCATTATGGATGACACCGAGGCAAGAGCAGTTCTTAAGGCACGAGCCTTCGCAATCGCCCCGACTCGCGGTGAATGAAGACATATTCGTTGTCCTTTCGAAGCTCATCGCTCCAAAGTCTTCGAACACGTCGTTCTTACAGGAATTCCCATCGCCCATCTTCGCACATCCTTTCGAAAAATCCTCCTTGTCCCAAGAAAGAGGGTCCACGGGTTTAAATCCGTTCAGACAACGGCATGGGCCCAACGGTTTATCGCTCGTACAGATTCCCAGGTTTCCGCACAGAGAGTAAGCTCGGCATACTTCGTCGGGCTGAGACCAAAACATGTTCCAATTTTCGATCTGCTGAGACCAAGTGAACTGCCTAAGCTGTCCCATATGGTGGAGCACGAACCTCGTCAATGGTGGCTTGCCGCCGGCCTCTAATGGCACCTCTGTGTAGCCGAAGGTGGCCATGGGCGTGAATGGGTCGAGGAAATCGAACTTGTATATGTAAGGAACTGTCATTTCTGGGATGTCCGAAAATGCATTCCCATTCCATTCGCCGCTCGTCCAGTACGAATTATTACTGCTGCTTGAGGAACTGTTGTCGTTGTCGGCGTAATAGAAGAGGGCGATTTCACCGTAGTTGGGCGGATTCAGCCTCAGGGAATACCTCCCCGGCGAGGGGTCGACGGAGCTGGACCACGACATCAGCATCTGCCCCGCCGTCAGGTTCATCCCGGGAAGCCACGTGTCGGTGGGGAAATCGAAGCTCTGCCACACGACGGCGCCGTCGCCGGCGGAAAGAACTAGGTTTCCCTGCTCCGAGAGCCTCAAGTCGCTCGCTTTCTCGGCGTTGTTCGTCTGCCAAATTAGGGTTTTCGATTCTCCGTCGATTACGGCGAGTTTGCCGTCGCCGGTTATTACGAGGGCCGCCGACGAAGGGCTCTTGATGGGTCTTTCGCGGTTGGCCACCCAAACGTAGGTGGGAATTGGGATTGAAGCGTAGCAAATGCCCAGGTACCAATTCGATTCGTCGTCCGGGGCGAAGAATCCGACCCGAAATGTGTCGGACTCGCTCGAAACGGTGTCGTTTCCGCTGAGGATAACCTTGGAGTTCTGAAAAGATTCCAACTTAAAGGTTTCTGAATGTGAACTCTTCGTGGGATTTCTCAAGCTTTCTTCGTCTTTGTGAGCTGAGCTTCTGTGAGGTGCAGTAATGGCGACTGGTAATGGAACGACAGCTTGGTTGAAGAAGGTGATGTGTAATAAGAAAAGGAAAGAAAAGGCTTTTAGTAATTTGAGGCTCAACAACATCATGGGTTTTAGAGTGAAGAGAAACCACTCGTAGATAGTATCCTCTTCAGCTGCAGAAATGCAATGGTGAGGTGGTTATGATTAGAATAATAAGAAAGTTTCTTATGTTCTTGCAATGAAAGATGATGAAGTAAGTGTCTGAAAAAGTAAGTTCAGAGTTCAGACATGAACTGGATTTTTTTTCCACAACCTTTCCTGACTCTTTCTCTGGATGGGAATATCCATTTGATAAAATAACCCCATAAATAATATAATAACTAGTAAATTAGTTAACCTAATAAAATTACATAGTTGTATCATGTATGAGGTTCACTTGGTGAGATGAGAGGACGTAAGGAGTAATGATTGCAAAATCTTAAAAGGAGGAAAACTTATGGTATGGGGGGCAGGGCAGCGAATCTTTGGATTCCCTCGTGAAGAAATTTGGTGAATAAATTAAAACCCTATTTAGACTTTAGAGGATGGTGTGATATTCTTGACAATATAGGTGTTTCCTATTCCTACAGTTGTTCGAAAAATATGTTGGATTAAAGAATTGTTTAATAACATAACAAGAATTGCATGCCAAAGCCCAAAAGTAGTTGTCATGCTTTGAACTGAAGAAACTCAAAATCGTAATGGCTAAAAGTTCAGACGTTTCAAACTGAACTTCGTAATGGCTAAAAGTTGAGATTTCCCTACCAAAATCATAAAAAATCAGACTTTTTTTCTTTGTCCTAAATTGTCTATAAAATCTACAAATCAATAGGAAATAAAGAGATCGCACAAACATTCTACGCCTTTGCAACTCTCCTCCTCGACATGCTCTGATATAGAAATCGAATTCTGTATCTTACGATGAAGACGCTAAATTTAATCTACGTTTCGATCTGTAAAGTATAAGAAGAAAAGAAAGCCTATCGTTGTCTTTCTTGATGCTCGCGCGCGCCTCCATTGAAAGAATCCTGTCGAGTTAGTTCATACTCGCCATTCGACGAAGAAGACCTCTCATTCTCGCATATAGAAAGCTTCGCTTTCGAACATAGGAAGAAGAACGACGAAGTATAGATGAAAATATGCCACAAACTGCACATATATCACAAAATCGTTTGTTATAGCAATTAGTCCAACAAATCTATGTATCAACATACACACACACACACACACATATATATAGAGAGAGAGAGGGAAATTTTATGGTGCAGACGTATGACCAATCAATGTCATATTAAAGGTGCGTGCATAAGGTGAGTCCCATAAGATTTCTCATTATATATAGACAGAAGGTACATAAGATATATATACCTATGCCAAATCCAATAGCTTTTAGTGCTCTCCATCTCCAACTGATTCCCGCCATCGCCAGCGCGGAAAATCCCGCCAAAATAAATCCCCATCGAAAACGTTTCTTCAGCGTGTCGATGATATTGCGTATCCATCCTTTGACGCCTTCCAATCTTTAATTTCATCCAAAACAAATTCACCGAAATCCGCTTATAAGTTCAAATTTTCGTAACTTTTTTTAGACTGAACCTATTTTATTACTGACCTGTGAGCTAAATTCAGCCGAAATTCCATCGAGAAAGAAGACGATCTGTAATGAGAAAGAAACTCGAGCAGCCAACCGACGAGCAGGCCAAGAGTTCCCAAACCTATTACGTATCCGATGTTCTTCCCACTGAGGAACGACGAACAATTTTTTAATCGCTTTTCATTACCAAATGCATAACGAAAATAATATCGGCCGACGAGAAAATTTAATTACCTGGTGGGTCCCGTCTCAGCCATGAGAGCAGTTAAGAGCGCAACGATTGTGTGAATCGTTCGCTTTGAAGCTTCTTCTATGGTCGCCAAGTACACGAACGTACTGACGACGGCCATGAAGGAAAGCCAGAAATCGAAGAACTGAGAGAAAAAACCCGCAAAAATTCAGTATAGTTAAATATCGACAAGATTTCTTATTACGTAAAAAATGATTTGCTTAGTTTTATTACAAATACCTGTAAGATACGAAAGGTGAGCACACACCATGTCCCGACGTCGCATGCGTGGTAAAGAGCGCTCGATATGCCGCTACAGGTGAAAAGCACCCATTCTGCGAATGCCTTTGCGTAGAAGAAACAACTAAGTTTTTTTAAAATTATTCTCCGTATAATTGACGTAGAATTATTTGTATCGAGGAGATAAAATATGCGTTATATTTCCGTACCTTATTCCGTAGGGACCAATAAGCTGGAAAAATTGCTGCAGCGTTTGACGCGATGAGGAAAATCGACTGTCGAATGTGCCCTACAAAAGTTAAAAGCGAGGATAAAAAAATATATATCTAGAAATCAGACTATAGCAAGATGGTGGTGTAGGTGTCGTCATGAAAGATTCAAACCCATACATATATCAATATAATATAGGTTTAATTATTTTGGGGTGATGGCGTTAAAAGGACACATAAATTAAAGTGTTGCAATTTAGGATAATAAGTTTCAAAATCGACAAAATTTAAGGACACCTGAATCGAAAGTTGCAATTTTAGGACAATAAGTTTCAAAAGTGAAACAATTTGAGGACAATTAACGCCAGAACTTTGAAACTATTTCTTCTGTACTACTGTCCGCACTTTGTTCTAACTATGAAGCTGCATGTTCTCAGGTGACAAGATTTCATCAGGTTTCTCAAACTGCTTCAAAATATTGTCCTAAAATTGTCACCTTTAATTTACGTATCCTTAAAATGTCACTCCCCCAAATATAGGACAAAAAGATAATTTTTAGCCAAATATATTTATTAAAAAAAAATTACCCCGATGAGATACGAGCTCCACACTGCAATCGAACCCCCCATGGTTTCGATCGCAAGAACAGTAGCTGAGGAAAGAAAGCAGACACACAGTCTCAAGAACTAACATTTGGACGAAGATACTTTAAATATCTTACGATTCAATTAAAACAAAAAATTTTCGAACCTGTAAACCATGAGCCCGCTAAGGTCCAACGTAGACGGGCACGTCCCGTGCGAAGAGCATTTATGCGGACACCTTTCGAGCGACAGGGAAATCTCAGTACTATTACCATTCGAACTACTTCGATTCACTTGTCTCAAGCCGAAGCTCCAAATTCCTCCCTTCGCATACAAAATGTAGAAATCGATCGTATCGTCCTTCGAATCGTAGATCTTGAAAAACATGGACCCGTTACTGTTATTCGTGCTATTTGCAAAGAAGTAATCATAACTACTAAGAGAAGGCAATCCTCCATATCTTGCGTAAACTTCGTAGTTTATCTTCGTATGCGAAGATAGATGAATATGAATATTTCCCCCGGCCGCATTTAAAGGAATATCCATGACGAAAAACGTCCACGCTTCTGTACTATTTTTTCCAATAGATACGTTACCCAAAAGTGGCTCCAATGGAAAACTCGGCGAATCCACTTTTTTGTTCATCGGTACGAAGTTGGACTCGAAAGGGTTGTTAGGTGTCTTTCGAAGAACTGCCTAACGAATATAAAAAAAGAGAGGGGGATTATTTTTTAACTAGCATAAAATTGGAATTCTTGAACTACCTAATTTACCTGAAGAGCGTAACGTTCCCACGAGCAGTTAAACCCCGCCTTATCCATAGGACACTGTAAGACTTCCCATCCCAGCAAATAGCAAGCTTTCGAGCTTTGGGCGGTTTTATTACCATCCATTCGACGGTAATGTACCAAAGGCCAGCTTTAGGAAACTGTATAACTAAAGGGGATTTACTTACATCTCCGAAAAAATCATAGGTTTGATTTAGTGGGATTGCCCCGTGTCTTGCATAGAGCATCAACGATCCATTTCTGCTGCTGAACGTTACATTCGAAGCTGTAATAACGATCTCTTCCACGACTCCATTGACTTCTAATGATAATGTTTTTGGTGCACTGTTTTCCTGGCAAGAAACTCCATTTGCGTTCGAACATGTTGTCACGTGTTTTCCCAGCCTTAGGTTAGGGTCGACGTCGATTAGAGTTGAGTTAGAAGCATCGTTGTTATTACACGAAAGCGTGGTCACGGTTTGGTTGCAGAACTGACCCATCATTGCAAAGGTTGTACAGCCTTCTACGCTAACGTTTCCACTAAACGCATATCCCGAGCCTCTGTTGATCTGTCGATTCGATTTCATGGCATCTAAAAGTTCTTAAGATATGCAAAAAAGAAAATGACCCAGAGAATCGATCTGAAGAAGGGATCGAACCATTTTAGACTGTGTCCTCACTGGGCCTATGCCATTAAATAGCCCGAAGAACCATATCCCGGGAGAAATCTGCAAAAAAGAGAAACTTAAATTCAAAGCTGTTAGATAATCAGCTCATCTTCTCTAACTAATCCATGGAAAAAAAAAAAGAAAAAATAAACCTGCTCGTTTGTAACTTTCAACAGTATGTTCTTCTGCATCGGGTAGCACTTCTCGACGTTCTGAAGATTTTGAACGCCGGCGAAAGAATCGTTGGAGATGTAATCAGCCACTGCAAAAGTAAGTCTTCGACGTTAGTGGTAGTTATTACCATTGACAAAAGAAGTTTTTTTTTTTTTTTTTCTGATAGACTTATTACCAAGACCAGTAAGAGAAGTGTTATGAACATCGGGCAAAGGAGGGCTCCCTTCTCTAAAGCATATCATAGGAATAGAGGCGCCTGACGAACTATTTACGCCCTTGAGCTCCTGCAAAAAAAAAAAAACATTATCGAGCCTATTACTTCGAAGAAATGAATAAGATAGAATTGTAAGAGTCGAAAATGTATTATCCATTAGTTCAGAAATCAGCCTAACATAGATTATAAGCCATCAATCAAACGAATACTATACACATTAGATGCTTGTAACGATATGCTTACAATTTCCACATCAGATTCCAAGGCTAAGGACATCGAAGAGAACCATTGTGGCAACTCAACTGCAACGATAAAAATCAAATCGGTAGTTTATAATGTTAGAAAACACCTCTACTTTTCATCAGCACTGCTCTTTTTTCTAAGTTCAATTGAATTATCAACAATTACAGATGTAGAAAGGAAAACCAAAGAGGTTAATATCTATGCATTGATCAATCATCATCCTCATCATCATCAGAAACCCTTCTATTTGCTATAAGTAAACGAAATTTAAACACGAAACAGAGCCTTGAGTTATCATTGAAGCATGAATCAGGCACAAAACCATCAAGTTAAAAAATAAAATAGGTGACAACATAATCAGAAACAAACAAGCCTCAGCTCAAAAAGCCCACCAAGAAAAAAGCCAGAAACATTGGAAAGAAGAAAAAGGAGCTGACTTTGCAAAATTGAAAAAGTCAGATGCTTATTACCTCTAATGTAATGCCACTCGTAAGGTTTAAGCGAAGTCTTTCCATACGACGAACTGGAAATAACGAAGCTGCCGATGTCTTGTGAATCACAGACAAAGATGCTCAACCCAAAGAAGACGAAATAAAATTCAAGTAATGAACCCAATTCCGATCCTTAATCATCTCTCCCTTTCTTACTTTCTTCCGCACCAATGCAATTATTCAAGATTCATGAAGGGACTTTATTTTTTTTTAGAATTTTTGTATCTTACACTGTCGTGTTCTGTTCGTTCACTCTGGTCTGAAATGAATACATAAAAATTATGATTATTGGTTAGTTCTGTCATCGACACATTGACTATTTTATAAATACGCAAATCCCGTGTGACTTGGTTTTATATGCTTTTATTTTCAGAGATTTGACGATTGACTACCCTATTTTCGGAAAATGATGATACATATTGTCAAGTTGCTGAATTTGACACTTATATTTTTTTAAGTTAAAAGTTCATAATTTGTTATTGCATTAATGGGTAGATACGTTGATACTTGTATGTCTAGAATTCCATATACACCTCCTACTGGCCTCTCCCTTGACTTCTAGCAATGCAAGAAAAATACAGGTTCATCATCGAGAAGATGTTTTTGTCTTTTTTCTTTTTTTTTTATTTTCCTATTTCAAAACTTTTGAAAGACAAAATGTATCTTGTTAGGCTCTAATTAAAACATTATTTAATTTTGGTCATATAAATTTGAAGAGATGCAACATCCTCATAATTCATCAAGTACAAACTTGGATATAGGTCATTACTTTTTGTTTGGAACAAATTTATGAAAATCCACCTTAGAATTTCTGACCTGTTCAAATACATCAAGTCCGTGGGTCAATTCGAAATCAGGCCCCATTAAGGGTTTGATTTCGAATTCAGACCATGTTTGAGAATTTTTTAGGTTAAATGACTCATTTTGTGTGGCGTAGAAGTGGTATGAAAGATATATGAACTGGTATAGAACCATCGTTTTGTGTTACAAACTTTCAACATACTGGTATGTCAGAGCAATAAAGTGGTACTGCAGAAAATAAACTGGTATCAAATGATCATAAACTGGTACTGAATTATGGTTTTGTGTTACAAAATTTGAAGATACTGGTATGAAAGAGCAAAAAATGGTACTGCAGAAAATAGGTCCTTAAAACTAAATTTTTTTGCAAGATGACCTGAATCCTAAATGATAGTTACGTGGGGACCTGAAATGAAAATGCCCTTTTTCAATATCAATTATAGGCTCGAAAATCGAACCCATTTATAAATGTCAATCTCATGTCATGGACTCAGAATTTCAATGATTTGACAAATCCCAAAACTTCGATTATAAATGTATAAGCGCCTCATCGAACGGTTACATTATTTCATGGGAGACTTCTCAAATAAGGGGAAGTACAACAAATAGATGCACTTCCCCCTACATAGCATTATTCTCTAAATCCTTTTTTATTACAGCAGAAACTCAAAATAGGATCGATCTGTAACGGAATGGAAGTGTCTCATTCGTTGGCATTTGTATCCTCTGATGGGGCGCCATTTCCATCTGTATGAAAAGAAATGCGAAAAATAGAGCACAAAAAAAATACAATATCTAAGTTATTCGGTGAAAAGGAGATGCATTCTTTTTCTTTCAATTCTTTTTCTTCTTCTGTTAATGTCCATACCTTCTCCCTCCGATGGAGCGTAAAGAGATTTGCGAATGCGAGTCTGCTGTTGCGTGGGCTAAAAAACATGCGATAGGAAGGAAAAAATCAATGGATGAACAAAGGCTAAAATGTACGAAATGAAATATGGTAAAACTCATAAGTCTCTCATATTGGCATTGCAAGAAGATAATTTACCTGTAGCTTTGGTCTGAGGGCTTCAAGTGGTCCTTTGGGCTTCTCCAAACCTTGCTATAAGCCGAATAAGATTAACGAGTAGCAACAGAAGTAAGACAATGTAGCCAAATGACAAGTTTCAGACAAGAAAATGATGCCGATATAAAGGGAAGAATGTTAAACTAAACCTTGTTCAGAGCCCAATCAGCAGAGTCAAAATAAGCTCGCTCGTGATCCTGAAACAGATGTTAACTTGTAAGAGAGTGGCATCGTTAAGGTTTCAATAAGAAATGAGAAAAGAGATCTATGGTGAGGAACTTTAGAGATGAGTGGAGGTTTCTTGGCCATTCCTCCATATTTCTTCTTAGCAGCTTCCTCCTGCAATAAGTAAACAGTGTTCAGTTGATGAATAGAGATATAAATACTTTGTTCTATCAATAAAAAGAAGGCAAAAAAAAGAAGGGTGAACAACTCCTTGTGTTGATGTCATGGAGTTGTCAGCACCCTCGGGAGCAATTTCCACTGGCTCCTTTACCTCTTCAGTGCTAGACATTATTCCCCCCTATACAACACCACAAGAAGTTCCTGCATCGGAAAATCCATTAAATTTGTCAACGGTTCCTCTTTCAAAATCCTCGTTTTGGGTGTCAACCATCAAAGAGTAACAATTTGTAAACTTCATTGGGCATGTCGGAATACAACCCTGTCTCTTATATGGCTATAGTTTTACATAATTTAGAGGAAATTCGAAAGTCATCTACTCGCAACATTCAAAGATTGTTTTGCTAAAATATCAGCACAGATAACTATAATGTTCACATTAGCCTTCCAGCCAACAGTATCAAGAATAATCACGGATTCCCAGAACCATATTTCTGAAACCAACACAAGGAATGCAGTCAAGTTAAATGGTACAAATTTCAAATTCTCCAACAACTTGATGAGAATGGCAAACAGAATACCTCTCCAAAAAAACTTATGAATAAAGCATCGATCGGCATTTAAGGTCCAAAAGACATGAATTAGGACGCGTGCATCATATAAATTGCACGAAAAATCGACCAAAGCACGAAATGTATCCTGAATTATCTCAACATTCAGCTCAAACATAGAAAAACGAAAGACATGAAATCAAAACAACAAAGGTGAAACACAATTTTCGAATAGACTGATTACGTTACAAGCGGCGGAGCGATTAAAATTAAAAATAAAAACCCAACGAAACTGAAGAGGATACATCGATTTGAAAGGCAATTACCTCGGGGATTTACCCAAGTCGGACAATACAGAAAATTGATCTGTGTGTGTGCGTATGAGTGTAATTCGGTGGGAGGCGAGCGAGTTGAGGAGAGGAGAGGAGAAAGAAACACGAAAATTAAATAACGATGGGCCTTTCGGGAATTAGCAGTTTCACCTAAATTAAAAGCTCACTACTTGAAAAGTATTTTAATTTTACGATCATATTTTAATCTTATATATCATAATTTAATTATTTTACTTTCTGTTCGTTGCCTCATGTTTAGGATGAATTCTTCGGTCCTCTATTCAAACCGTTTCAATGTTATGGGTTTTATCTCTCATATTGTATCAATATATATAATATATAATATATATATATATATTCTCTTTTATTAAGGGAGAGAGGCTTAGTTAAACTGCTCTAATTTGAACTTAATTTGGTCTGTATGAATCCTTAATTTAAGGAAAATTATTACTTAAAATAACACCCACTAACAGCAGTTATTTACACTAATAATGGTTAATATTAATTTTTTTTTTTGTTTTGCATAGACATTTGACTGTTCGGATTTTACTAATATATATATATATATATTATATATATATTGTGTAAACACTCGATAGGTTAATTCCAATAAAACTTACATTAAGTATAAAATCCATAAATATTGCACAAATTTATTTAATTATAAAAATAAAATTGACCGACAAACAAAACTGAAATTCTAGCAATGCACATCTAACACCACTAATTCTTCGCAACGACGAGCGGCGAAAGCGGGACCCGCGGGCCCGGCGACGCCGCCGCCTCACCATCGTCGCGAACCGACGAGTCAAACCCGATCCTCAAATCCCTCCGCCACCGACCCTTTGCCTCCTTTTCGCCCCTCCCAACAAACTCCCTAATCCTCCCGAGGGCAACCTCCATCGTCCCTTCGTCCATGTTCGCAAAGCAAACCCTAAACCACCCCGGCTCAACGCAGCGGAACGACGCCCCGGGCGAAATATTGAGCTTCACGTCCCTCAGAACGACCCTCCAGAGCTCGAGCTCCCCCTCGAAAGTCGCCGACTCTCCCAACAATCCCCTCAAATCCATCCAGCAGAAAAGCCCGGCGTCGCCCTCCACGCACCCAATCCCGACCCTCGCTAACCCCTCGACAAACCGCCGGCGCCTCTCAGCGAGCCGCCGTCGGCCCTCGGCCACGAACCGCCCCACGAATTCCCCGTCGGAGAGCATCGTCGCCAGAAGAAACTGAGTCTGGGAAGACACGAGTCCGAAGCTCGACATTCTCCTCGCGCATTCAGCCACCGTTTCGTTGTAGGAGTAGATAATCCCGACCCTGAACCCGGGTAGGCCCATGCACTTGGAGAGGCTAAATGTTAGGTGCATCAAATTTCGGTCGGAAATGACGGTTTCGTCCTCCAAGACCTCAGCGATGCTGATGAGCGGGGCCCGATGGACGGTCGAGGCGTACACCTCGTCGCACACTAGGTGGATCTTCCTTTCGTTCACAAAGGTTATTAGGCTCGTTAGGGTGGCTCGAGACATGGTCGTGCCCAATGGGTTCGATGGGTTCGTTATGATGAGCCCCTTCACGTTTACGTTGGCCTTTACGGCGTCTTCGTAGGCCTCTTCGAGGGCGTTTTTGGTAATTTGGAAGTTGTTTGAGCTGTGGCATGGGACGGGGATTAGTTGGACGCCCGTCCTCCATTTCAGGTCCCTATCGAATCTGTCGGGAAAATTGAATTGTTAAGTTATTACGATGATTTGGAATTAATTAAGGGCGCGTTTGGCTGATGGGCGGAGATTGTGGGACGATTTGCTTACCCGGGATAGTAAGGGGTCGGGATTAGGAATGCATCGCCGGGATTAGCCAAACAGAACATAAGGGTCTCGTTGGCGCCCGTCGCTCCGCCGGCCATTACTATTCGGTCGGGATCAAAGCCGACCTTCGGGCAGTTTCTTGATTTTGTCATGAATTTTGCAATGGCCTGTAATGAAATTGATGGAAAAATATGATATTGGGGTAATCTTATATAATTATAGAAATGCATGTGTGTCACGCGTCTCATAAAATTTAATTAAAATAAACTTAATAAATAAATATAATAAAAACATGAAAACTACCCACTATCACACATAATTGGACCATAACTTTACCCACCATTATAACATAAAATTTAATAATTTTATTAACGAATAATAATTATAGATAGTTAATTGGCCGTGTTATGCACGGGTACAAAAAACTAGTATTTGTATATTTCAATGTACGTACACTTCTAAATTCAGGCAAGCCATGGTAATCTTGGTACAAGGCAATGTCTTTGAACTTATGAAGGCCTTCGCTGGTGCAAATGGAAGCTTTGGGGTTGTTCTTGATCCATTCTTTAATCAAGTCATCGACAAGCTGCAAATAGAGGAACATATATTATGATTGAAATCAAAGGAAGACTAATAGTAGTACGTACGTATAACGAAGAAAATGTGTTCGTAAAAAAGATAGAAAAAGAAACCTGGTTTTCTGCAAGCCCCATTTGGATAACGCCATTAGGGTTTTTGGTGAGATGATAAGGATCATTGTCATAAGCCTTCCATCCATCGAAGTACGAAGAGTTCTCACCATGTTCGTCGTTGGTTGCTAACTTCGACAACAATTGCTTATTGCTCATTCTTTTTTGGATTTTGTGTCTCTTTGTATGTGGACTGTGGTTTTTTTTATGGTCAAGTGTTTGTGGCATGAAAGAATATGTGGGAGTAAATTTATAGGCAATGAGAGAATGAGGAGAATAGCGACTAACATCTTTATTTAATTCGGAAAAGCGCACAAAAGGAGAAGTGATCGATTTCTTTCAACGTTCAAAACTATGGAAGCTAAAATAAAAAAGAAAATTGGTTGAAAAAGAAGGGACTTCATATAATTCGGACAGTGACGATTGTAAGAAAATAGAGCATGTACGTACTTACAAGTTACACATGATGCGAATACCTATTGATATTTGCTAGAGAATGTGAAGTTCTAGAATGTACCGAACATACTATTAAAGAAGGAAGACCAAAGAAAGCAAACTACGTCTCAACACTCACGCGTCCAAACAATAATTTTAAAAACATATATACGAAATACTATTTTTTTACACTATCTTAAGATTTATGGAGTCCGAAGTTCATGGAAATAGAATTTTTATAAATAGACACACACGTGCGAAGTAGTATAAAAGTTGGTCGTCTTATATGTTGACATTTATAGAGCTATGCTACCGTATTGATATTCTCTTATTTGCATTCGTTCATATACGATGGTATACTATACCGATACGTCACTGATATATCATGAACACGTGTCGTTAATATGTCGAGTTTTGGTCCGAAAATAATTCAATATCATTACCATATAATTTGTGGAAGCCAAAATACCGTTCTTTAGGGCCATCACGAATCGGGTTTGACCCATAAAAAGTATTCAATTGTATTCATTGATGATTGTTTTGAGGGAATGAATAACGAAGAATAATTCAGATGGTAAAATGCACTTTGGCGTCGTTACTTTACTTGGGGAGAGTCAAAGCGGTCAACGACATCGTGGTTGCTGTTGACCATTTTCAACCACAATCTTTAGATATAAATATTTCTTGAAAAAATAGCCATGAGTGTGGCATATAAGTTTATGATCATAAAGCGCCATGACAACTTGATAAGATGGATATGTTGTCATGCAAGAACATTCAATTTGTACAACGAAGTTTGTTGACCGTTGACCTTCTAATTAGTAGTTTGATTGTTTGAGCTTCAAAATTATTGAGTAATAAAGTTCAACAAGCTGAGTGTGGGGTGGGGAATTAAAAAGCAGCCGACATATATGATGTAATTATAACAGATGCGTGAATGACAAATTTGCTTAAAGGCGAACGTGAATCATATCAATGAGCACGTGTCTAAATAAATTTATCAAACTTAAAAGATGCTATCATTTTATACTTGATACTTATTATATGTGTACAGTCTAAGACGTGTAAGTAATAAAATAATCGACATTTAACAATTGTTCTATACATATTTGTCAACCATTGAATTTAAAAAGCCGATCCGAACATTTCAAATGCATTATATATGAGTTACTTTAACCATTATGATTTATTACTTTCTTGATCTTGTCGTACAAAAAATATATACATTTATGCTTCAGTACCCGTGTGAACGCGTAAACGATGAATATAAATTTGCTTCCAATGAATGATGTCTTCATAGTTTGGCTGCCGATGACCGTTATTTATAACACGAGCGGTTATTATTACCAACAGAATTTAAAATGGGATGAATTAATTTTTTAATAATTTGGGTTGATGGCGATTTCAGGACACCATACCCAAATCTATAAAATTTGGTGCTTTTTTCGATTCTTTATACCGTCATCATCTCCCCCAACCCTCTCAAATATGCTATCACCTAAACCACATCCTCCAACACGTTGACTTTTAAGAAATTTATTGTATTAGTATCTCGTCGACACATGAATAATAGATGAGCGTATTGGTATCTCGTCTACACATGAATAATAAATTACAAATTTTCTTAAAAGTCAACGTGTTCGAGAGCGTGATTTAGGTGACAACATATTTGAGAGGATCGACGGAGATGATGACGGCGTTAAAAATTAAAAAATAAAACACCAAATTTGAGATGGTTGTGTACGGTGCTCAGGATCATAATTGCTCGGAGTAGGTGGACAGCATAGTGTGTATATATATATATATATATATATATATATATAAAAAGAAGGAATCACATGCACTTAGACTCGAGCATGGAACTTCAGAAACAACTTACTACAATTCCGCTATTTTTTTTTTCAGTACGGATATGTTGTAAAGATAATAATTAGAAAGGATTTGAGAAGTGAAAACTGTCCAAAAAAAAAACGATAGCTACAAACAACACTTGGGACAAAAATCCTCCATTGATGCTATTAAATAAAAACCATCTATCAACCTTTCCCTCACATTAAATAGCAGCAGCACGGCGCTCACCATATAATCTTCAACTCTTCCACACACCATCAACATTCAATAAGCTCACCTTCTTAGGAAGGAATCTGAAGGCAAAAGATCATTCAAAGAAATGCTTATTTATTTTCGTTCGAGGCCGATAGTGGATTTAAACGTCCGTGAAAAATAGCCATACCACTGCTGAACTTTACGGAATTCAGTAAGCACGGGATATATGTTCTCGAATGCTGTATACGTCTCTTCTCTGACCTGATAAATATATATATATATATATATATATATGAAGACCATAGATACTATTACATATGGCCTGAGGTTTTCTTAAGAAAGTCTGGTAATACAACGAACAAGACTTATGTATCAGCTTTTACCTTAGCCCCAGTAAGAACAATCTTCCCAGAGACGAAAATTAGCAGCACAATCTTGGGCTGTTTCATTCGATATATCAGTCCAGGGAAGAGTTCAGGCTCATACTGCGAAGGTTCATATTTTGATGGAGCTACACTTCAGTACTGTGGTTAGCTTACAAGATTTATTATGTTAAGAGTTATTTAAGTTGGCTTACGCTTGAGAAAGCGCCATGAGCATAAGCGAGGCCCTCGAGCCTAATTGGAAATTTTACATCGCAGGAACCGACTATGTTTTGAATTTTGAAATCCTAGAAAACAATGAGTGCCCAACAAATTGATGAATAGAGTCAAAGTGAAAGTGGAGGAAAATGGGAGCTGATAATTTTTTTTCAAGAAAGGGTGGTAGTCGTAGAGAATATACCGAATATTACTCACCTTGAATTTGGCTGGAAAACCGAGCTTTTGGATGATTCTGGCATACTGAATAGAACAATGGTATGATTCAGATGATGTGGAAATAGAGAACAAGAAGGAATAAGTCAATCGTAAAACTAGTTCAATTTTATAATATTCTATTGACGATCTATCGATACAGAGAATGGTAGGTTGATAGATAATCGAAATGAATTCCTTAGCACATATTATGTATACCTTCCGAGCAGCCAATTTAGACTGTTGCTCACTCTTGGCTCCAGTGCAGACCTTAAGTGTAAATGGACAAATTTGAAGGTGTTTAACAAAAACATGAGTAAAAGGAGGCATGAGTGTTACATTGACAGCAAAAATTACGGACTTCTGCATAATTCCTCAGACTGAATAGAAGTTGGCACTTACCATCTTCCCAGATGCGAAAATTAGTGCCGTTGTTTTTGGTTCTCTAATCCTCATAATCACAGCGGCAAAACGCTGAAAAGCTCTCTCAAAGAGTAAGTATCCAAAACCATCGCATAAAATAACGCTTGCGAAATATAAAAATGCAAAACACGTAGATATCAAAGGACTAAGATTCTCAGCAAATTCGCATAGCATGCCGAAAACAGTTTCAGCAACTCGAAATCACGGAGAAATGATTAGTCTTATTCAAGAAGAATCGCAAAAATTACGTTTTCCCAGATTTTATGCAGCCTATTACAGCTTTCAACTTTTGAAGGCCAATAACTTCTGAAAATACACATAGTGTACGCGTAACATGATGGTTTCTTAAGACTGGTACGAGTCAAAGCTAGTTGGTTTATTTTGGGTTGCATGCAGCAGAAGAGAAAGCAAATAAATACAGAAACATGAAGATTGTATGGGGAGCCCATCAAAAGGGCTTGAAGAAGGATTCTGATACTTACAACACACGAAATTAACAACTCTAGCGAACAAAATAGTTCACGAATTAAACAAAATGTGAGAATCAGTATGACATAGATGTATCGATTACAACAGACATAATAGGGCAACCTTGGGATTGTACTCTGCATTGCGAGCTTGCAAGGCTATGTCCTTAAGAACCAATTTGCAGTCCAAATTGACTGTTGACACAATATTCCTGCATATCAGTCAGCCCAGAAACTCTTTAAACTTGCCAAATACAGTATGATATAATGCATGCCAACAACTTGCAGCATATAGTAGAGTAGTACTCTGAGGCAAAGTCCCATATAGGAATTGATACCATCCCAACAATCATGAACATGCCGAATTTTAACAAAATATTGGCGCTCAGATAAACACAATGCGTATCAACTATCAGCATAATAAATGCACATAAAATTATACGAGAATGATCTGTATAGTGTATACATAAGGTAAGAGAAGTTACATGGGAAGATTCATCATGTACATTGATCCACCAATAATAAGGTGTGTTTCCAAGCAAGTTCGAATAATATGGAAAGGTCGTCAATAAAAATCAAACACACAATAGTGGAAATCGAATTTTCCTTGAACAGTCATACACACGTAATCCAGAAAGTCTCACATAAAAAGTCAAATTTAGAAGAGCACATCTGCTTAAGATATTTCAACTTTGATAAAGGATAGGGGGAAATTAGAGGAATAATCCAAGTCGGCCACTACTTTATTTCAAACCCAAAAAAGGGGGAGACACTACAGAAATTGAAACCACCAAACATGAACCAATGTCTTACTGGAGAGTCGGAACAATCCCAGAAGGGTGCTTAGACAAATCCACTGGTTGGCTTCCTTCTAAACCTTGGGGATCAGCCATGAAAATATCTCCTTTTGGAATAGTCTGAGCTGCTCTTATCAATGTTTAGTATGTACAACGGCGGGCAGATGAATACCAAACCAAAAGCCCTCTAAAATGGATATCAACAAAAGGTTAATTTTTTCTTCAGCTTAACAAAATCAATCACTCATTTATTTGTACAGTTCACCAACTCCAGCCAATACAACCTTGTTTCCATAAATCGTTTTCCCAGAATGCTAAAAGACGAGAATCATTAGATAATCGAACTAGATAACATACAGACAGCGAGAAATACAGCATCGTTTCGGACAAATAGTGACAACAAACACCACTCCCAATTTTGAAAATTTTCATCGCTAAACAGCTCAATGAAGCCCAGTAAGTAATCTTATTCTCCGATCCAGTCGCGTATACGAAAGTCAACAGGCAAAATTAAGGGGAAAAGGCAGGTTAGGTAGAAAACTTTATACAGGGCGACCGGCAAAAACAAGCATTGGGTTCAACAAGAAACAAGAATCGGACAGATCTAGGGTTTCATCAAACCAGTCGTATATCATCTCATCCAATCAATAAGAAGGAAAGAGGGAAAAAAATCAACAAGATAACGCTGAAAGAATTTGAAAAACGGTTTCTTTTATACCGAGACACAATCTGTAGCCGCGTTTTTTGAAGCTTATATATATGGCTCTGTAAGAAGATCGAAGGAGTCGGATATGATGAATGAGATTGGGAGTTTGGGCAAGCGTGAGATATGAGCTTATGAGGAGACAAACCCCCCAAATATACAATACCGAAATTAACCTTCACATTTTGTTGGCAAGTTGGGGGTATTTTGGGTACCTTCTCTCTATCTGATTCGCTGATTTCCTTTTGACTTCGAGCCTTATCCTGCAGACGTCCACAGACTAAAATGATCACTAAAAATAAAATTGCTCATAAAATAACTAACATGCGTGCACTTAACGCGCCCCTGTTATTGCTAACGCCACTCTTCCACCTCCGCATCAGTCCACGTCAGCCTCTCCTCCGAGTTCTCTTTTCTCGGTCCTCAAGGAAGCAATCCGCCGCCCGAACAACGTCAATGGCCGTTGCCGGCGGCGATCGCGTCTCCGGGGAGTGGTTCTCGGTTCCTGACCTGCGCCTCCGTGACCACCGCTTCACGGTGCCTCTGGACTACTCGAACGACGGTGTGAACTCTCCGAAGATCTCAGTCTTCGCTCGTGAAGTCGTATCTGGTAGGTTGAGTTCGTTTGGCGTGTTTTTACAATTTTTCGTTGCGATTTGTAGCTGGACGACTGCAATGCGCTCATCATGCTACTTTGGGATTTTTTTCTCTCTGTTGTGTTGGAAAATTTAGGTCGTAAGATGCCTATTTTGGCGATGGTGTTCTATGTAGTTACAAATCTGTTGTCTTTTACAAAGTTATCAGTATGAGATCTTTGGAGTGCCTTCTACTGTATCGAAATGTAGGCGAATTCATGTGATTTTTTTTTATTTAGTCGATTTTTACGAGTCTTGATTGAATTGCTTTTGCTATAATCTTTAAGTTGTGTTTTAACTGATGACGAGATGTGGTTATTCAACGACCTTGTGCAATTTCGTATTTGACTTTCTTGGTCAATCACTTTGCTTTATGATTCATCCTCCCAGATGGTACTGACACAACTTTAACATTTGTTCAGTGGGGAAAGAAGAACAGCACCTGCCGTATATGCTTTATTTGCAGGGAGGCCCAGGTTATGAATGCATGCGACCAACTGAAGCTGGTGGATGGATAAGCAAAGCATGTGAAGAATTCCGTCTTATTCTCATGGACCAGGCATGTTAAGCATTCTCACTTTAGTTTGTGCTTGTTATTTTGAGTCTTTTGTTTGGCTGAGTTGTTTATGCAACAGCGAGGAACAGGCTTATCGACACCTTTGACGGCATCTTCGATCTCACAATTTAGATCTGCCGATGCCTTAGCTGATTATTTGCGTCACTTTCGAGCTGACAATATAGTAAATGATGCTGAGTTTATTCGTAAAACACTTGTTCCCGATGCAAGACCGTGGACAGTATTGGGACAGGTAATTTGGTTATGCTGGGACATGGTTCATAAGTTATATGCCGTCCTTTAAAAATTGGGCTGGACAATTTCATTGCAGAGTTACGGGGGCTTTTGCGCTATAACGTATCTAAGCTTTGCTCCACACGGATTGAACCAAGTCCTTTTAACCGGAGGAATTCCACCTATTGGCAGTGGTTGTACTGCAGATGCTGTTTACAGGACTTGCTTTGAACAGGTCATCATTCAAAACAAGAAGTATTACAAAAGATTTCCTCAAGATATTGAAATTGTTTGTGAATTGGTAAATCAATTGGCAGAGTCTGAAGGAGGCGGGGTGAGAAATTCTCTCAAACCATTCATTTCTGACAATTCATTAATTTTATTTTCAGTCAGAGAACATGACTTCTTTGCTCCATCTTATCAAATTCATTTGTGTTGTAATTTTTATGATCTGCTATTATAAAAGGTGCCTCTTCCATCTGGTGGTGTATTAACTCCGCAAGGATTACAGCTTCTAGGATTGTCTGGCTTAGGATCTAGCACGGGTTTTGAAAGGCTACACTACTTGTAAGATTGTTTAAATACCATCTGACTCAAAGTGTTTATATATATATATATGGGTGTTTGTGTGTACATATATCTTGACTGTTCCTATATTGTTGCAAACTTCTCTATTTTTCTTTTGTAGGTTTGAGAGAGTATGGGATCCTATATTAGTACCAGGAGCTCCAAAGACCATTAGCTACTACTTCCTGAGTGCGGTAAGTTTCTCCATAACTGAAATTCAAGTGAAGTAGGAGTAATCTATGCTTTGTCCTTCGCATTGAGAGAATGGCCTTTTTTCGGGTATTTGTATAACAATCAACAGATTTTATTGACATGTGTTGCAACAAATGCAGTATGAAAGGTGGTTGGGTTTTGACACCAATCCTTTGTATGCTATATTGCACGAGTCCATATACTGTGAGGTAAATATTTTTGGAGCTCAACTGATCGTGGCTAGACTTTTATCTTTTCCAAGTTAATTTACAATATGTTTTTTCATGTCTTTCAGGGTGCACCTTCAAGTTGGTCTGCTCACAGAATAAGGGCCGAGCACGACAGCAAATTTGACGCGATAAAGGCTGTCAAAGAAGGACGCCCTGTACTGTTTACTGGAGAGGTACGAGAGATTCATTTATGCACACACCATTACATCAGTTAGATCTGATGGTTTTTGTCCTTAGCCTAAGAATAGGAATAATGTGTGACAACACATTTATAATCAAATATTGGATAAAAATAGGAAGAACACAATGATTATAAATAACATCCTCGTTACAAATAGAGGGTGAGTTAAATGATACCTTAGAAGCTAAGTCGGCTGATAACATTCTTGAGAATCACCAGTTTCCCTTTGCTTTTTTCAAGTTACATTTTTTTCTCCCGTTTCTGACGTATGTGTATAAAAATCGCAGATGGTATTTCCTTGGCTATTTGATGAAATTCACGCTCTAAGACCTTTCAAAGGAGCCGCCCAGTTGCTCGCAGAGAAAAAAGACTGGCCTCCATTATACGATGTTCCCCAACTGAAGAACAACAAGGTCTTGTTTCCCAATCTCACAACGCTAGTTCTATGCATATGGTAAACTAATCGACTGATCGAATCCCAATGGTCATCGTAAAATATAAGGCTTGAGCGTTAGGTCTGTACATATGGTTAAACTATCGAAAGCCAAATCCTCGGACATACATTCAATTACGGAGACATACGAGATTACTGCAATCTCTGTAACGAATTTGCAGGTCCCAGTGGCTGCTGCCGTTTATTACGAGGACATGTACGTCAACTTCAAACTCGTAATGGAAACAGCTTCCCAAATACAAGGATTGAGGCTGTGGATTACCAACGAATACATGCATTCTGGCTTGAGAGACGGCGGCGGGCAAATCTTGGATCACTTGCTCGCCATGTTGAATGGGAAGAAGCCCGTTTTCTAGCTAGCGAGATTTGCCCCATTTATTTTTCTATTCGCTCGACGAAATGGTATGCTCTTTCTCTTTTCCCGTTATGTACACCCTTGTCGTTGCCATCTTCTTTGTTTTTTGAAAATGAAGTGTGAATCAGATTCTTGGCATAATCAATCGCCAAGCATATATCCTTGGAGACGCATAAGAAGATTATTCTCTTGCAACATTATCCGATCATGATGATTGTGTAATTCTTATTCAGCTGATGGAGGGTCTGTTCCGATGAAGGGTGTTGAAGGCTGTATTATGAATAATACATTGCATTAGAAATAATTGAATTTCCCTGAGATTTTAACATAAAAGAATCCAATTTCTGGGAATTATCCGAGAAGATTTTACTCAAACTTACTGAGCTGTTCTGTTATAAAAGCGAGCTTCTTGAAAGTGAATAACCTGCCGTAAGTTTAATGACGTAAACAGAGAAGGCTTTAAACTATTGTCAAAAGGTTTCCGTTCACAAACCTTACCCTACCTCCGTACGCATCTGTGAGATCATCTTCTCTCTCAAAAGCGCAGGCCGGTAAGAAATTAATAACAGTTTAATTTTGTTACATCTTATCTTTAATATATTCATTTAAATTTATATATTGTTTCGCAGAGAGATAGCTTCTGGGAAGATTCCAGATCCTGGCTCGTTGAAGGCCAATGCTAATAACACCTCGATGGACGTGGTACCTTTTTACTTGGTCAACGACGTAAGTCAAGATGGGCGAGATGAAGCTCCCCACTCTGTCTGATTTTGTTGAACAAATAGGGTTTCTTGATAAAATGGCATTTCTAGTTTTCGCTTGTAATGTAACATTTCGAATTACATTAGTATTGTAGTTAAATCAATAATAATGTCTCGCTCACGGCGTGGTTAGAAAAAATTTGTCCATATACAATAAAACGTAGTTTGCTTAGAGCATTTCCAACCCGCAGCGCAAAAATACAGCTAAATCTGTACAAAATCGCAGCTGTTACAGTACTTTTACTTCTTAAACTCTTTTTTTTCTTCACTAATTTTTGCTCCAACCCATTAACTCTATTTTCTACTCTAAAAATCAAATTCTTATATTGAACTTTATATTATAATATTCAAAAGTCAATAGCATTATAATTTATAATAGCATATTATTTCATTATAATTTTATTAAATTAAAACAAAAATATAAATAAAGAAAATAAAATTAACATTATTTTTACTTTTGTTATTATTATAAGTATATCAAATATTTAAATATAATGAAAATATTTTTATTAAATAAATTAAATAATAGCAAACACAACACAATTTTTGTGTTGGATATTGTGTGTACTCTACATCTAGAGTATCTCTTCTAACCAACACTATATTATTGTTAGATATAGAGTCCTATTGGAGTAAAGACATACTTTATTTTTTTGTTTTACACAAAAATAAAGTACCCGTTGGAGATGCTCTTATGATTGCGACTCGTGTCCATTTTCATTATACTAAACAAAAAATAATAAAAATATAATGAAAAAACCATCCACTAATAAAGTGAGAAACAATTTATTTTCACGTTAAACCATTTAACGTGTATAATATTGTTATACAAGATTTTATATTAATTACACATATTTTACCCTCATCAAATCAAATGAACGGCATAACGCTAGTTTAAAAAATATTCACATGTAATACAGTGGTGGACCAGAAAAGAGCAAGAGCATCAATGCTTTTGAAGCAGCTTCACAAAATCGAATTAAGATGTCCTAGAAAAGAACAAAAATGGCAAACATTATTTTCTTTTACTTCTCAATATCTCATTTTCATTTTCAAAATAAAAGATGCCAAAATTATTCTTATTATTATTGTTATTTTTAACCACTGGTTTTGTTTGCTTCTTAGGCACTCCAACGTTGAATCTGATCATCTCAAGATCAAAATTAAATCAGCTCCTCCGAAATTTCGAAAAACACATACAACAGAAAAACAGCATGTAGGTATTATATGTAACTCACTGCTTCTTTTAGGATGATCTACATATACAGTTGAAAACTTGAAAATACAAAGAAAAATTATGGATGAATCATCATCCATTGTACGTAAATCACCTGACATAATTTCATAAAAAGTACTGTAATGAGACGAGCAGTGTAATAAAAGGAACTTAAACTGAGAAAATCTCCCCATCTATGAAAGTCTATCGAAGAATCACTCTACAAGGTTTACAACCCTGAAATGGGAGCTTCCCATCCATGGAGATTCCACCTTTTTCTCCGTGGTCATTATTTTTCTGAGAATTTGAAGACGAATAAAGGAATAAAAATATGAACGAACAAGTTGAAATCAAGCTTTTTGTACAGTATAGCGTATATATATATATATATATATATACATACCTATCGATCTCTTGCAGTAGAGAATCGCCTCATGAATAGAGCTCTGATCGACTTCCGACCAAACGTTGTTATTACAATTAGAATAATACGACGAAGGGCTTATACGAGGTGAAGCTTGAGGCGAAGAAAAACTTCCCCAGCTCTTCATCTTCTTCAATCCGTTACTAAGACATGCTTTCTTCGAATCAGAATAAATCGAAAGTTGTCCAGGCGACGACGAATGAAACCTCGGAGCTTTGCCTTCGACATCGCTAACTCGGCTGCTCTTTCTTGTCGATCCAATTGATTTGACGAATTTAAAACATTTCCGAAATATTCTTTTGTACGCCGCCGCCGAGGATGGTCTCTTCAATTTTCCGGCAGCAGTACCATCGTAGTTGTAGTTTTCCGATGCGTAAGAAGGGATTGGAGACGAAGGAAGGGATACGGAAGCCCTTCGAAGCCCAGCGATTTCTTTCAACGACGACGGCGATAATCTGTGCTGTTGTAAGAACAAAGGCTTTATGTGCCCATCTGAGAAGATTTCGTCGGCGTGAGAAAGATTTTGAGAAGGTGATGTTGAGAGGTGGACGTCGAAGTCAAAGTTGTGACTGCTTTTATGGTTATAAGAAGTTGAAGAGGAAGAAAAAGAATTAGGGTTTGTGTCTGATAACCAGCTGTAAGAAAAGCTCTCTATGGCTAATTGCTGGGGAACTAATTCTTCCATGATTGAATAGAGAAGAATTGGGAAGGTTCAGCACTCTCTTTTGATGTCAAGGCTATGGAAAATTCTGTGTAATCATATATGTCTCACGTGAGAGATCGTTGGCCTCTTACTTGATCTATATACATAATATATACATTATAAATATTTAAAATGAAAATCTTGGCCTTTGTGGTCGCTGTACAGGCAAGGAGAGAATATTATATGAATTTTTATGCAGAACATTATACGGCAGCATTGTTCATGCATTTTTCCTTTGGGCTGCCAATTATGACCTTCCAAAGCGTTATTTTAATATTATGTGTCACGATTACTTAAATTAGCCAATACATAAGTGTTTAGTGGTAAAAGAATATTCATCTCATCAACCAAGTGATTATTCAATAAACTACTCGTAACTTCGTAAGTCGTAACGATAAGCCATGAACCATGTCGCATGGAATATGACGTTATCGAAGTTTTGCTATTGAAATAAAATTAAAATATAATACTGATATAAACTAATGGTTTTGCATGGTATCAACCTCATACCAAGAGATCATGGGTACAAATATGGTCATGATCACTCTTAAAATAAGTCGTGTTATATATATATATATATATATATATATATATATATATATATATATATATATATCAGCGCAGTGAGAGACCGTAATGGTGAAAATCCTCCACTCTTTGAAATAAATAAATACACATATAAGATCATATAAGAAAGAATTAGTCGTCGAATTAAGCTTCAATTGTATTCATCCTCTGTTAATTTATTTCTTAATAATAATAATATCAATCAGATGTTTTCTTGTATTAGTTGTATAAAAAACTATATACGTAAGTGCTAATAGAAACAAGCATATCCCACATAAAACGAAGTAGAAAATTTTCAAGAACTTACAACCATATGTTAAGATAACACAAGACATACATATCCCCAAAGGCTACCACATTCTTACGATAAACAAGCTTATTGCATCCACCAAAAGAACTGATAATGATCCATGTTCTAAATCTTTCACGCACTTCCAAGTGTACTGAACGTCACGTTATTTTCGTAATAAATGATTGACGACAAAGATATCGAAATAATGCAATTAAGAAGCAGCAAAAGTTAGCAGACAATGTGGCCCTCGCTGTAGGGAAAATATAGAACTGGAGAACACAATATTTTGTAAGAATCAAGATTAAGGATTTTGTAAGGAGTGAGCAAAACGACTTGAGGTCCCCTTTTATGCTCATAGACATACATATCTTTCATGGCATGTTTGTGAGCTTGTTAAGATTTTACAAGTGGTTTAAATCCTTCTAAATATTTGTTTCTTTGTTGGTTGGCAGAGTCATGAAATCTCCAGATTGAGTTATGGATTCTAATCCACTTGAACTCCTATATAAGAAACCTATTTTTGTTAATATGAAATATATAAAAAAAAAGGAAGTCTAAAAATGCGGAGCATGTTATAGCGTTGTACGGGATAGATACATCGGAAAGAAAAATTAAATATTATAATCTCAGCTTAGTTTTGGTTAAATAAAAATAGTGCACAGCATGTACTGGGTTTAGTGTGATGGGTAAGAAATGTAACAGCGTTAAGAAAGGCGCAATCAAGTAAGGAAACGACCAAGAAACATCGAATTATATATAGTAGTTATTTCAAGAATTTAAGGAGGTTATGTTTATTCACGTTGTTCCCTCGTCTTATCGAGCTTGATTCTGACGAAACCAAAATTTCTTATATTTTTTTACGGCGCGGCAACAAGATTCTATAAGATTTTAATGCGGTTTATATGGAGATCATTGAATTTTTCTAATGAAATTGAAGCCCTTTGGATATTTCTGTACCAGTTGCAAGATTGATTATACAAAACTACTACTTTTTAAGATCGATTTACAATGTCTAATTTTGGATGTCATTCATCTGGAAAATTTTCTTGAAAAAGGGCTAAATACATGCATCCAACTTCTTTGGCTTTTACAGCCTTCATACGTTGTAATGAACTATCTTATTCAAACAATTTGTGCGATCAACGACTTCTTCTGTGTTAGGAAAATATTTCCGATTTAAAGGCCGGATAATTCTCTAGAATCGCGTTTGGAGTTCACTTTCCAAAGACAATATTTCGTCCTGAGATAAGACTAGAGAAAACTTTGTTATATCCTCGTGAATTCAATGTCTTTGTGTCGAGTGTATCTAGGGGTGTTCGTTCGGCGGTTGAAATCGTCTGTCCCACAATTTCTGTCCCACTTTCCGTCCCACTTTGTTAAAATAATTCTTACGATTATCGAAAAACATATGATATGGATATCAAATTGATCATCATAAAACAAGAAATAAATTAGATGTGTTTATTTATTTTTATCTTATAAATCACATGAAATAATAATGATTTAATGATTTGGTGTAATATGAAATTAAAGTAATTAATAAACAAAAAAGAAAATTTTTGAACCGCAGGATCTAAAATTCAACGGATCAGATGATTTGGGACATAGAGGGGGACAGTAAATGTGGGACAGATGATTTCATGCGTTCATTCGGTAATAACCGAACCGAACCGAACCGAACTTTCGGTTAACCGAAAGTTCGGTTCGAGAATTTAAACCGAAAACCGAACCGAAACAATTCGGTTCGGTTTCGGTTTTTACCGAATTTTTTTCGGTTCGGTTCGGTTAACCGACCAAAAAACCGAATTTTTAATAAAAAAATAAAAAACAATAATATTAATACGATTTTAATTATAATTTTATTATCATATTTTTATTTGTATAAAATTTTCATTTACCCCATATTTTCCATATTTTAGTAAATATATTAATTTTATTTATATTATAAATATATATTACATATATATATATATATATATATATATGAATAAATTTATGATTTACCTAATATTTTCCATATTTATCAAATATGGTGGGTATATTATTAATTTATAAATAAGACATAAAAATATATCATTATATATTTTATATAATAATATATATGTATTAAAATTAAAAAAAAAAGAATTCGGTTATTCGGTTCGGTTCGGTTTACCGAGGTAAAAAACCGAAACCGAACCGAATTTTTTTCGGTTATCAAAATACAAACCGAAAAACGAACCGCAACTCTTCGGTTCGGTATTCGGTACGAACCGAAACTTCGGTTTCGGTTCGCTTCGGTCGGTTAACCGACATTTGAACACCCCTAAGTGTATCTGTGCTTATTTATAACCCAAGTTTCAACCTGTTGTTTCTATTCATAATAGACATAATCCTTTCAAGGATGGTGTCTGTTTGAGAACAGATATTACCTTTTGAAGTCAAACACTTATTCGGATATATATACACACCCTTTCGGATGAAGAGGGTTTTGAGGGGGAAAGGATGCACACCTTTTCGGTGTATACTAATGCCATTTCGGGACGGGGCGCTGCCCCGCACCCCGCAGGAGCGTTGCCCCTTGACCCCACCCCGCTAGGAGCACTGCCCCTAGGACCCAGCAAGGGGGCGCAACCCCCTTGACCCCCGCTTCGCTTTGGGTTCTGACATAAAATGTTCTCCGAGCGTGCACTCCGCACCACCTAACCCGAATACATTTTACGTCCCAATTATACTAAACTATATAACATTCTGTGTAGTAAGGGCTAAGTCAATAGATATCGCCCGTGTGCTTGCCTACCTCAATTATCTTAATAAAATATTATACTTCAGTTAAAAATTCTGTCGAAGTTAGTTGTCCGAAAACGACATTCCCTCGAAATCTCATAAGGGAAAAAAGGCCCATTAAAGTCTACTTCAGTGTCCAACGGCTCACGTCTCTTTTGTCTTCCAATTATTAATAAAAGCTTATACCTTTAACAACTCACTCCCACATTTCACCGCAGGCCTCGCTTTTTTATTATTTTATTGCACAGAATATGATCCATTTCATTCTATATTATATACCTTGCTTAACTCCAAATCAAACCCAACTTATTATTACATATAATTCTGATATGGGTACTGCTATGTTGTCGTGATTGCTCGTTTCAACGATGACGTCGTTCGATGATCTGTCGATGGAGAGAAGCAAGAGTTTTATCAACGCTCTCCAGGTAATATATATTTTCTTGATCTTATTTTGTTTTATTTGTTCTGTTTTTCCGATCATTTTATGGATTGATTAGACTTCAAATACTGGTGGGAGTTAGCAAGATCGAAGCTTTTTTGAACTTCGTTGAACTTATATGGGCTGTGCTTGTTTATGATCTGTAATTATGTGTATATGTTCTTTTTCTTCTGTAGTTTAGTTGATACTCCTCTTTACATGACATTGGTTTTTTTTACAAGCTTAATAATCCTTGTATTTAGGAACTCAATAACCTCAGACCTCAGATGTATTCTGCTGCCGAATACTGCGAAAAGTCTTATCTCCAAAGCGAGCACAAACAAATGTAAGAAAATTCTCATTTTCCTAACTCAATGGAACGAATTTTCTTAAAGACGAACGAACCGATTTTCTAAAGGGTGCTCGAGAATTTGAAAGATTACGCTATTCGTGCGTTAATCAACACAATCGACCACATAGGAACCGTTGCTTGCAAGTTAGACGACGTTATCGAACAACATACATTGGACATCTCATCCATGGACGTTAAAGTCACATGTCTCAATCAGGTAATAATAAATAACCAACTACAGTTATCATTCAAACTCATATATAGTAGTCGAAAATGTATATCCCTTTTTTTTCTTTTTTTTTTGGGCTAGAAACTTTTAACTTGTCGAACTTTTACGGATAAAGAAGGCCTGAGGCAGCAGCAGTTGCTCGCCACTCTCCCGAGGCATCACAAGCATTACGTATTGCCGAGTAAGATCTTCAAGCGAAACCATCTTTTTCTCGCCGTCCATGTTTTTTTCTATAAATTATCGATGATTTGAGGGTTTCGATTAAAACCCTAATTTTTTTATACGTGCGTAGATTCGATCAATAAGAAGGTGACCAATCCTACGCAGCCTATGCAAGGCAAACCTCGCCTTTATCCTTCGGGTAATAGTAAGCGAAATCTCGCATTTATATCGTTGATTTGCGCAAATTAGTTATATTAAATTCTCTTTTAACTTAATTTTAGTTGCTTTGGCCGCAAAAACGCTTTCCTGGCAATTGGCCTCGGAGACTAAGTCGACCATGAAAGGCGCTCCGCGCGGTATCATGAGGTCTGTAAACTAATTATTATAAATTCAATTTGTTCGTAGCTGAATAGAATTATCTTTCCATGGACGGGATTATCGTTTTACTTTTTCGATTTTAATTTTGCAGCGCCGAGGATTCGAAAATAGATAGGAATAATATATCTGGTAAGTTCGATGAAGTATTGGCTAATATTAACTGATCTGCAATTTCTAGGGTTTTTTTTCGCGAGAATTATTCGCTAATATTATTGTTATTATTGTTATTATTTGCGTGAAAGCGTAGAAAGCAAAGGACGGATGAAGTCGACGCCGGCGACGCGTGTGGCCATGAAGACCTTAGGCGTCACACGAAGGGTAAGTTATATTACGTAATCATATCTAAAAACAATCTATTATTACATCTATTAATCTATCTTATTATATCGTAGTTAAAACTTCACTTTAATGATGTTAATGTTGTCTGTGTATGTGTGTGTGCAGAAAGCTGTAGAGAGATCGAAAGATGTATCATTGGATCACACCACTAATGTTAAGGAAGAAGAAGATGCTCAGAATATTAAGTTTGGTAATAAAGTCCTTTCGTATCTCCTTGCGAAGAAGCAGAACAAGTTGAAGACTTGAACTTACAGATTATCATTCTAAATATAATATATATATCATCTTCTATTATTTTTGGTTTCTAATTATTTACCTGTACTAATGTTAATATTGAATGGTGTACAGCAATACTTCTTGTTAATTTGGCAACGTTCGACTATATTCTCAAAAATCAATTTTCTCTTTAATACACAATCAAAGTTTAATCCTACTACAACTTACATATCTTGTCTTACAAGTAAATTCAACAAATATGGTAGTATATTATCATCATTCATCATATATGAGCACACGCATCGATTGGGCATTAGTTATTATTTCTCAACAGTATCATCATCGTATATATAGTGTGTCTGGAATATTTTGCAATGTGCTTTTCTTACTACTTGTGATTACTTCGACGACACTATATGTTAATATATAGACAGATGATTTCCCATTTCATTTTCTTGTGTAAACTTTGGATAAATGAAGTATTTAAATAAAGACGAGATAAAATCAGCAATAACAATGGCAGTAATGATTGGGTGGCTTATGTTTGAACACTTTGCAAAAGCCTCCTTTAGAGCAATTGCTCTGCCTACACAAGTCATCGCATCTCTTATTGTCGAGTGATGGCTCGCACCTTCTTATGTGGTTGTCGAAACAACAATTCAATTTTGCCTCCACAACCCTATCTGATAAAATAAATACAAAAATAATATATATACTATTAGAAGAATACTCTTAAATTAATAATATGTGGAAGATGGAGAAAGAATAGTATTAACCTGTGGAAAGCATACAAAGGACAAGAAGGACCCATGTAAGGATCTTAATAGTAGCAGCCATTTTTTGCTTGTTTATGTAATGAAAGATGATGATACAAATCATAGTGTATTATGGTTTGTGACTGAGGCTGTGCTCATATATATTGTTAAATTCTTCAACAATTTGGCATTAAGTATAATTTTCTTATGATCCATAAGTGGTAATGTAGTTATCTATTTCATTTACTCGGTCAAGAATTAATGTAATTGGATGACTTATTTTATAGGGATTTTCTTTCAAATTATGGTATATGCATTGACATTGTAATTTAATGGTGACATTTAACGTGGCCTTCTCTACATCGTGATCCATGTATATTAAGTCAATCTTAAGTTAAAATGAAATGATTCATAGATCTTTCAATGCCAATTACCAAAACATGCCATTTTCTACGAGTCAAAATATTTATTTAATGATACTCTACCTTCTAGTCACAAAGTCAATTATAAACTTACTCGGTTCAAATAAAGATTTCATATTATTAAATGTAAATTAATATATTACTTCTCCAGTGCAAAGACTATGACTATGAGACAAGTATTTTCACCATTTAAATTTATATCAATATCAATACTAGTGCAACACACGGTATCGTATTGAGAAATGTTATGGTGCTCACCTTGCATGAGCACCATCCGTGAGCACCTATTGTGTGGTATTTTTTTGTGTCACGTCAACATGTCAAATCAACCCCGACGGGTTCACTAATCCCATGTGTAGGTTATAGATCAATAAAATATCCCATCGGATGCCGATTTTGCGCGTTGATGTGGTTGGTGCTCACGAAGGTGCCCACGCAAGGTGAGCACCATAACATTACTCGTATTAACTATACTAGTTATTATATGTTAATAAAATTATTAAAACTATGTTTGATAGTGAGCAGTTATCATGTAATTAACACGTTGTTGGCTTTTTTGAATTTCTCTTATTTAATTTATTTTTTAAGTTAAGGGACACGTGTCAGCAAATGAGAACACCTACATTTTTATAATTATATAAGATTACACTACTTGGAGTGCCTTTATTAAATTGGACCACTACTTGGCCCACTTCTAATTGGGAAAATGTGCTCTCTAATTTGGTCTTATGGCAGTTGCGTTGGGCCCATTAAAGAATTTTTCTTTTTCTCTACATACATGATACATGGGAATGGGAACAAATTATGAAAGTTGTCGAAGAACTTATTTTGGCCTTGAAGTCACTCAAACAAAAGAGACAATAGATATTTGATGCGAGCACGTCCATGTTAACCTTATTAATTTTTCAGATTACCATAGACTCACACAAAAAAAAAGGCTAAATTTGTTTGCTTTAGCTCGTTTTAAGAAAATTTGTGCTATATCGCGCGTTTTAAAGAAAATATGTTAAGTAGCGCGTTTAAAGGAAAAAGTTGTGACATAGCGCGTTGTGCGCTACATTGAGAGATCTATAACACTTTTTAAACACCGACTCACCCGTCGTGTGTAAGTTCTTCTGCACACCGACTATTTTAGGCGTCGTTTTTTCTATTTAATCTCATGATACATTCACAAATCAATCTTCTTAAAAACATGTTTAAAAATCGTACAAAATCCAGATTTAATTGTTATATTTATCTATTAAATGCTTTAAATTACAAAATAAGTCAACATATAGTAGTGGTAGTATATACTTGTAAATTTGTGTATGGAATCTTAGTTATTTTGTGTGGATTATTGCAATGTGCTTTTGTTACTTCTTGTGGTTACTTCGATGCCATTCCATATATATTTTTTCCCAATATCTATTCCATAACTTGTGTAAACTTCGATTACATTCATATATGTATAATATATGTAAATATGAGAATTTAGCAATAGCAATGGCAATAATGGTTGGGCGGCTTATGTTTGAACACTTTGCAAAATCCTCCCTTAGAGCAATTGCTTTGCCTACACAAGTCATCGCATCTTTGATTGTCGCGAGAAGGCTCGCAGCTATCTATGTGGTTGTCGAAACAACACTTCAAATTTGCCTACACATAGTTATCTGATAAAAATAAAATAACAATATTTACACACTATTAAAAGAATATTCTTAAATTAATAATTAAATCTTAAACGTAGTAACCTGCGGCAAGCATGCAAAGCGCGATGAGGACCAATATCGAAATCTTAACAATAGCAGCCATATTTTGTTTGCTTGTCTATATGATGAAGATGATAATACGAATTAAAGTGTGTATTATGAGGGAGGGCTGTGCTCATATTATATATATATGTGGTCTTATAAATTCGACAATATGGTAATAGAGTTATGATCCATATGTGGTAATAGAGTTATTTTTTTTCCTTCTATATTTCGAATATTTGGTGAAGAGTTGAATGACTTATTTTTCAGGGATTTTATTTCCTGATTATGCCATGTATTGATGTTGTAATTAAATGGAGACATTTAACATGGTCTTTCCTGATTATATAATGATGACGATCCATGTATATTACGTTAAGATGAGATGACAGATCTTTCATGAATCAACCAAAACATGTCATTTTCTACTCAATATTAAAAGTCAAAATAGTAACTTAACGTTTTTCTACTCTACCTTCAAATCGTAAAGTCAAGTATAAATTCACTCGGAGTCCATTAAGGAAGTCATATTAAATGTTACTTTTACAGTGGAAGACTATGAGAAAAGTATTTCACAAATTACTAAGCTTATTTATAATGGACAACTACGTGGCCCATACTTCTAATTGGGCTGGTAAATTTAATGTGACTCCAATTTTGTGTCATGCAGTTAGGTGTGGGCCCATTGAGGATTTTTTTTTGTGTTTTTTCCTCTCTCTTTTTTTTTTTTTTTCTAATGCAAGAGGTACTTCTATTTGGGTCGTACCGCTTAATTTGATATTCGCTTTATCATATAATTAAAGGTGGTGCTGGTTTGGTAAGGTTCGTGAATAAAAGCTGTCTACAAACTTATTTTGGCCTTTTAAGCCACTCAAACCAAAGATGCAATGAATAATTGCGGCAAGAATAGAATACAATGAATATGAGATGAGCGATCTTTCACTCAATTACCCAAAACGTGCCGTTTTCTATTGATAAAATATTAAAAAGTCAAAATAGTAATATAATGATTCTCTCTACCTTCAAAACACAAAAGTCAAGTATAAAATCACTCGGGGTCCAATAAAAGAGGTTATATTAATAAATGTAAATTAATATATTACTTTTTACAGTCAAGTATTTCACTAGTTACTAAGTTTATTTATAAATCAATATAGTATGACAAGGATATACGTCATAACAACCCGACAACACAGTGGTATTTGATTTGCTGACGTGGAGAATGTCTTTATTAAAAATTGGACCACATGACCCATACTTCTCATTGGGCTTAAATGCGCTCTCCAATTTGTCTCGTGCATGGCAGTTGCGTGTGGGCCCATTAAATAATTTCTTTCTTTTTTTTTTTTATCCCTTTTTTGTTATGGTAAATTTGTGATCACTCGATTAATGTTAAATTGTAAATAACTATAACAGATCAAATTGATATTTTTTATCCATGGTGTGTTGAGTGATCTTATTAGCTCCCTAGAGTCGCTTCATGAACTCGAAAAATCACCACAAAATAACTTATCTAAAAATGATAAAACAAAATTTAACAAAATACAGTTGCGCTTAGCGCACTGCAACGAAATTTGTGCTATTGCGCTCTACGCTAAGCTTTTTAGATTATTTTTCAAACTCCAACTAAGTACGATCTAATTCAAATTTGAGCACCATCACTATAAGAACTATTTCTTTACTTATTGCGCATCATCAAAAAATCTTCGTAATATTACGATATTAATGAGAAAATGGAAATTATCTATTCTATCCTAACCACTTGAATATAAATCAATTTTATTGATAATTTGATAGTTGGCATAATGTATGATTTCTAACATGGTTGGTATAACAAACATGGATAGGATATGTAAGAGTGTCAAATATCAAATTACAATGAAATCGAGTAATATCCAAAGTCGAATTAAACCTCAATCCATGACCTAAATAATAAGCCAAAAACCTTGCATACAAACATAGGTGGTCCTTATTGTCGAGTACACGGACCACCACGTGCTGCCACGTGTTTCCCGCAAAATAATATTTTTTTAATTACTGTTTTCATTTTCGATCTTCCCCAAAAATTACGTTCCATTCCCAGCCAGCCATGATTAGAATCACCTCATACCTCGGTTCGTAGCCATCTCTTTTGAGACACTAGGCGCTAGGATTCGTGTGAAAAACCGTGTAAAAGTCAAATTCCTTCACCACACATGATAGCGAAGGCGAGGAAATATCGAGCTACAGACGCAGGCTTATGCGTGTCTTCTTTTCCTTGTCGGATTCTGTCTGTGTAGTGTAATAAAGTGGGTGGTTTGAATTTCGACAAATCATGGAGAGGGAAGAGCCTAAAGGTAAAAGCGTCGCAGAAATGATAATGATGGGGGAAAAGTTGAACTTAGGGGCTTTGGTTTTGGGTAAAAGAGAGGGAAATTCGACCCCTTCGCCTCCATGGAAAGTAGGGCTTGTTCAAGGAGACGGCACGCTTGTCGAAGGCTTTGAGTATTGTACCTATCGTAGGAGTTCGTCTGCTAGAAAGTTAGGTGCTAATCTGTGGGAAAACGAGCCGTTCCTTGACATCGTGAGCAAGGACAGTCGCATGAGTCACCATCATCGTCGTAGAGACTCAGCAGCTGAGCTGAACGATCCCACTCAGCAGGTAAATTTTTGATGAAATCTTGAATCCCATTGAAATTCAGCTAGCTTTTGAGTTTATATTGGTCAAGTGATCTTCTTGTTCGTTGTTATTTACTGGGTTTCGGAGCCTATGTTGCTCCTATTAGCTGAACCATCGGTGAGTTTGTGTCTAAGAAGATAGCTTTAGATCGTTGGAGTTGGAGCGTGATGCCCCTTTCTTGCTTGGTGTTATTGCTTATGCATCGTTGCTGAGAAGGTTCTCTAAAGATTGAGTAGTTCATTTGGTGCATAGACTTCATCTGAAATTAGTACTTAAACGAAGTTCGTGCAAATGTACTTTGGCTGTGATTGCACCTTACAGTTCGAGTTTGAAAAGAAGAAAAGATGTTGTCAAAAAATTTCTATTACCATAACTATCTACTGTTCTATTCTAAGCATGTTTTCCAATTAGATATGGTTATGAGAGGAATCTGGTTAGCAAACTACACTATTGATTCTGTGCGTTTATCTCCAGGTTTATTCTTGAAAATACTTATCTCCTCCTTGTAATAATTTCGCAGCCAACTAAAACCAGCGATAATGTTAGAAAGCAACTTGGAAAGGTTGAGCGAGATCAAGAACCTCTTCATCGATCTCCGACACCATGTAGTTCATCTGAGGTACTTACGATATTCAGCATTTATATATATATATATATATATATATTTGAACAAAGTAGAAAGGCTTATTGATTATTATCTGCTTTTTTTTTGGTTCGTTTATCAGATGGCTCATCATATTCATAGACGAAGCGTGACACCGAGTGCTTCGTTGGACTCTAAGGCTAAGTTCATCGAATCGAGCCGTGGCATCAAAACATCGACCGAGCTACTCAAATTACTGAACAGAATATGGAGCCTCGAGGAAAGGAACACGCTGAACGCATCCCTTGTAAGAAAGCTCAAGAAGGACCTGTACGAATCCCAGGCAAAGGTTAAGGAACTATTGTCAGATAAGATTAAGGACGAAAAAGAAATCAGAAGTTTAACGAAGCAACTCACCGAGCTCAACGTTGATAGAAATAAGGAACAAGAACGGGTCAGAGACGCGCTTAGTCTAATGGAAGAGAAGCTCAGCGGTGAATCGAAGATCAGAAAGAGTTTGGAGAAGCATCAGCAAAATCTAAATCATGAGATATCAGAGACGAAAAGTTCACTCGAAGGAGAAGTAAGAGCACGGAGGACGTTGGAAGCTCTGTGCGACGAGTTTGCAAAGGGAATCAAAGATTACGAAAGGGAATTACGTTTCTTGAGGCAAAGACATCGGGTTGTAAGAGAAAGCAGCAATCACGTGATACTTCACGTGTCTGAAGCTTGGCTTGACGAGAGAAAATTACACCCCAGTCGCGAAAATTCGGAGAAAAAGAAATCAATCGTGGAGAATTTATATCCCGAGATCGAAGCCCTTTTGAGATCGAAAGGCGTAGGTTGTGAGATTCCCATGCAGTCTATGGAGTCGCTCAACGCAAACGAACCCCAAAGTGCTCCTTGGAAAGGGAACGAAGAAGACGAAGACTATGACAATAACAGCAACTATTACATCAATGGTAATGATAACAAGAAGCAGGCGAATGGGTTCAGACATGAAGAAGAAACGCCGCAGCAGTACAAACCGATGAGCGGTAAGAACAAGAAGGTACACGACCACGAGAATGTTCTAGAAGGTTCCTTCGACCCGTCTGCGTTTGTGGGTCCCACGAGCCCCGTGGAGAAATGGACGTCGTTTGCGGGCGACGAAGCGCCTTTAGAGAGGCGTGAGAGTTCGAAATCCAACACTTTGAGGGCGAAGTTGATCGAAGCGAGATTGGAGAGCCAACGTTCTCGTGCTAGAAGATAATCTTTAGTACATCTTTTTCTTTTTTCTCTTTTTTTTTTTTGGTATATTCAGGCTTATTACGAATTCTTCTTTGCATATTGATGCACGTATGTGTCTGAAAATAATTGTCTCGTGTAAGGAAATGATAAATTTTCGTAGTAAATAACGAAAATAAGTTTATAAAATTAGAGAGAGAAAAAAAAAAAAAAAAAAAACCCTACTTTGTTATATAGCTTTGACAGGGTCAAGAAACAAGAGCGGCAGGTGAACAAAGAACGAGAAAGAATAGAAGTAGCAAACCAAGTCGGATTCTCTGCATGTAAAAAATTTGATCAAATCCAAATTCATGATCCTCTTTCGATTCCCTTCGATTTACATCTGCCACTTTTGATTTTTACGGGCTTGGTAATTCTAATTTTCTTTTCTTGTTCTTACCTGAACAGATCTGATCCTTTTGTTGTTCTATGGCTTCCAAGCGGATCTTGAAGGAGCTTAAGGATCTGCAGAAGGATCCCCCGACTTCTTGCAGCGCAGGTATTATTAATTTTTAATCAACTTTTTTTGCTGTTGATTTGTATTCGATCTGATTACGATGTTTTGCTGTCTTTTTTCTGATGTTTATGAGTCCACGGAATTAAGATGGGTTTTGCTTGTTTCCCTTTGTTTTGGCTGTTGATTAACAATAAGAATCAATGTTGGCTGATTGAGTTGTTTGTGCGTAGGCATTCAATGTGATTAAGGAGTTTTTGCAATTAAATTTAAACTCGATAGCTCTTCAAATCCCACAAACTGAATTTTTCGCCTGTGTCTTTTTGTGTTTGTGAAAATTTTTAAATTACATTAATCTTTCAGAGCTAAGCAATAGCGATATGTATAGTTTCTCTAGTTAGTCACACGCTACCAAGTTCTCATTAACTTGTTTCTTAGTCTTTCGGTTGCATACAACCGTCTGGTCTGTTTAATATGTAAAAAGCTTTAGAAAGTGCTTTTATTGCGCTTACATCATTCGTTCTTAATGGTGTCATGACATGAGCTAACGATGTATTAAAGCACCGCCTTTATTACAGGACCCGTCGGTGAGGACACTTTTCATTGGCAAGCGACAATAATGGGCCCGCAAGATAGCCCTTATGCAGGTGGCGTGTTCTTGGCAACCATCCATTTCCCTCCCGATTATCCATTTAAGCCTCCAAAGGTGAGAAAATTTGAGTTAGATTATACATTGATGAAAATGCTTGCACAGAAATTGGTTGTTGATTATGTTTCTTCCAATCATTCTGAGAAAGTGGTTAAATTCGTCTTAGGGGAAAGTTGTTTGATCGCCTTACTTTTGTTATGACATATGAGATCAGATATATGGCGATACTTTTTGCTTCATTCTTCGCGATGGTTTCAATTCGGGCTTGATATTGAGTTAGGCGAGTATTTATTATTACACCTTGCATTGGCTCTAACCAAGATTGACAAAGCAGACTTGAACTGAAAGTATAGCTCGAAAACGAGTCTGACAGCTATCCTATTTTTGAATCTTCGCACGTCCTTTTACGTTTGTTCTCAGGTTGCTTTTAGGACAAAAGTTTTCCATCCCAATATCAACAGCAATGGAAGCATTTGTCTCGACATATTGAAGGAGCAGTGGAGCCCCGCCTTGACAATCTCCAAGGTTGTTCTTTTCCTCTGTGTTTTCTTCCCTCGTCTTCGAATCAATCGCAATTGATCACCAAAAATGCTCAGAATAAATGTAAATAAATCATCTTCATTGTTTTTCTCTGAGCAGGTTTTACTCTCAATCTGCTCGCTGCTAACCGACCCGAACCCGACGACCCTTTGGTGCCTGAGATTGCGCACATGTACAAGACCGATCGAGCCAAGTACGAGCAAACGGCTCGTAGCTGGACTCAGAAATATGCAATGGGTTGAACTGTATATGAAAAGCAAGCTGAGTTTGATGGTGTGAGAAAAAACTCATGCTACTTATTATCCTCATTAAGAAACTTATTAGGGTGTATTAACGACTCTGCTCTTGTTGGAATTATCTATGATCTGTTTCAATGTTCAAATAAAAAGTATTGTGTAGTGTGCGGGGACATGAAATGGCAAACGTTTTTGCTTTAACTTCAAGATAAAATTTGGAAGTCATGAAATTATTACAACAAAAAACGTAAGAGTTACTCCCAAAGCAGCCAACCTAGAGGAAGAAGGAGCTCAAAAGCTACCACATATTATTCGATCATTGCATCAAAGCAATAACTTATTCCTAGCAATTTCTGAACCAGGAAAAAGAGAGTAGTAAATGAACAAACTTCTAAAGAGGAGATTATACATCCAATCTGTGTTCTTCTCTATGTCTTGCTCATAATCCTCCGCTCGAAGCAAACAGAACCACACTAGAAATGCAGGGGAAAAAACAGAGCACAGTCGATTCAGTCTGATATTCTAATCTCTACTCCGAGCAGCTCCTTCACTTGTTCGTACGTCACAAAAGCGATAGCAATCGATGGAACAACCTGCACATAAACAGTATAGAAACTCTACTTTTTAAGCCATGACATGGACATGAAAAAATATTTGGTCTTTTCGCAAGATTCAGAAATTGAACTACAGTGGTACGATGAGATCAATGTGTGTTACTAAACATACGAGAACAACCATGGTACTAAAACCCGAGCGAAACATCCATTAGTCTTAGGGTCCGAATCAAAATTTCCATTATTCTTATGACTATTACTTGACCTCAATTTGGGTAAAAGAATGGTAGTCAAATAGAAAGTATTGAAGGCACATAACAACATTGTAGTGAACAAAGATTCACCTTCACAGAGTTGGGAACGAGGCCCTTGTAAAGTGCTCTAAAGCCCTCGTGCCTAACTGTTTTCCTAAAAGTGTCGATCATCCCATTGTATTCGATGGCAGCTTTAGCTCTCCCATCGCCAGTAACAATGGAAGAAGCATTGTTCCACCCTACCATTTGCATCCTCCTACGAACAACGTCGAGTGGGTAAGCCACGGTTTGCCCCACCGTGCCCGCAGCAGCACCGCAGGCGAGCCTCGTGACTATCCCAAGCTCGTTGTCTTCGACGAGTCCAAAGGTTTTCGATTTTATCAGCCAGTCTTTGAGAGACTCGTAGACTGCAAAGTTCAGGCCCACGTATGGAACCTGATGTAAAAGACGAAGATAATTCTCGAGTCATTACACATTTGGATATCTATGTCACAGATTTTGAAAGTTTCACTCTGATGAAAGATTTTGAAAACACTTAGTCGCCCCTCGCGTTAGAATTTCGAAAATTGTTGTGCATAGCATGATGGAGGGACTATATATGTGGTTAGTATTGTAATCAATAACACAAGGTATGGGACTATATTGGATTGTGATGTTTTGAGAGATATAGTGATGATATTGGGGTAAACTTACTACTCCGATGACAGATGGAAGCCAACCCTTGTACAGAGCGCGAAAGCCTTCCTCTCGGAGAACAGTTGACAATGCATGGAACATTCCTCTGTATTGATGCAGGGACTTATCCGTCTGCAATGTGAAGGAGGAGATGGTGAGATATTTATTACCTAAAGAAGTATACGATGAACAGAATGCCATGATATTTCTTTGTAATACCTGTACGGTAAGTCTACCACGAACCATGTCCATTGGGTATGTAGCTGACATGGCGATTATTCCAGCGCATGCACCCGCTCCCAAACGTAATAACGGAGTTAGCTCAGCATCCTCTATTGAAAAAAAAAAACGAAGATATATTATATGGGGTACGAAATGGTGTTTGAGTTCGTAGTTTTTTTGTAACGGTCGAAAAGATGTCAGTCCACTTAGATCATACAGGAATTAGCACTCATGCGATCATTACATGCTTGTCAATGCCTGACAAAAGCATAAATTGGGGAAGCATTTGAACGAATAACTTGTCTGGTAAAGAAGACATACCATTACCAGTTTGCTGCTGGTAGAAGTATAATATGCCCCTGTTATGACAAAAACAAATTAAGAAAATGAACATGAGATGAAGAATTACCATCTACAAAAAATAACAGCCAACCGAGTTTAATAAATTGAACAATTCAGGTGTTGCTTTAAGTGAAATGAAAAAACCGAGGATTTCACAAGAATAATGGGAGCCCCATGCTCGAAATAAACACATTTGGAGGAATCAAACCCAAAGTTTAAATAAGTCGAATACTTCGAAGACGTTTTTTGCTTTGATGTCTACTCCAGTCTACAGTATTTAATCGTGTCCTCCTAAGATGTAAAACTGTTCTTTCTGGAAATAAGCTCTAATCGTTCTTTCAGAACGAGAATTCAAGTTTTATCCTAATGTTGACCCATCCCTTATAAAGAACTCAAAAACTTGGGCAAAAATGAGCAACCGGGTAACTGCAATTAAGCATTATACACTAGGCAGAACATCAGCTTACGATTAATATTTAATAAAAACCATAAAAATTTTGCAGGACCATACTTGGATGCTTGTTCATAGCTGAAGAATTTCACAGCTGAATTTGGAACAATACGAGCACAATTCGTGCCGTTCCCTTTAAACAATCCCCTTAAGCCCTCGGTTTTCCAGATATACTTCAAGCCTTGAACAGTACCACAATATTTGATACTGTGTGGATTTTGAACCTAAAGTAAAAAAGAAAATTTGCAGAAATCATGCGGAAGAATTGGATACGACTGACAACATCACGACAAGCAAATATTCATCTCATTTGTATCTTGTCGACAAGATTCGTCAACACAATTCAGGTGTTTCTATAAATTTTACTCCTTCACACAGACGGAATTTAGGCAGAACAGTCGAGCGTCACTCACCTGCAATAAAATCTTTAATCGCTCCAAAGGAGCAACAGCAGTCCTTGACCTGTAAATAAGAATAAAAACACCTAAACCACATATATAGATATAGATGCAACAGATAGTTTCATAGCATACAGAAGATGGAAGTGATTCTTTCCATAGCCATAATCCTATCCAATGCCTAAACATACTAAACAGGAATCAAATCCAAGAATTGCATTTAGATAGAAAAGTCAACCACGTAAGCCTTGCCTAACTTAATGACCTTCAAACATTCCCCAGTTTATCTTATTACGCATGGAAAACACTTAACCGCCATTAGAAAAAGAGGTAGCTAGAAGAAAAAAAATAGATTTGTGTTAAAGATTCCAATTTTCTGAGTGAATCAGTTCCAGTAAACCCCAATAGCTTAAACCCAGAATATAATCAGCAAATAATGACAATAAAAAAACTCACACTCCTCCTGCAACACCACCAGCGAAGAGCGATTTGCAAATGCTGTAAACTTGATACTTGGAGGGTTTGATCTCTTCTTTCGCTAGCTTCGCTTCCTCCGCCAAATTCACAATCTTCGACAGCTCGTTCGCGTTCACATCTTCGGACGCCATCGGAAATCGAGAACGACCGATACCAGTCGACTAAAATAGAAGAACGAAAAAACTGATTTTTCTAAAACGGAGAAAGAAAAAAAAAATCCCAAGTCGAGGATCGGATCGGATCGAATCGACGGATCTCAAGCTTATCTCCGTCGTGGACTTTTCGCGGGGAATCGTAGCCGTCGATTGTGGCGGCGCAGTTGGTGGTTTGTGTTGTGTGACGGCGTTTTTAAGAAGTCACAGTTTAGCTGAATTTAGTAGTGCGAATGATGTAAGAGAGGATTGTAAGCTGCGAACGGTGTTGGTGAACCTATGCTTTGCGTGCTTGTACCTCAGGGTTTTGTTGTAGCAATAGTTGTACCTTAATTGTTTTAATCTCGAATAATCTTCAAAACGTATATTTTCGTGATATTGGGATTCGACGTATGATATTATCAACCTTGTAAAGTAAATTAAAATTACTCGAGGGCTCTTGGGACTTTAGAGAAGACGATGTAATATAACCTACTTCAAAGATGAGAAGCATAAATAAAGCAAAGGTACAACTACTTTTGTTGAGGTTGTCCCTGTCCAATATTAATAAATAGATGCGTTGCCCAATATGCAATATTGATGTGTTCTATGTGGTCAGCAAGTGTAATTATTAAGTGGTGTTGGGCATGTTTATAATATTGATTTAGTATATCAATTGTAATTTATATTTTTCTCTCCTACTATTATATTTAAATGGTTATCATTTTATCCATATAAAATTATATCCTCACGAATCATTGTCTTCCTCTGCATAACTTCAAAAATAATATAATTAAATTTCTTAAAAGTAAATAAATATACTAAAATAATATTGTATTGTAGTAGACCGTATGGCCACAAAATGGAAAATACTAGTAGTATTGTGTGTGGGCGCACTTGATTTTAAAATTAGACATATTTTAAAATAAATTCTTTTACTCAATATTTTCAGTATAGTATTACAAAACATAACTCTCTAAAATTACAAACAAAAAATTACATATAACATCTACCCTTCTTAATGTACCATCTAATTTTATCAAACTTCATTCTTAATATATTACCAATCTTTACACAATCATCATTCTAAAATATTGCAAATAATATTTCGTAATATGACACTCACTTTTCCCATATATAAACTAATATTTCAATGAAAATTTGAGACTCCAATAGAGAAGTATATGAAATTAAGTCACTGAGAGCTCTAAGTAAAAATTTTAGTTATTGCATAAGTTCTGGTAAATCAATTTAAGCTAGGGAACGAGTAAATAAATTCTATTGAGAATTATAACTGGGTTGGGTTTGAAGTTCTTATCCAATTGGGCAAAACCCTAGAAAATTCACAATGTGGTGACAAAATACTTGGAAAGAAAACACTGTTGTACCCCACGCATGGTTTATAGTACTTCAGCTTATAGAACGTTGGTTTATAGATAATACGAACTTTTATAGGATACTTCATGCACAAACGTGTTCACACCTTTCCAAGGTTCGCCAAACTTTAAATTGAACTCACCTAATAAATAAATGTTTGTTCGAACTCGACTTTAAATTGAATTCACCTTCTACATTTTTGGACTATTATCCAAATGTCCAAACGAATACCAAACAGACTTAAAAAAAAATCCATCCCTGTAAGAATAGAAAAATTTGCATTATGTCATTTAACCATCAACCTTGTATTAGTATCATGTAATTAATGATTGAAGCCAAGTTTTTCCCTCACGAAAAAAATAACGTTACATCCTACCTATTTCATTAATTAGCTAAGTACTATATCCCAATCATTCGAAAGGAAGAAACAAAAAGAGAAGACCTATAAGTGAGAGAATCTCAGTACTAAACTATACACGCAATCATTCGTCGTCTACATATATATAATCTATATAACATGTTCGCCTATCCACTCTCCTAATCACACCCAATAAATAAATCACATTAATTCCTACATATGTGTTGTCTTAATGATATAAGCAGATTCAGATGAAGCAAAGCTCAGAGATGAAGAAGGTTAATGACCTTACCGAAGAAAGCATAAATATATGGGATTGTGGTAGCCCTTTATACGATGCACATGAGTTGGTCTCCCTGAGCTACGCCATAGAGAAGCACTTTATGGTCTTACCGCATCTTAGCGGATCAAGAAAACCTTCGAACGATGGTAATAATAATAATTATGAATTTCATTCGCCATCTTCGTCTTCTTCTTCTTCGTCACAGGCTAAGAGAAACGTTAATGGAGGTAAGAAGTTTTCTGCGATTTTTGGCTTCTTCTTTAATGGGAAGAAGAGAGAGAATGATGACTGGGAGAGGAGAGAGAAAGTGAAGAAGCAGAAAACTGGGGGGCTTAAGAGTATGTTTAGTTTGTGATGATCATAGGGACAAACATATGATGTAAAGTCCTATATTGAGAAATTTATGAGAAGATTCTTAGCATGTCTTGTTTTCTAAGAGATTTGTTTATGTTTTTCTACTTTATTCGTTCGCGCAAAACATAATTCGACAAATTTGTAGACGTAGGCAGGACAAGTTCTGTTTGCGATTGATGGCACGATTATAAATTTTAGTGAATCCGATTATTTTTTAGATCACCATATTTTTTATCACCGATTATAAATTTGAATTAACGACATTTTTCCAATATAATAAATTGATACTACATAGTTGAAAAGGGTTATTTCTTTCACATAACGCAGATTAACAATTTATTTTTTCAAGTTCAATGATTGAGCTTAAATTTTTATTTCTATCAGAATAAACAAATATACATCTGCATATTTTTTTTAAAAACAAAATTTTTGACAGAACTTCCATCTTCGCCTACTCTTCCTTTAAAGGCTTTAGGATTGTTCAGATGTCAATGAAAATTCCATTTCCCACAATTTTATTTCGTTTTTCTCCTGGTTCTACTTCTACCAGCTACATTATATTTTCGATGAAATTGCAGGTCAATTTTTTTTATAATATATATATATATATATATATTAATAGAAGTCATAAAACGAAAATGATGGAACAAGTAGAAGCGGATCAAATCAAACAATTCGAATCACACTTTTTACCAACAAAATCACACCAAGGCTGAAACACTAATCACAAGTCAATCAGTTTCTTATTGATATTCAGCTTATTTTCTATTACCAAACATAAGCATCAACATTGAAGCAAAAGGGTCATAATACTCTTCTCTTCTACTTGGTTGATGATCTTAACAGCTCTTGCTTCTTTGCATCTTTCTTCATAAGCCAATCCTTCATATCAGATCAAAGCATATGAACTCATATCAGATCAAATCAGATAGAGCAATGAATATTCTCATCAATGGCGAGAAAACGAATTAAACCATAGGCCCTAAAACCAATTCTAACACCCTTCCCCCTCCAAGCGCAGAGATCTTTGTAAGATCGCTATACGGAAAAAGTTACAATCTAAACAAAGAACGGTGGCTTTCCTTCCCTTTACAACTTACAAGCTCAACAGCATTGTCCCACCAACGGTTCTTCCAATCCTAGGTTACCTTCACAAGCTCAAGATAACTAACACCTTTCACTTCCAAATCAATAGAGAATTGAGAAGTAAGGTCATGAAGGGTTGATTTCATTCACGGATTAATGGCAACAAATAACTCACTGTCAGCACTGTCAGGAATTCTGTCTAAATAATTCACTGCAGGTGCTTTGATCAAATCACAGTGAGAAGAAATAGGTCACTCAATTACGCGATATAACCAACCCTAAGGGGCTATTTCAGCTAATTTCTATCCCTCCCCAAACTCGCCCAAAAACCAACGAAAATGCCTACAGCAATCCCCAAAACCATTAATTAAAACGAAAAGGAAGGATTTTACGTTTTCAACGAAGAGGAGATCGGCGACGACGACAGTCCCGATTATTCCGGCGAGCATTACCGCCGGACCCGTCAAAAGGCTCCATTTTCTGTATATCATTCTTTCTCGCTCTCTATCAATCCACTCTCTTTCTCTCTCTCTAGATCTGTACTGTACAATGTAATCTGTATCTGTATATCGCTGTTCCACTTTTGCTTATTTCTCAAATTGGGCTTCGTTTAAGATATTGGGCTCCAAAATAACCCAACTCAGTTCATAAATGGGCTTTAGTGTTAGGATTAACGAGAGATTATACTTGGGTTTAAAGATCTAATTATCTTAGGCTCTCACTTTTGAGCTTATTTAAACTGGCCATATAGTGTTATTATCATTTGTGCTTTATTATGACGTATGAGCAACTCCATCTTTAAAATATTTATATAGTTGAAATGTTAACTAGTTTATTTTGTATTGTTATTAACTTGTACAGATATAACTGCAATAGCAAAAATAAAAATAAAAATAATGCATTGCCAAGTTAAGTTAGTTACAACACACAATCTCACCATCTATCATGATTGTTATTATATCAGTAACTAACTAAATCTTTCACTATATATTCTCGAGGGAAATCGATAGAACCATCTCTAATGGTACTGAAAAACCAAAAAAAAAAGTTTCCGAAAATCACTCCAACATGTTTCAAAATGGGTTTTGCACTTTTTCTCCTCCAATAAACGCATTTATGCGTTTGAACTCATAAGATGAGTTTTATATTTACTAAATACATTTAAAGTCTTGTTCTAATAATAAAAGCATCCTTATAAAAATAAAAAATAAGTAAAAATATATTAAAACTAATTAGAAAGTTTTTTAATCTAAACTTTGCTAGCAATATTTTTTATTTATTTAGATGTAATATAATATTAAAATGTTACTTTTTTAAGTTATAAATTTATACGCAGTACTGGAAAGTTGTAAAAGTTGGTAATGGATGAATCCTTGAAGTTTGTGAATGAGTTAGCAGAAATAATGTATTATGAGTGATTTTTTCGGTTGAAGATTGCTCTTGCCACGAACATGAAGCGGATTATTAGTATTAACTATTAAACAAACTAAATACATCACAGATTGGGAAATAATGTAAAAGAAAAACACATACAAATCTATCTACTACACAACATACTTTACCAACAAGAATCGAGAAAATGGGCATCTAAATCACCAAACACGAAGTCCCCAACTCGGGTCGGACTATAAAACATCTCACCAAAATCCGACTCCGAACCCCGACCCGCCGAGAAATCGCCGACCACACAATCCGAAAGAGGAAAACAGTCACCTCCCACCGAAAAAGATTCAACCTTTAGATCTGCAGAAGCAAGTGAAGGGGCGATGTCATCCTCTTCGAATTGACCCGCTTCTTTCGGGCCGACTTCGAACCGACCCGATCCGAACTCGTTCTTCATCTTGCCTTGAACGCAAGTGTGCTCGCCTACGTAGCGTACTTGGAAGATCGATGGGTCGTCGTCTGCTCTTTGGACTTGCTTTGTGGCCAAGCAGCTTTGTGTGTGGCGATGAGTGCATCGATAGTAAGCCCTAATTTATGTACAAAAATAATATGAATATTTGAAATTCTTTTAGCCCATGTAATGAAGTTATTAAAATTACCTCGGATGAGTAGCATTCAGAATGATTTTCTGTCCGTATTTTCTCCACGTATAGCCATCGTTCACTAGACACCCCTTCTCAGAACGGACGAGCATTTGTTCACCCATCCTTTCTCTCTTTCTGTTATCAAGCAACGTTTTTTTATTGCATAGTTGATATAGATTAAGAAAGATGGGGAAGAAGATTAACAGAAACATACCTTTTTTTGGAGCTATTATTATTCATTATGGTGTCTTGGTCTTGGACTGAGTTTGAGGACGAGTTATTGCAAGCGTCGTCGTTAATTAGTGCTAATGCATTGTCGTAAGAAGTAATTAGCGTATCTATGAAGATGAGACAATCTTCTAATCTCGGAATGGGCTGTTGCTTGATGGGATCAAGATGTTTCTTCAGCTCATTTGCGTGTGTTTTGCCTTCAATTAGCACGTTCTTCACACTTTCCCAATCCCACTTTGAATTACTTATCATTTTCTATTCACTAAATTGTACGACGACGGAAAAAGATCGAATTTTTATCGTTTTAGTATCAGGGAATTGGTTTTGTGGGAGAAGGGGAGAGAGTTGTGGTGATGATGTCTTTGTATGCAATGGGAATTATATATAGTGAGAGTAGCTAAAGAATTGAGTTCTAAATTATTAATTTTCTTTTTGTTTGGAATTTTGTTTGAATATCAATGTAAGCTCTACACCTTTTTATGTTAGTTTCTAAATATCCAAAAGATAGTCCTATGAATGGTACAAACGGAATTAAATATAAGGATGATTATTAATGGCCATATGTAGCTTGATTTGTATATAAACATGGTGATTCCAAGTGAATTGAGTTCACGTACCACACTAAAATTAAAGTCCTCTATTCAATACATTTTCATTGATGATTAATTGCATATATAATCATGAAACAATTTGGACTTGAAAGTTTTGAAAAACCACGTGGCAAAAATTAGTAAACCATATTGCTTGTATTAAGTTCTACTCTAGAAAATTACTCAATTAGATGTATATTGTATGGCATGTGTATGTATGTATTTATTTCTCAAGAATTGTATGATGGCTTTATATTATGATATCAACTATGACGTAAGTGCATGACGCAATTTTTCGGGCCTCCATGTTTGACCATGGAAGGTGTGAAAAGCATACGACCGAACACGATAGCCACCACTCATTTATTTATCTTTAAATTATTTTAGAATAATGTAGCATTTATCGAAAATTCCTCGATGTGTTGGAAAATTAATTTGACATTCTTTCATCTATTTAATCAAATATTGCGGCTAATTTGTACTTGAGAGGACGATGATTGTGTATAACTTAAATATTCAAAAGAATTAGAAGTTATCAAACCAGTCCTCAGTCAGAAAAACTTTTATATGTAGGTACCCTGTCTAATAAAGTTTTTGTAGATAACTACCCGTTTGATTGTTAGTACCACTTACCATCGTTTTCGTACTCTATGTGTATGTTACTTATCATATGAAGTGTTTATGCGATACGTAATTTCTAAATATGTTGGTGATATCTTTATTGGTATACCTTTTTTTCGATGTATTATGTACCAACATACACTTCAATATGATACTTAAATTTCTAATATAATGTACCTTCAACGTGTACCTATATTTAAAAATTTTATTTTATTAGGTATGCGTAACAATATACTTCCAAATATTAACTAAATAGTATTGTATGCGTACGAAAAGATAATCGACCTCATTTAGGATAGTACTAACCAAACCATATCATAGTATTAACGCCTGGTTGGGTTAGTTTATTTTTAATGATAAATAAGTAGCTTCTAGAATACTTGTGATCGTTGGAAAACATAGAAACTAAGAGATGATTTTTTTGGAGGTTCTAATAGGCATCTAGGTTAGAATGACAACCCAAGGTATATTTACATAAAATATATATGTATATATATATGTATATATAAGTATATATGGTCGAGGCAAAGGAAGAAAGGTTGTCATTAATGTACAATTTCATGTGATTTAAATTTTAATTGAAAGATAATATATAATGTATCATGTCATTTCACTTCTAGAAGATGTGGGGCCACATGCAAGATTAGGAAAATGATTGTTAACGCGTATCCAGTTTATAAAATATTTATTCGTATAAATAATTGTGGCCTTAAGTCACAAGGGAAGCTTTCAATTTTAACATCTTCATGCCATAATAATTGAATATTGAGAAAGTGAAAGAAAAGGAAAAAAATAATACGTCCATAATAATATGCAAGTATATATCTTGGTGAAAAAAACTCCTGCCCTAGTTTATCTAATATCAATTATATTTTACGGAGCTAATCATAGAATTATGGTGATATCTATACTTCTTATATAAAGAGTCCAGAGTCGATATAAACTGTCAAATTGGTCTGTCATGTGATAAATACTTTACAATTTTACCCAAAGTTCTACCTTTAATAATTCAATTTATTACAAGTTTATCCTTATATTAACATTATATGTTTTAATAAATTTAATTAATAAACGAAATGTTCAAAATATAAATAATTTGATATATTTAGACACATTGAAGGTGCTAAATACAAGTATAGTTAAATGAAAAACAGAACTATCCATCACAAAACAGTGTTTAGAGGATTAAGTTTAAGACACTTAAAAAAGTGAAACGCGTTGAGATATTTAGGACAGGACAACGCGTTACCTATTATTACCAATCATGTTCATGCGACATGTTTTATTAAAGAAAAAAAAAAGGAAACAAAAAGAAGGTGGTTGATTGGATAACGTTAATATGTAAGAAAAATTAAAGAAAAAAATAGGTAATTCTCTTAATTAAACATTTCATAAATATAAATAAAATATGCAGGCAGCTTGAACATAAATGGATACAAAAGACGTAATTTAGGGCTTTGCTTGGCTTCTTTCCCTCCAAAAAAAGAATACAAAACACATGAATAGGAACAAAACACACTAAACACAAAAGTTGAGATAGAAAGAAAACAAGCAAATCAGCCTAAAACTGCATAGTAATTGTTTTTAAGCCCAAGTCTATGATACTATTTACTTTCTTATGTCTTCATCGTAAAATCTTGTCTTCTTCCAAGTTCGATGTAATAATCTTATGTTCAATAGAACGAAAACTGAGAGCAATGTCGAGAAAAACAAGAAAAAAGGGTAAGCTTGTAGTCGATCTTCGCAAACCTTCGCAAACGTGTGTTCGCCTAAGTTCGAACTATCAAAGGACAGCGCATGGCTCAACAAAAATGTCGAAAAATGTTCGCATCACTGGGAGAGCGCTGAGAAAGTACTTACGGCAAGGAAAATTTTCTACGGTCGACGACAGCTACAAAGATACGCTTTCATACTGATATTAATGAAGCGCGCTTAAACGTCGCACGAGTTTGCTTTTCGTAACTCGGTTTTCGACTTTCTGAAACTCGATTTTTTCCACGTACGATTTTTCTTTTTTAAAAACGAGTACGCAATCGGAAAGTAACACGAGCAGACACACATACGCTAAGTCGATTATTTATTACCAAGCAAGCTCACATGCGAAAGAGTACTACGAGCTTTTTTATTCACTAACCAAACACAAGTCGATAAAGTCGAGCAGTTTCGACATATATAAACTTCCAGAAAAAGCTCTTAAGGCCTTTCCTCCCAGCAGCAAATTCGGCCGATGTTCACTATTCGCTATCGTCAAGTCTGCTCGTGTTTAAGCGCAGCAAAAAAAACATCATAAAATGAACAAGCCCAAAAAGCGCATTTTAGTATACATGCAATAAGACGCGTAAAATGTGATGTTGAGAAAAGTTCGAAGCCAACGTACCCCCAAACCCAATACGCTATGAACATTGCGAAAGGGAGGATAGGAAAATGCTCGACCACCGACGTAACCATCCAGCTGTCGAAAAACTTCCGAACCATAGGCCCCTGCGTACTGGTAACGATTCAAAAAAAAAAAGAAAACTCGTTAGAATTCGACACTTAATAGTGAAAAAAGTGAACTTCCTATGCTTTTTTTTTATATACTTTATGATTCAAAGACCTTAGACAAGACATAATGAAGAGAGATTTATGAGAAATCATTCAGACTTGAGATGAAATCACGTAGTTAGATCAGTTGGGTCTCGACTTATAACTCCATGCCCAAAATCTAATCGGGAATAATTAGTTGCAGGTACTAACCTCACAGCAAGGGTTTTTAGCTGAACCGAATTGGACGGAACAAATGGCTTAGAACATTGCATGATGTAGCACTTGACCGCCGACTTCGGCTTCGTCAGCGAATGGGAAACGTCCGACTCTATCACCACAAGCTCCGAGCTTTCTATGCCTGAACAAACGAAAAATTCGTATCTTTCCCTTCACTAAATTTAACAAAAAGAAAAACGGATTTAATAGTCCCAATGTCAATATGATCCATTAAAAACCACTTGGATCTTCAAATGTATCTCAGTTTAGATCCATTTAGACCACGCATGGTCTAAGTGGTTCTAGACTAGACCCATCTGAAGATTCACCAATTCTTTAATGGGTCCGACTATTTTAACAGTCTGAATGTCAATCTGATCCACTTGGATATTCAAATGTATCTGAGTTTAGACCCATAGACCACGCATGGTCTAAGTGGTTCTAGACTCAGACCCATCTGAAGATCCACCGATTCTTTAATGGGTCCCAGTTCACATACCAGTCGCCTGCTTGACTGCGTCGTATGCCGCCTTCAGAAGAATCTCTTCGTCATCCTCGTCCGATCGATCTTCGGCACCTTCCCTCTTCCTTTTGTCCCCGGCCGCCTTTTCGGTGGGGCCAACGACGTCTTTCTCGATGAGGGACCACATTCCCTCGAGGTACACGCAGTACTGGAGGAAGCACGTCTGCTTCTCGGAATCGACCAGTAAGACGGCGACTTTCGAAATGGGACATCCCTCGACGTTGGGCTCGTCTTGCCTCGGGTCTAAGGACAGGGCGAGGTTGCACGCATCTCTGACGTACTTCTCGGTCAGCGAGAGCTGCCCGTCCTGCACGATGAGCTCCGCGACTTCGCTTTGCTTGGTGGCATTCATGCATGCGGTCAGGGCGGGTCGGACCTTCATGGCGAGCTTGCAGAAGGAGACGGCGTCGAGGAACTCGAGGGAGAGGGAGAGGAAGTGCTTTCGGTGGTAGTAGTTGTAGAGCAACACAACTGCGTGCATCTGTTTTTTTTTTTCTTTTTCAGCGTCGAAAAATCTTATGATTACAAAGGGTGCATTCAGTATGCGGAATTCGATCAGCAAAATGAAAAAAGTAATATACAATGATTCGATGAGTACCACTGCACTTTTTGCGTACTAAACGTACCCTAAAAAAGGCATTTGTAATAAGAGGAGATGGAGGAGGGGGGGACCTGTTTGGCGATAAGCAATTGCAGGGCGGGCGGAGGCGGGCGATTTGCGGAGATTGCGAACCTAATCAATAGGGGTTCGACGAGATTCTCCACCATGGCTTCGATGACTTCTTCTTCGGTGGGAGGCATTGCTTTTTTTACTTCTCTATTTGGAATGATACTGAAACACATGGAATGAGGAAATAAGATAGCTTGGCAAGCAATTTTTTTCAACACTTTTTTCCTCAACTTAGGAAACAAAAAATAGTATGATTATTCGAAACAAAACCCAAAATTCCAAAGAAAGACAGTTATCAGCGTTGAGATTGTAAATTGGGTTTTAACCAGTTATCATGTCAAGAGACTATCTCCTCCTATAAATCAATTGGTTTTAGTAAGGACCTCTCGGATTTCATTAAAGAGAAAATTGCAAGAATGCACTGAAATAACCAGCACGACATGAAATCACAATAAAAAAGCATAAAAGAACTGAAAAAAGTAAGAAAAAACCCTAGATAACCACCGTGGATATCGCCTTGGCATAACCATGAGGAAGAAAAATCACCCCCCCAAAAAAAATTAAATTAAAAAAATAAAAAGATAACCAAGGACGAAAATCACCAAGAGGTTTGATGTGAAAACCTTCTTCGCTTCTGAACAGAGAGAGTATTTTGGTGAGTGACGAAAGTAATACACTCATTTATTTAAAGAAGATGAAACGCCCCACAAAGAATCGTAACGGAAGGTGAATACTAACACAGACACAATTAATTAAATGTCTTTTTTTTTTCCAATATTACGAAGATGCTGCATGACTCCAACTAAAGGTGGCGGATTTGGTAAAATAGCGACAAGAAATGTCTGTTCTTACAATCCCAACTAATTCACTGCCAATATTTGGTGGGAGGTACTCGCAATTGACTACAATCTGATTACCCATTAAATGTTAGTATATTGAAATATTGCTAGATTGCAGTATGACATTTAGTTGAAGGAAAAGATCTTCACAAAATACATTTTACAATCTGAATTTGCTTTTATTACCATTTTCTTTACTTAACTTCAATTAGTGTCACAATCTTCTTAATGAGTCTCCATGGGCTTTGCTCATATTGGACTTTTAACTAAATAAAAAACTCGTCCAAGCAATTTAGCCGAAGCAAAATAATGTTCCCAAATTAGAAATTTCCTAATTAGCCTAATTCAAAACTTTCTTCGGAGGTAGTGTTCCGAGGGAAGTCAATGATTCGATTTTATTTGGTCTCCTTGACTACATTGTTTATGTGGGCTTACTTCTATTGAAGTCAAGGATAATCTAACAAATGAGATTGAGGTTCCGATTTAATCAAAACTTAATCAAAGACAGAAATTACGGTGGCGTGAGGAATAGAGAGGTAGTATTTTCCGTAGATTATTAGGAATTAAATTATCTAACAATTTGGACCAAAACACAAATAAAATCCTGATCTTTGTTAAATTTCGCCCATACATTTTCGTTAATGTTATTTTATTCGGACACATCATCTGCTTTAAACATGACTTGGGAGCAAAATGATAATTAAACAGTTCCAAGAAAATCCATGTTCAAACCGCCCATTTCAGTTATATTAATCCCCCCAACCTAAATCCGTGGCACAGTACATTGCACCTACTTTTTCAATATCAAATTATCACATTACCATCTTCTAAAGAGTTTAGCATGTCATGAAAATCCCAGTTGACATTATCTTAAATTGTACTTCCATATCCACAGATGAATCTGTGAGTTGGTAAAGATAACACATTGCCCCAGAATAGCTTGCATTGACTTTCGACTACTTAATCACTCACACATTCATTCCTTCACTGCAAGAAAATCACATGACAAGCGATAGATCTGATCATTATTCAAATAGTTTATTAAAAAAGAAAAACTTAAGTG